>OZ010748.1:8027988-8627988 GCA_963932245.1 Tachinus rufipes | reverse complement strand
ATTAATTAAATAAAATAGAATTATTAACAAAATAATTACATAATCAAAACACAATATATAAAAATCAATTACCTTTAATAAATAATTAATCCGAAATAAACGCACTTCACAAATTTAATCCACCGGCAGGATCCGTCTAGCCCGACACAGCACATCCGCACATTTCGACCATCGAACTCTGAATGAGCTCGCTCGGCGTCGTGCTCGAATTTATACCCTCGGCATTGACGTCACACCAACGACCAAAATTATTATTATATTTAAATTACAAATTGCATTTTCATCATGAAAACGGCACTTTTGAGACTCGCCAATAAAGAAACCGATACAGAAAAATCTCAGCTTTCAGATGGTTATAATCTTATTCCGATTGGATTAGATTCCGATTATATATAAACAAAAATGTTAATTAAAAATATTAAACATTTTTCAATCAAATTGAAATTAATACAGAATTATTGTTTAATTATTAGGAACAAAATGTATTAATTAGATTTTTAATATATTAAGTGGAAGTTGGTTTATTAATTATGCAAATATATGCAATTTTGACAATTAAATTTTTAGCTTTAAATGATTAATTAAGTTTATGAAAACATGCTTCTTATTTAGTTAAAGCATTTCTGAAAGTTGCAAGTCTTGAATTGGCCCCATTCTCGTGATACGGCAATTGCAGTATTAGTTAACCTCAATTCAAACATTTACTAAATACTGTATGAAAACGTAAAAATTATGCAATTGCAATAGCATATTTGAATTCCTGGGGTTAACTTTGTACGATTTTGAAAGAATCAAGTCTGCATTCAGCCCCATTTGTACGCTGTGAGGATGGCCCCCTTCACTAGCTTCAATGACCACATTTAGCAAACATGGTAGCAAATTGGTATTATATTTGCAATCCTGGCATGGCCTATACATGATTCTGTAAGTAACAAGTCTCTAGTTGGCCCCATTTGTGCGCTATGAGAATGGGGCCATTCACTAACCTCAATGACTACATTTGGCAAACTTAATAGCAAATTAGTATTATATTCGTAATCCTGGCATAGCCTATACTTGATTCTGAAAGTAACAAGTCTCTACTCGGCCCCATTTCTACGCTATGAGAAGGGCCCCCTTCACTAACCTCAATGAGTACATTTAGCAAGCTTAGTAGGAAATTAGTATTATATTTACAATCCTGGCATAGCCTATGCTTGATTCTAATACTACCAAATCTCTAGTTGGCCCCGCTTGCACGCTACGAGAAGGGCCCCCTTCACTAACCTCAACGACTACTTTTAGCAAATTAGTATCATATTCTCATTCCTTGTATGATCTATGCTTGATTCTAATAACACCAAGTCTCTACCTAGCTCCAATTTTGTAGTATGTGAATGGCCCCATTTGCTAACCTCAAAAATACTTTTACAAAATTTTGTATGAAAATGCACAAATCGGGCAAAACCAATACGATATTCGTGATTTACCGGTTTGATATGTTAGGTGAGTAACAATTTTGAGCCCCCATCTATTCAGTTTGTCATTTTGTTGTTGCAGTTTAAGTACACAATTTGAAGATATTATAGGGCTTCTTTGGGGCCCATTTTTGATTTGTACATGTTTGATTACATTCTTATTGTTCTCTTGAAATAATAATTAAAAAATAATACATTTTTGGAAAGGGGGCCCCATCAGCTGATCTACATACATAATACATCGCTTACTATAAACAGATAATCTGGTTGTGGTTCAATGATTGCTTATTTGGCCTATAAGCATCAAAAACAAGAAGAAGGGGGCTCGGGCCCCCTTAAATTTTTTTTTTTACAAATTCGTCAAACTGCATTAGTAACTCCAGTTTTAAACAAATTTTTAAGTAAAACAAACCTCATTTGTCATCGTTGTTGCCAAATTAGTTTAAAAAAATTCAATTTACATTTTTTTAAATAAGTCACTTAATACCAACTTTACAAACAAAAACCATATAAATTATTTTATAGAAAACAAAATTTCTAACAAGCTTGCTGCATTGGAATTTGATAAATTCTTACTTGTTGCAGAGTTATTTTAAGAAAATCTAAAAATTTTTACTTTTTTTGTTGCATTTTTCAAAATAACTCACTTAATACCAACTTTACAAACAAAATTCACTAAAACTATTTTATAGAACACTAAATTCCTAACAAGTTTGGTTTATCGAAATTGTGTTAATTCTTACTTTTTGCTGAGTTATTCTAAGAAGTTTGATGACCAACACTTAAAAAAGTTGGTGGGTCATTCCAGATCATGATTACCATTGAGTAGTTTATACTGGAGCTCCCAAACACCCAAGCAAATGTTTGTTGCAAAAAAATTTGAAAATTCTTTTCTTTGCAAGCATTAGATGTATCTTTATCTAAGAAGGAGGAGGTGATATCCAATCTTTTGATAAGCAACACTTGGGCGGGTGGGTGGGTCTACTCCAATTTATAATTACCATCAAGTAGTTTGATCTGGAGTGCCCACCCACTCGCCCAAGAGTTTGTTATCAAAAAACTAAAAGTTTCTTCACTTTACAAACGTTAGAAGTCTCTTAGTCTAAAGAAGAAAAAGGTAACATCCAATTACAACAAATTTCTTGATAACGATAACGCTTAGGTGGGCGGGCGGGAACTAAATTTAAATTGTGGACTATTAGTTTCTTTTACTGTGGCCCACCCACTCACCCAAGTGTTGGTAATTAAAAGATTTATTATTCCCTCTTCCGTTTGTGTAAGTTGCTAGTAATACAACAGACAATTAGATTACAACAAGTTTTTTGATGACAAACGCTTGGATGGGCGAGCGGAAACCAAGTTTAAATTGTTACACGGTAGCGTCTTCTACTGTAGCCCACCCACCCAAATGTTGGTGATCAAAAGATTTATTACTCCATCCACCGTTTGTGTAAGTTGCTAGCTATACAATAGACAATTAGCGTACAACAAGTTTCTTGATGACAAACGCTTGGGTGGGCGGGCGGTAACCAAGTTTAAATTGTAGGCGGGTAGCTTCTTTTACTGTGGCCCACCCACCCATATGTTCGTAATCAAAAGATTTATTATTCCATCCGTCGTTTGTGTAAGTTGCCAGCAATACAAGAGACGATTAGCTTACAACAAGTTTCTTTACAACAAACGTTCGGGTGGGCAGGCGGGAACTATGTTTAAATTGTGGGCGGGTAGCTTCTTCTACTGTGGCCCACCCACCCACCCAAGTGTTGGTGATCAAAGAATTTATTATGCCACCCACCGTTTGTTATTAAAGAATTAGAAGTTTCTCCTCTTTGCAAGTTTTAGAAGTACCTTAGTCCAAAAAGTGGAAGGTATTGTCCCATTATTTAATTGCCAACCTTTGAGCGGTTAGGTAGGTCACTCTAGATTATGATTACTATCGAATATTTACATTTAAAATAGGAAAACCCGGTCATAAAGTATAAAAATATTGTAAGGAATTATCAACATTTGGTCATAAACTGTTAAAAAATGCAAAAATCTATTTATAAAAAGTCAAAACTGGCAAAATCCAGCCTTAAAATTTTAAACCAAGCACCAAAACCCACTTTAATTCAAACTATTCAATGGTAATCATAGTCTGGAGTGTAAGAGTATGCGAAAAAACATAAAACGCAGATAAAAATGATGTAAACATTGCAAAAAATTGCAAAAAACGGCAAACATCAGAAGAAAAATAATGAAAATGAAATAAAATTTACCGAAAAACAAAGTAAATTTTATAAAAAAACACAAAATGCAAATGAAAATGGTCAAAAAATTGCAAAAGTCAGTAAAAAACGACAAATATTAAATGAAAATGAATGAAAAACAGAACAAATTTTGTGAAAAATTATAAAAAACCACAAAATGCAGATAAAAATAATGTATTTTTTTTTTAATTTTTAAAATTCAGATAAAAAACATTGCAATTAAAATGAAAATTGATGAAAAAAACAATAAACAGATAAAAATTGTCAAAAAATTACAAGAAAATTAAATGGAACCGTACTAAAAACCACAAAATGCAAACAAATATAGCCAAAACATTATAAAAATGAGTGAAAAAAATATTTAAAAAAATACCGAAAAACAAGTAAATTTAATTAAAATTAGAAAAAAACACAAAAGGCAGATGAAAATGTCCAAAACATTGCAAAAAATAGTAAAAAACGGCAAATATCAGAAGAAAAACAATAAAAATTTAATGAAAACAAAAAAAAAATTACAAAAATACACAAAATGCAGATGTAAATGGTAAAAACATTACATACATTAGTACAAAACGGCAAATATCAAATAAAAAACAATAAAATTTAACGAAAAACAAAGTATTTTTAATGAAGCAACACAAAACTCAGATGAAAATGAATGAAAAACAAAACAAATTGCATGAAAATATATGAAAAATCACAAAATGTAGAAGAAAAATATCGTTTTTTAATTAGTAAAAAAATTATGAAAAACAAATAAAAAACATTGAAATAATGATCCTAGCCCAAATAGAAGAAAGACCCCCTTTGGTATGTTTTGACTCTTTCGATCGCCGAAGGAGAACCCCTTGCAGCACGAACTTCCGCTTTCTCCGACAACCTACTGGGGTCAGTGGCTTCACACAAAAAAATCTGGGTCCTTATCGGCCGGCTAGAAGTATGTTAGTTTCACGCATTTAGAACTTTCAAATTGACCAAAAATAGCCATTTTTGCATAAGAGGGAGATATGTTGGGAACATTGAAACGACAATATCAAAATCGTAATCGGGGCTCCAAATTACCCCAGAAAACAAAAAATTACAAACTTTCATCCACATTTGTAGATTTTACTGTGATAAAACACGAGCTTACGTACGTACTAAGCGATACAATCGATCGCCGAAAGTAAACCCTTTGACCTACGGACTTCCGGTTTGCGAGAGCATCTGCCGTGGTCTGTTGGCTTGCCACAGGAGCAATTGCGTCCTCCTCGGCCTCTTAAAACTATATTTGTTTCACACGTTTTCGTAATAAAAATACACCGAAAATCAGCTATGAACTAGAAGGTGAACGGTTAAGAATATTGAAACGGCGATTCCGGAATCGTAATCAGGGGTCCAAATTACCCCAGTAACCAAAAAATTACCAACATTGGTAAACGTTTGCGAGTTTTAGTGGGGCGACGTGAGCTTATGTACGTGTTCGCGATAAAACCGAAACTTTCGTCGATCGCCGAAGGAAAACCCTTTGATCTACGGACTTCCGGTTTGGCAGGAATTTAGATGGGTCTGTTGACTACCCTCAGGAGCAATTGCGTCGGAATCCACTTAAAACTGTAGGTCCCTTGTAATGTAAGTTGCCAGCATTACAAGCAGAGAAGAGGCTAAGACGTCAGCAGTGGCGTATAAATGGCCGACAAAGAAGAATGAACATTAATGCAATAATAATGTTTAAATTTTTTCCATCATTTTTAAGCTGAATAGTTAACATTAATTGTGTTCTGCTAATTGCGTGCGAAATAAGCATATTACGCACTAATGAAAAAGTGACAAAACTATTGTCAAATTACATTTATCAATTTTTTTTTGTATGTTGCAAGGACAGTTGTAAACATTTTGTTGAACTTGCACGTGGTTGTCTATTAAATATCACATTTGAACATTTAAAAAAAATGCATGCAAAATCACTATTTGAAAAGTGGCTATTGCACAATATGCAATTACAAAAGTTGTATACACGCTATGATTTTATTCAGTTTATTTTATACACTTTGTCCTCAACCACTCAGATTGCTTCGCACCCATTCAACTGAACGATCATCGATGAAAATGATTGATTCATAAGAACCAAACAATTTCTGCCTCACGCTCAAGGTACGAAGCTGCATCTCATCATCATGGTTGCAGACCCTCACAACTTTCGTTGTTAGTATGAAGAATGCACACTACAGAAATGATCCTGTGAAGTATGATCTTACTAAAAACTACTTTCTATCAACGTTTTGAGCAATAGACGGCGTATTTTATCACAAAGGAGCGAGTTATGCGCCATCTGTTATGTGTTTAAATGAGAGTTTATTTGACAAATATTCTGTAATAACTTTAATTTTTTTTTAGAAATATGAATAATTTTTATTATAATATATTTTTACAAACTAGTTTTAATAAATTAAATTGTTATACAATTATTTGTTATATTATACTATAATAATTATAACAAATGAATTAAATGCAGATCTTTATCAAAATCACTAGGCACTATAGTTAAGCGCAATCCTTCAAATAATTTTAATTTAAAATAATAAAAGTTTATTCAAAATGTATTGAATTTACTACCGTGAGACGGCTTTGAAATCAACTCAATATTTTTTTCCGGGGAACCCCCCTGGAACGAGCTTTTATCACACGTCGACGCTCTCTTAGCGCCACCAAAAATTTCTTTTGTGTGTCTATGTATTCTCGTAATACTTTCTTAATTTTTAGATCATTAGTACATTCAATAAAAGAATGATAACAATCTACACTGTATGAATCATTATTTTGTTTCTTGTATTCTAATATTAATACAACGATATTCAAATGTCCTCCTTTTATTGCAAACATTAATGGTGAATCGCCATAAATTGATATTTCAACATCAGCACCTTTAAACAATAATATATTGACCAAATCCTCATAACCAGCACCAGCAATCAATGCAAAACAATTGCTCTCATTTATTTCATCAATATCTTGAATTTCCAATAAAAGCATTTCCATAATTCTAACATATCCATTCTCTATAGCAATTTTTAAAGCTGAAACCTTATCCGAATCGCTAAAATGATCTATTTTAAGTAATTGCGTTACAAGTTCTTCGTGATTATTCTCAGCTGCTAAATACAAGCATGTATCATCATTCCCATTCTTTAAACATATATCAATCCCACTTTCCAAAAACAATTCTACAATATTATAATGTCCCCATTTTGATGCCAGATGTATAGGTAAGTTTTCATCCACATTCATTAAATACAAACTTGCATTGTGCTTTAGTAATTCTTGAACAATTTTAACGTGTCCTTCTTCTGCTGCCAAATGAAGGGCTGTGTTTTTATTAAAATTTTTACTATTTACTCCAATACCTCTTTTAAGACACATACTTACAGCGCCGTTGAGAAAATATCTTTTAGCCGCTATAAGCAAGAGATTGTTTTCGAAGGAATCACACAGATGAACATCCTTACACGAATTTAATATTACATTAAATGCATCAAAACTTTTAAGATAATCCAATGGTAACTTTGCATTTAAATTAGCAATACTTGTGTTGGCACTATTATCCAGCAATATTTTAATAATATCTAAATGATTAAATTCAATGACATAATGAATAGGAGTATTGCCTAATTTATCTCTGCAATTAATGTTGGCATTGTTTTTCAATAATAGACGCACTGCATTAGTTTGCCCATTTTGTACAGCATGATGCAGAGCAGATTCATAATCAACATTTTTACTATCAACATTTGATATAACTTTTTTCATTAAATTTATATCGCCTTCCTTGGCTGCACAATGTAAAGCAGAGTTATCTTTTTCATCAATTTTTTCCTTACTTTGATATAATTTTCCACTAATAAGGTTTGTTGATATCGCACGAACCATTTCAAATTGACCATTTTGAGCAGCAAAGTAAAGGGCGGTACAATTGACCATTTCTTCGCTAGGCGGTGCAAGATTTAATTCCGAAATATATTTCACAATATCGCGATGTCCATTCTGTGCTGCTAAATATAATGCAGTGCAATATACAATTCCTTCTGATAGTAAGCTTCCATTCATCTGCAAATATAGGTTTTAACTGTAATTGTGAAGCTGCTGTCTGATTAAATGCTTATATAATCGATATAATTTAGATTGATATATCTGATAACATGTTATCAGATAACAGAATTTATTGATCTACAAGATAAAGATAGAAAGTACAATTTTTTTTTTATTTTATGGTTCTTGACTTGTTTTGGATAAATTAAATTAGAATTACTTGACTTAAGGACTTCTGACACTTATAGGGAGGAGAAACTTGTAATTCTTTGATAACAAACACTTGTTTGAACTACTAGCTAGTAATCAAAATCCTGGGTGATCCACTAACCAGCCTAAGTGTTGGTCATCAAAAGATTGTTTATTACCTCCTATATTTTGGATTAATTTAAATTGGTAGTTGGAATTTATACCAGACAAACTGTAAAATACAAGTTTAAGAAAAAAACTAAAAAAAATTTTTAGTAAGCTAATTCAGGTTTAAAAATATGAAGAACCTCTTTGTTTTTCACCTTTTTTTTGTCTAGTTGAAAATTTGTATTCTATAGCTAGACTTTTAAAATTATTTTCATATTCGATCAATATAAAACAGATTATTATAGTTTTTGGCCGGATTTTTGAAATTATATTAAAATTGTACTATGAAGTTAGGTACTTTTAATTTAGGTTTTAATTTTTTTAAACTGGATTTTGTCTTTAATAACTAGATTTTTGAGAAAAATATGTCAAAAACTTACCAATTATAAGAATATTATTAAGTTTCTGGCCGGATTTAATTACATTTTGGCCAAGTTTTAGTAAATTTTTGAGGTTATATTTGTATTTTAGCAATTTTTATAAAAAATACTGTAACTTTTGACCAAATTTTAATAAATTATGGTTGAACTTTAATTTTCATAAATTATCAAAGTTTTTTGCCAAATTACTTTGTAGCCGGATTTTAATCCTTTTTGGCCGCATTTTGTATTTAATTTAAAACAAAACCTACAACTTTCCACTACTAAAGTTATCCCTAGATAATCAATTGAGGCAAGAAGTTGAAATTAACATTAACATTTTATATAATTTCAGCAAAATCTCTTCTTGTCCGCAATCACTTACTCTACAACGATTATTTCCGTGCATTTCTTGTGCATAACATTTAGCACACAACGTGAAAGAACATTTTATAAATAAAATGTTGCACTTTTTAACAGTTTGGGTTGGATTTTTATACTTTAATATTTTATGGCTCCATGGCTGCTTCTGTATTAATTTTTGAAAAAAAAAAGATATTTTATGGCCGAATTTTGTACTTTTTGACAGTTTATGGCCGGATTTTAACAAATTTTGCTAAGAAGTCTGGCAGTCAAACTCGATAACCACATCTCTACTTCTCGGCAGATAGAGGCCGGGGTTCCTCAAGGCTCTATTCTCTCGCCGCACCTTTTTAACTTGTATGTAGCCGACATGCCTTCAGGGCGCATGCACGGGGTTAAAATGGCTCAATACGCTGACGATACAGCACTTATCTACTCCTCAAGGTCGACTCAGGTGATCACCTTACGTCTTCAAAGAGCCACCTCCGATCTGGAAGATTGGATGGATAAATGGCACTTTGGGGTAAACCCAAAGAAAAGCAAGGCCGTATTCTTCACTCGGCGATGGTCACTTAAACCGCATGAGAACGTCACTTTCAACGACGTTCCCATACAATGGTCCGACACTGCCAAGTATCTTGGGGTAATCTTGGACAAGGGTCTCTATTACAAGCCTCAGGTTCAATCCATCTTGGACAAATCTAAAATGGCTAAATCTCTTCTCTACCCGATGCTGCGACGGAACAGCGGCATGTCGCTCCGGAATAAAATCCGGCTTTACACTTCGACCATCAGACCGATGATCACATACGCTTCTCCCATTTGGGGAACGGCGGCAAGTAGCCACCTAAATCGCTTAGAAGCTTTCCAAAGCAAAACTCTTTGGATGCTCGCAGGAGCTCCATGGTACGTTCGAAATGTAGACATTCGAACTGACCTAGAGATTTCTCCACTTCGTCAACATTTTGAAGCTTTGGCCGAAAAGTATTTCAAAAACCTCGCGGTTCATTCCAATCCCGAGCTGGCAAGACTTGCCGAACCAGATCGGGAAGATTTTGTCCACAAACGACCGGTGAACTCAATAGTAGCCGAGTTACTCCTAGCATAGCGTGGGTAAAACCACATCCAAAAACAAAACCCCAACCTGGCCTATAAGGCGACTCCTAAACAACCTCCTACATACACATCTCCAAACGGAAGGTACATGAGCCGAAAGGTCTCGAACTTCCAGGCAATTCCCAGATGGGTGGGGTTTAGTCGGTAGGCACCCTTAAAAAGGTGAATCCGACACGTCCTGGGAGCGAAGTCTTTAGAAGATTCCCCACCTACGCCTACCAAAAAAAAAAAAAAAGTTTTCAGTAAGATCATACTTCACAGGATCATTTCTGTAGTGTGCATTCTTCATACTAACAACGAAAGTTGTGAGGGTCTGCAACCATGATGATGAGATGCAGCTTCGTACCTTGAGCGTGAGGCAGAAATTGTTTGGTTTTTATGAATCAATCAATTTCATCGATGATCGTTCAGTTGAATGGGTGCAAAGCAATCTGAGTGGTTGAGGAAAAAGTGTATAAAATAAACTGAACAAAATCAAAGCGTGTATACAACTTTTGTAATTGCATATTGTGCAACACAACACTTTTCAAATGGTGCGTAATAAGCCGATTTTGCATGCATTTTTTTTTATGTTTAAATGTGATATCTAATAGACAACCAGCACCACCGCACGTGCAAGTTCAACAAAATGTTTACAACTGTCCTTGCAACATACAAAAAGAATTTAGTAAATGTCATTTGACAATAGTTTTGTCACTTTTTCATTAGTGCGTAATATGCTTATTTCGCACGCAATTAGCAGAACACAATTAATGTTAACTATTTAGCTTAAGAATGATGAAAAAAATTTAAAAATTATTATTGCATTAATGTTCAATAGATTCAATAAAAAGTTTAGATTATAAAACTAATAGTTATAGTTGCATTCACAACCACAAAAAATAATGTAATTATTACAAAAACTGATAGTTATTATTCGTTCTCTGGTTTCCTTTACAAATTGAATAAATCTTTTGCCTTTTATTAAAGATTTCCGCGGAAGGAAACAACTCAAACGAGTCTAACTACAATTTTTTGAGTGCCTGGTGCAAGCTGGGCCTATAATAGAAACAAAATAAAATGTACTTTCAAATTGTTCAAGATGATAATCGGAATATACCAAATTAAAGCAATCTGGATCTTTATTTACCATACATTTTAATTTGTTTGAGTGAAACGTATTTTATGTATCTGGCCCTGGGCGTTTGGCATCACATCCGTTTTTATTCTCTTCTTGATACAATACTACACCAAGCTCAATGTTATGGAAGATAAATAATAGTCCTGATCGGCGTTCATTTGAATATGTTGTGCTAGTTTTCACGGCGATCTTCAATTCTGTTCCACAAGAATGGCTTTTTTTGCATTTGAGAGTTCTATTGAAAAGTTTCAAAAATATTCTTGAAGCCAGGTGTATATGCCCATGAAACAGCAAAGTTGCCTTTTTTAATTTAATTTTGGGTGGTATTGATCAGCAGTTAGATAATGAGGAAGAGGTTACGTTACCTTTTACGCTTATTTGGTGTTCTACAGCATCTGTCCAAAATTTCATTTTTGTATGTTGCACTTTAGTGCTCGAATACACAGCTGAAGTGGTTGATGTGCATGGTTTTGTGAATAACCCATGATATCATCTAAGTGGATTAGTACAACGGAACCCAAGCCTGTCCAGTACTCAAGTGCTTTTGGAGTGTTTTCTGCAAATTTTTAATCATTTTTTTTTTCATTTTGATTGCATAAATTAAAAAAAAAGATTTTGATATGTTTAGTATAAAGTTAATACCAAAAATTTTCATATTTTTAAGCCTAAATTTGGCTACAGTTTTTTTTTTCTTTAAATGTTTGATAAAAACTATATTTTCAGTTTGTTTAGAAAAACTAAGAATTTTTTATATTTAAGCCTAAATTAGCTGATCAAAAATTTGCACATTTTTGATAAAAATTATGTTTTACAAATTGTCTGGTATAAATTTAATTAATTTCCAACACTTTGGACTTTGGTACATTAAAAAAGGCTTGAAAACTAAGGATTTTTCATATTTTTAGCCTGAATTAGACCGTTAAAGGATATTTTTAAATTTTTTTATCAAAATTTATTTTGCAGTTTGTTTGGTATAAATCTCAATTTCCAACACTTTGGACTTTAGTACATTATAAGAAGCTCAAAAACTAAGAATTTTTCATATTTTTAATCCTGAATTGGGCCACTAAAAGTTCTTTTATCAAAATTATATTTAACAGATTGTGTGGTAGAAATTCTATCATTTATTTATTATTTCTAAAAAATTGGACTTTGATACAATAAAAAAAGTTCAAAAACTAAGAATTTTCAATATTTTTAAGCCAGAATTAGGCCACTAAAAGTTTTTATTTTTAATTTTTTATTAAAATTATATTTCACAGTTTGTCTGGTATAAATTCCATCAGTTTCCAAAAATTTGGACTTTGGTACATTACAAAAAGCTAAAAAACTAAGAATTTTTCATATTTTTATGCCAAAATTGGGCCAATAAAAGTATTTTTTTAATATTTTTTATTAAAATTTAATTTGTCTAGTATAAATTTTATCAATTTTCAAAACATTAAACTTTGATACATTAAAAAAGCTAAAAAACCAGGAATTTTTCATATTTTTAAGCCTGAATTGGGACACTAAAGATTTTTTTATTAAACTTATATTTTACAGTTTGTCTAGTATAAATTTTATCAATTTCTAAAAAATTGGACTTTGATACATTAAAAAGCTAAAAAACTAAGAATTTTTCATATTTTTAAGCCTGAATTGGGCCACCAAAGGTTTTTAAAATTTTTTTTTTTTTAATTATATTTTACAGTTTGTCTGGTATAAATACCATTAATTTCCAAAAATTTGGACTTTGAGACATTAACAAATACTGAAAAACATAGAATTTTTCATATTTTTAAGCCTGAATTGGGCCACTAAAAGTTTTTTTTTTTATTTTTTTATTAAAATTATATTTTACTGTTTGTTTGGTATAAATTTTATCAATTTTCAAAAATTTGGAGTTTGATACAGTAAAAAAAGCTCAAAAACTAAAAAAAATCATATTTTTAAGCCCGAAATGGGTCACAAAAGTTTTTTTTTAATTTTTTTATAATGTTATACTTTACAGTTTGACTAATATAAATTTGATCAATTTCCAAAAATTTTGACTTTGATACATTAAAGATAGCTCAAAAACTAAGAATTTTTCATATTTTTAAGCCTCACTAAAAGTTTTTTTTTTTAATTTTTAATCAAAATAATATTTTTCAATTTGTCTGGCGTAAATTATATTGATTTTCAAAAATTAGGGCTTTGATACATTAAGGAAAAAGCCCGAAAACTAAGAAATGTTTAATTTTTGAAATATTTTTTAGTCTAAAAAGTGTTAAATGAGCAAATATCTTAGTTATCTTAAAATTACAACAGTTTTCTGTGGTTTTTGATTTAATTAGATTAAATTAAGCGTATGGAATTGCATAACATTTATACATTTGATGCTCATACTTTAGACTATATTGGTACCAATTTGCGTTAAAATCCAATAAACCGTTTTTGAGTCATTCATATTTTAGATCAAATAGATTAAATTGAGGTTATGTCAAATTAAGCGTATAGAGTTGCATAATATTCACACATTTAGTACTCGTACTATTGAGGTAGACTGGTACTAATTTGCGGTAAAATCCAATGAACAGTTTTTGAGTCATTCATTTTTTAAATGTCTTCTGTGGTTTTTTATTCAATTAGGTCAAATAGATTCAATTGAAAAAGTTACTTGTTCTTAAATTAAACTTGGTTCCTGTCTACCTGCCCAAGAGTTACTTATCAAGAGATTTATTCTTAAACAATTTTTTGATATAACTAAATGCCAGCATACAAGAGGCGGGTGAAACTATAGATTTTTTGATGGGTAGATGGGTCACAGTAGAAGAAGCTATTTGACTACAAATCAAATTTAGTTCCCGCCCACCCATTAAAGCGTTAGCTATCAAGAGATTTATTGTTAAACAAATTTCTGATTTTTAAGTACAAAGATGCAAGTGGTGGGACAAACGGTAGATTTTTTGAAGAATAACATTTGAGTGGGTCACAATAGAAAAAGCTGCTTGCTAACAAATTAAATTTTGTTTCCGCCCAACCACCAAACTGTTAGTCAAAACATTTATTGTTCAACAATTTTGTGATATCTAAGTAAAATCACGCAAGAGGTGGGACAAATAGTAGATCCTTTGATAACAAACATTTGGGTGGGTGGGTTACAGTAGAAGAAGCTACTTGATCACAAATTCAACTTAGTTCTTGCTCACCAACCAAGCGTTATTTGTCAAGAGATTTATTGTTAAACTATATTTTTGTTTGCAATAGCTGCAAAAACACAAAAAAGGGAAACAATAAATCTTTTGATTAGAAAAAGCAAATTTCCTACAAATTAAATTTGGTTCCCGCCCACTCACCCAAGCGTTAGTTATCAAGCGATTTATTGTTCAACAATTCTTTGATATCTAGTTCCTGGCCACTCACCCAAGCGTCAGTTATCAACAGATTTTATAATCAACAATTTTCTGATATCTAACTGCAGGCACACAAGAGGTGGAACAGACAGTATATCCTTTGATGAGCAACACTTGAGCGGGTGGGTGGGCCACAGTAGAGAAAGCTATTTGCCCACAAATTAAACTTTGTTCCCACCCACCCAGGCGTTAGTTATCAAGCAATTTATTGTTCAAGAATTCTTTGATATCTAAATGCAAGCACACAAGAGGTGGGATAAACAATAGTTTTTTTGATGACTAACACTTGGGCGGGTAGGTGGGTCATAGTAGAAGAAGCTACTTGCTAACAAATTAAACTTAGTTCCCGCCCACCCACTCAAGCGTTATTTATTAAAAGATTTGTTGTTAAACAGTTTTTTGATTTTTAAGTACAAGCACACAAAAGGTGAAACAAACAGTAGGTTTGTTGATTAACATTTGGGCGAGTAGGTAGGCCACAGTGAAAAAAAAAAAAATTGGTTCTTGCCTACCCACCCAAACGTTAGTTATCAACCGATTTATTGTTCAACAATTGGTGGGACAAACAATCTTTTGATGACTAACACTTGGGCGGGTGTGTGTGTGTGTTACAGTAGAAGAAGCTACTCATTTACAATTTAATTTTTTTTTCCGTCCACCCACCCAAGCGTTATTTAACAAGTCATTTAGTGTCCAACAGTTTTTTGATATCTAAGTGCAAGCACACAAGATGTGGGAATCTTTTGATGACTAACATTTGGGCGGGTGGCAGTAGAAGAAACTATTGGCTGGCTCACAAATTAAATTCACATTTTTTACCCATACTATTGAGGTAGAATATTTTTAAAATGTATTAACTTTAAACTACCAAATTAAATTAATCCAAAATGTAGGAGGTGATAAACAATCTTTTGATGACCAACACTTGGTAGATTAGTGGATCACTCTAGATTACTAGCGAGTAGTTCAAACTGGAGTAACTACCCACCCGCCCAAGTATTTGTGTTATCAAAGAATTACAAGTTTCTCCTCCCTATAAGTGTCAGAAGTCCTTAAATCAGTTAATAGTTAGTTTAATTTATCCAAAACAAGTCAAAGAACATAAACTAAAAATAAATTGTACTTGCTATCTTCATCTTGTAGATCAATAAATTTTGTTATCTGATAACATGTTATCAGATATATTAAACTAAATTATATCGATTATACAAGCATTTAAGGGGTGATCAGATAAAAAATCAGCAAAACTTATAATTTGATAAGAGGAAAATGCAATTTTCCGGCATTTGTGTCACATGCCGTTTTCACTGATGATTAGTGCTGTTATCAATTGCTTATATATAAAATTTGAGAAAAATTGAAAAGCGTGATCACATAAAAACATCAAAGCATTTATGTCAGCACCGAAAAAGTATAATACTTAAATAAGAGAAAATGCCATTTTCCGATGTTTGTGCCATATGTCGTTTTCACTGATGATTAATAGTGTTATAAATTGCTTAAATATTAAATTTGAAAAAAATTTAAAGGGGTGATAACATAAAAAATTTGCAAAAAGTACATACATATATTAATAGAAACACAAATTATACAAAAACTTGTGCCAACTGTTTAGCATTTAAATAAAAAAATGAAAGATATGTTTTTGTATCACCCAGAAATGTGATTGTATAAAAATGGTAGCCGTTTATAAAATGTTTATTATTGTCAGAGTTGTTGTATTTTATTCAATATTTTTAATTAATAAATAATATTATATAAATGGGTAATTTAATTGTTATTTGTATGAAACGGGGTGCTGGGCTTAGTAGTGCTAAGTTAATTCGTCCGGAAGTTTGGCAACAGCGCGCCTCATTCGGATGTTTTCGTGAAATTGGGTGCTGGAGTTTGAGTGACTGCTAAAACCACTAACTTAACATCGGTTGACGGTTAGTGATCTGTGCATTTAATCAGACAGCTGCTTCACAATTACAGTAAAACCTATATTAGTATTTAAGTTAAAACAATTTACAAAGGTAATTAAAAATACTCACTACTTAAGTATAAATTAATCTTTAATATTTTTGCAGATGAATGGAAGCTTACTGTCAGAAGGAATTGTATATTGCACTGCATTATATTTAGCAGCACAGAATGGACATCGCGATATTGTGAAATATATTTCGGAATTAAATCTTGCACCGCCTAGCGAAGAAATGGTCAATTGTACCGCCCTTTACTTTGCTGCTCAAAATGGTCAATTTGAAATGGTTCGTGCGATATCAACAAACCTTATCAGTGGAAAATTATATCAAAGTAAGGAAAAAATTGATGAAAAAGATAACTCTGCTTTACATTGTGCAGCCAAGGAAGGCGATATAAATTTAATGAAAAAAGTTATATCAAATGTTGATAATAAAAATGTTGATTATGAATCTGCTCTGCATCTTGCTGTACAAAATGGGCAAACTAATGCTGTGCGTCTATTATTGAAAAACAATGCCAACATTAATTGCAGAGATAAATTAGGCAATACTCCTATTCATTATGCTATTGAATATAATCATTTAGATATTATTAAAATATTGCTGGATAATAGTGCCAACACAAGTATTGCTAATTTAAATGCAAAGTTACCATTGGATTATCTTAAAAGTTTTGATGCATTTAATGTAATATTAAATTCGAGTAAGGATGTTCATCTGTGTGATTCCTTCGGAAACAATCTCTTGCTTATAGCGGCTAAAAGATATTTTCTCAACGGCGCTGTAAATATGTGTCTTAAAAGAGGTATTGGAGTAAATAGTAAAAATTTTAATAAAAACACAGCCCTTCATTTGGCAGCAGAAGAAGGACACGTTAAAATTGTTCAAGAATTACTAAAATACAATACAAGTTTGTATTTAATGAATGTGGATGGAAACTTACCTATACATCTGGCATCAAAATGGGGACATTATAATATTGTAGAATTATTTTTGGAAAGTGGGATTGATGTATGTTTGAAGAATGGGAATGATGATACATGCTTGTATTTAGCAGCTGAGAATAATCACGAAGAACTTGTAACGCAATTACTTAAAATAGATAATTTTAGCTATTCGGATAAGGTTTTAGCATTAAAAATTGCTATAGAGAAAGGATATGTTAGAATTATGGAAAAGCTTTTATTGGATATTCAAGAAATTGATGAAATAAATGAGAGCAATTGTTTTGCATTGATTGCTGGTGCTGGGTATGAGGATTTGGTAAATATATTATTGTTTAAAGGTGCTGATGTTGAAATATCAAATTATGAGGATTCACCATTAATATATGCAATAAAAGGAGGACATTTGAATATTGTTGAATTAATATTAAAATACAAGAAACAAAATAATTATTCTTATAGTATAGATTGTTACCATTCCTTTGTTGAATGTACTAATGATCTAAAAATTAAGAAAGTATTACGAGAATACATAGACACACAAAAGAAATTTTTGGTGGCGCTAAGAAAGCGTCAACCACGTGCCTGGGAGGTTCCCCGGAAAAGATTTTGGAGTTGATTTCAAATCCGTCTCACGGTAGTAAATTCAATACATTTTGAATAAACTTTTATTATTTTAAATTAAAAATAATTGAAGGATTGCGCTTAACTATAGTGCCTAGTGATTTTGATAAAGATCTGCATTTAATTCATTTGTGATAATTATTATAGTATAATATAACAAATAATTGTATAGTAATTTAATTTATTACAAAATAGTTTGTAAAAATATATTATAATAAAAATGATTCATATTTCTAAAAAAAATTGAAAGTTATTACAGAATATTTGTCAAATAAACTCTCATTTAAACACATAACAGATGGCGCATAACTCGCTCCTTTGTGATAAAATACGCCGTCTATTGCTCAAAACGTTGATAGAGAAAGTAGTTTTCAGCAAACCTCACCCCACAGCCTATACGGCTTCCTACCTCTATTCATCCCCTTAATTTTCTCCCAATGGAAGGTTTATGAGCACAGGTCTCGAACTTCCCGGTACTCAAAATGGGGCGGTTTTTAGTCGGTAGGCGCTTTCCTCGTGAGAGTGAATCCGACACTTTGAGTTAGTCTTTAGAAGATTTTACCGCCCTGACCACCAAAAAAAAAAAAAAAAAAAGTTTTCAGCAAGATCATACTTCACGGGATCATTTCTGTAGTGTGCATTCTTCATACTAACAACGAAAGTTGTGAGGGTCTGCAACCATGATGATGAGATGCAGCTTTGTACCTTGAGCGTGAGGCAGAAATTGTTTGGTTCTTATGAATCATCGTTCAGTTGAATGGGTGCAAAGCAATCTGAGTGGTTGCGGAAAAAGTGTATAAAAGTATAGAATAAATTCATACAACTTTTGTAATAGCATGTTGTGCAACAGCCACTATTCAAATAGTACATAATAGGCCAATTTTGCATGCATTTTTGTAAATATTAATATTTGATATTTAATAGCCAACAAGGGACACCTTCACGTGCGAATTGCACAAAATGTTTTCAAACTGTGTAATTGAGTGTGGAATGCTTCTAATTGTTTTTTTTTTCTACTGATTTTAAAAGTGGTAAGTATAAAAACGTCAATTTCATTTTAGTTTTTTTTATTGTGGAGAATAAATCAAGTTGACTGACCACTGTTGGGTGTTTTGCAAAGTTATTACCGTTATCATCCTTGATGATGATTGTATTTTCCGGAATTCCTAAAGCAATCGTACTATTCAAAATCTGTACTTCTCTAAGCTCAGTTATTGTTGTTTGCGTTCCCAGTTCCCAGAAATTTATTGGTCTACAAGATGAAGATAGCAAGTATAACTTATTTTTATTTTATTTTATGTTCCTTGACTTGATTTGGATAAATTAAACTAAAATTAACTGATTTAAAGAAACTTGTAATTTTTAGATAACAAACATTTGGGCGGATGAGTAGTTACTCCAGTTTGAACTACTCGCTAGTAATCAAGATCCGAAGTGATCCACTAACCGGCTCAAGTGTTGGTCATCAAAAGATTGTTTATCACCTCTAACAGTTTATATTAATTTAGTTTGGTAGTTTAAAGTTAATACATTTTAAAAATATTCTACCTCAATAGTATGAGTACCAAATGTAAATTTAATTTGTGGGCAAGTAGTTCTTCTACTGCAACCCGCCTACCCGCCCAAGTGTTAGTCATCAAAGGATTTATTATTTGTTTCACGGGATCTTGTGTGCTTGCACTTAGATATCAGGAAACTGTTGAACGCTAAATATCTTGATAACTAACGCTTGGGTGGGTGGGCTGGAACCAAGTTTAATTTAAACAACAAATAGCTTTCTTTACTGTAGCCCTCCTACCTAGCCAAGTGTTATAAAAGGATCTACTGTTTTGTCCCACCTCTTGTGTGCTTGTAGTGGATATCAGTAAACTGTTGATTACAAAATCTCTTGATAACTAACGCTTGGGTGGGTGGTCGGGAACTAAGTTTAATTTGTAGGCAAGTTGCTTCTTCTACTATGATTCACCCAAATGTTAGTCATCAAACAATCCATTGTTTCATCCACCTCGTGTGTGCTTGCCTTTAGATATCAGACAATTGTTTAACAATAAATCTCCTGATAACTAACGGTGGGGTAGGTGGAAAGGAAGAAGTTTACATTGTAAGCCAGTAGCTTCTTCTACTGTGAGCCAACCAAGTGACATCAAAGAATTTTTTGTTTCACCCGCTTCTTGTGTGTTTGCAGTTAGATATCAGAAAATTGTTGAACAATAAATTTCTTGATAACACTGTGGTAGGTGGAAACTAAATTTAATTTGTAAACAAGCAGCCCACCCAAGTATTAGTCAACAAAAAATCTATTGTTTTGCCCACTTCTTGTGTGCTTGCGTTTAAATATCAAAAAAATGATTAACAATAATTCTTTTGATAACTAACGCTTGAGTGGGTGAGCGAGAAGTTTAATTTCTAGACGAGAAACTTTTTCTACTGTAACCCACTCCTCCACGCAAGTGTTAGCCATCAAAAGATTTATTGTTTCTCTCTTTTTTGTGTTCTTACAGCTATTGCAAACAAGAAAACTGTTTAACAATAAATCTTTTGATTCGTAACAGTAGGTAGGCGGAAACCAAGTTTAAATTGTGGGCGGGTAACTTCTTATACTGTGTTTCACCCACCCACCCAAGTGTTAGACATCAAAGAATCTATTGTTTCACCCGCCTCTTGTGTGCTTGCGTTTAGATATCAAGTTGGTTCTTCAATTGACATAACCTCAATTTAATCTATTTGACGTTATTTAAATCAACAACCATGAAAAACAACTACAAAAGGAATAACTCAAAAACGATTTATTGGATTTTAACGCAAATTAGTACCAATATACGTCTAAAGTATGAGTATCAAATGTATAAATGTTATGCAATTCCATACGCTAAATTTAATCTAATTAAATCAAAAACCACAGAAAACTGTTGTAATTTTAAGATAACTAAGATATTTGCCCATTTAACACTTTTTAGACTAAAAAATATTTTAAAATTTAAACATTTCTTAGTTTTCGGGCTTTTTCCTTAATGTATCAAAGCCCTAATTTTTGAAAATCAATATAATTTACGCCAAACTGAAAAATATTATTTTGATAACAAAATAAAAAAAAAAAAAAACGTTTAGTGGCCTAAAAATATAAAAAATTCTTAGTTTTTGAGCTTTCTTTAATGTATGAAAGTCAAAATTTTTGGAAATTGATCAAACTTATAAAAGTCAAACTGTAAAATATAATATTAATAAGAAATAAAAAAAAAAAACTTTAGTGACACAATTCGGGTTTAAAAATATGATTTTTGTTTAGTTTTTGAGCTTTTTTCACTGTATAAAAGTCCAAATTTTTGAAAATTGATAAAATTTATACCAATCAAACTGTCAAATATAAATTTAATAAAAAATTTAAAAAAAAACCTTTAGTGGCTTAATTTTGGCTTAAAAATAATGAAAATTCTTAGTTTTTGAGCTTTTTTTAATGCATCAAAGTCCAAATTTTTGAAAATTGATAGAATTTATACCAGACAATCTGTAAACGATAATTTTGATAAAAAATCCTTTAGTGACCCAATTCAGGGTTAAAAATATGAGAAATTCTTTGTTTTTTAGCTATGTATCAAAATCAAAATTTTTGAAAATTGATGGAATTTATACTAAACAAACTCTAAAATTAATTTTGATAAAAATTAAAAAAAAAAAAACTTTTATTGGCCCAATTTAGGCTAAAAAATATAAAAAATTCTTAGTTTTTGAGCTTTTTTTAATGTATCAAAGTCCAATTTTTTAGAAATTGATAGAATTTCTACCACACAATCTGTAAAATATAATTTTGATAAAAAAAATTGAAAAATAACCTTTAGTTGCCCAATTCAGGCTAAAAATATGAAAAATCCTTAGATTTTAAGCTTTTTTTAATGTACCAAAGTCCAAAGTGTTGGAAATTAATGAAATTTATACCAGGCAAACTGTAAAACATAATTTTTATAAAAAAATTGCAAATTATTGATAAGCTAATTTAGGCTTAAACATAAAAAATTCATAGTTTTTCTAAACAAACTAAAAAATATAGTTTTTATCAAACATTTAAAAAAAAAAAAAATTAAAGCCAAATTTAGGCTTAAAAATATGAAAATTCTTGGTATTAGATTTATACTAAATATATCAGTCTTTTTTTAAATCGATTAACTTTATGCAATCAAAATGAAAAAAAAAATCAAAAATTTGCAGAAAAAGCACTCGCCAACAACACTCCAAAATCACTTGAGTACTGGATAGGCTTGGGTTCCGTCGTACTAATCCACTTAGATGATATCATGGGATATTCACAAAACCATGCACATCAACCACTTCAGCTGTGTCCTGAAGCTCTGAAGTGCAACATACAAAAATGTAAATTTTGGACAGATGCTGTAGAACACCAAATAAGCGTAAAAGGTAACGTAACCTCTTCTGCTGTTCAATACCACCTAAAAAAAATTAAAAAAGGCAAATTTGCTGTTTCATGGGCATATACACCTGGCTTCAAGAGTTCGTTCGAAACTTTTCAATAGAACTCTAAAATGCAAAAAAAGCCATTCTTGTGGAACAGAATTAAAGATCGCCGTGAAGACTAGCACAACATGTCCAAATAGACTATTATTTATCTTCCATAACATTGAGCTTGGTGCAGTATTGTATCAAGAAGAGAATAAAAACGGATGTGATGCTAAACGCCAGATGCATAAAATACGTTTCACTCAAACAAATTAAAATTTATGGTAAATAAAGATACAGATGGCTTCAATTTGGTAGATTCCGATTATTATTTTGAACTATTTGAAAGTACATTTTATTTTGTTTCTATTATAGGCCCAGCTTGCACCAGGAACTCAAAATTTGTTTGTTAAACTTGTTTAAGTTGTTCCCTTCCGTGGAAATCTTTAATAAAAGGCAAAAGATTTATTCAATTTGTAAAAAAAACCAGAGTATCAGTTTTTGTAATAATTACATTATTGTTTGTGGTTGTGAATGTAACTAAGTTTTATAATCTAAACTTTTTATTGAATCTAATGAACATTTTAGAGAGCGTGGCGCAGTGGTCTAGGCATCTGGCCGCTGTACCGAAGATCGTGGGTTCGATTCCCATATACCGTAATATACTTTTCACTTTCTATACGCTCTCCCACTCCCCAACCCGCCTTGCCAGCGTGGGGTTTTACGGCTAAAACCTTCTCTGAGGAGTGATAATTCTCTCCAGTGGTTCGGAATCCACTTAAAACTGTAGGTCCCTTGTAATGTAAGTTGCCAGCATTACAAGCAGAGAAGAGGCTAAGACGCCAGCAGTGGCGTATAAATGGCCGACAAAGAAGAATGAACATTAATGCAATAATAATGTTTAAACTTTTTCCATCATTTTTAAGCTAAATAGTTAACATTAATTGTGTTCTGCTAATTGCGTGCGAAATAAGCATATTACGCACTAATGAAAAAGTGACAAAACTATTGTCAAATGACATTTATCAAATTCTTTTTGTATGTTGCAAGGACAGTTGTAAACATTTTGTTGAACTTGCACGTGGTTGTCTATTAAATATCACATTTGAACATTTAAAAAAAATGCATGCAAAATCGGTCTATTACGCACTATTTGAAAAGTGTCTGTTGCACAATATGCAATTACAAAAGTTGTATACACGCTATGATTTTATTCAGTTTATTTTACACTTTTTCCTCAACCACTCAGATTGTTTCGCACCCATTCAACTGAACGATCATCGATGAAAATGATCGATTCATAAGAACCAAACAATTTCTGCCTCACGCTCTAAGTACAAGGCTGCATCTCATCATCATGGTTGCAGACCCTCACAACTTTCGTTGTTAGTATGAAGAATGCACACTACAGAAATGATCCTGTGAAGTATGATCTTACTAAAAACTACTTTCTATCAACGTTTTGAGCAATAGACGGCGTATTTTATCACAAAGGAGCGAGTTATGCGCCATCTGTTATGTGTTTATTTGACAAATATTCTGTAATAACTTTAAATTTTTTTTAGAAATATGAATCATTTTTATTATAATATATTTTTACAAACTAGTTTTAATAAATTAAATTATTATACAATTATATGTTATATTATACTATAATAATTATCACAAATGAATTAAATGCAGAACTTTATCAAAATCAATAGGCACTATGGTTAAGCGCAATCTTTCAATTCTTTTTAATTTAAAGTAATAAAAGTTTACTCAAAATGTATCGAATTTACTACCGTGAGACGGATTTGAAATCAACTCCAAAATCTTTTCCGGGGAACCCCCCAGGCACGTGGTTGACGCTTTCTTAGCGCCACCAAAAATGTCTTTTGTGTGTCTATGTATTCTCGTAATACTTTCTTAATTTTTAGATCATTAGTACATTCAACAAAGGAATGGTAACAATCTATACTATAAGAATAATTATTTTGTTTCTTGTATTTTAATATTAATTCAACGATATTCAAATGTCCTCCTTTTATTGCATATATTAATGGTGAATCCTCATAATTTGATATTTCAACATCAGCACCTTTAAACAATGAAATATTTACCAAATCCTCATACCCAGCACCAGCAATCAATGCAAAACAATTGCTCTCATTTATTTCATCAATTTCTTGAATATCCAATAAAAGCTTTTCCATAATTCTAACATATCCTTTCTCTATAGCAATTTTTAATGCTAAAACCTTATCCGAATAGCTAAAATTATCTATTTTAAGTAATTGCGTTAGAAGTTCTTCGTGATTATTCTCAGCTGCTAAATACAAGCATGTATCATCATTCCCATTCTTCAAACATATATCAATCCCACTTTCCAAAAATAATTCTACAATATTATAATGTCCCCATTTTGATGCCAGATGTATTGGTAAGTTTCCATCCACATTCATTAAATACAAACTAGTATTGTGTTTTAGTAATTCTTGAACAATTTTAACGTGTCCTTCTTCTGCTGCCAAATGAAGGGCTGTGTTTTTATTAAAATTTTTACTATTTACTCCAATACCTCTTTTAAGACACATATTTACAGCGCCGTTGAGAAAATATCTTTTAGCCGCTATAAGCAAGAGATTGTTTCCGAAGGAATCACACAGATGAACATCCTTACTCGAATTTAATATTACATTAAATGCATCAAAACTTTTAAGATAATAAAATGGTAACTTTGCATCTAAATTAGCAATACTTGTGTTGGCACCATTATCCAGCAATATTTTAATAATATCTAAATGATTATATTCAATGGCATAATGAATAGGAGTATTGCCTAATTTATCTCTGCAATTAATGTTGGCATTGTTTTTCAATAATAGACGCACAGCATTAGTTTGCCCATTTTGTACAGCATGATGCAGAGCAGATTCATAATCAACATTTTTACTATCAACATTTGATATAACTTTTTTCATTAAATTTATATCGCCTTCCTTGGCTGCACAATGTAAAGCAGAGTTATCTTTTTCATCAATTTTTTCCTTACTTTGATATAATTTTCTACTGATAAGGTTTGTTGATATCGCACGAACCATTTCAAATTGACCATTTTGAGCAGCAAAGTAAAGGGCGGTACAATTGACCATTTCTTCGCTAGGCGGTGCAAGATTTAATTCCGAAATATATTTCACAACATCGCGATGTCCATTCTGTGCTGCTAAATATAATGCAGTGCAATATACAATTCCTTCTGACAGTAAGCTTCCATTCATCTGCAAAAATATTAAAGATTAATTTATACTTAAGTAGTGAGTATTTTTAATTACCTTTGTAAATTGTTTTAACTTAAATACTAATATAGGTTTTACTGTAATTGTGAAGCAGTTGTCTGATTAAATGCACAGATCACTAACCGTCAACCGATTAAGTTAGTGGTTAGCACTCAAACTCCAGCACCCAATTTCACGAAAACATCCGAAAGACGCGCGCTGTTGCCAAACTTCCGGACGAATTAACTTAGCACTACAAAGCCCAGCACCCCGTTTCATACAAATAACAATTAAATTACCCATTTATATAATATTATTTATAAATTAAAAATATTGAATAAAATACAACAACTCTGACAATAATAAACATTTTATAAACGGCTACCATTTTTATACAATCACATTTCTAAAACATATCTTTCATTTTTTTATTTAAATGCTAAACAGTTGGCACAAGTTTTTGTATAATTTGTATTTCTATTAATATATGTATGTACTTTTTGCAAATTTTTTATGTTATCACCCCTTTTAATTTTTCTCAAATTTAATATTTAAGCAATTTATAACACTATTAATCATCAGTGAAAACGACATATGGCACAAACATCGGAAAATGGCATTTTCTCTTATTTAAGTATTATACTTCTTCGGTGCTGACATAAATGCTTTGATGTTATTATGTGATCACGCTTTTCAATTTTTCTCAAATTTTATATACAGGGTGTAGATTAATTGGCGGATAAACAGGTAACTTTATAGATCGTGCCAAAAGAAAACGAAAATCTTAATTCCAAAATGCTGAAAAACTCTTCGTTTGGCCTCACGAGGTCCTCAAAGTTTCAATTTTGTCAATACAAATATTGTTTTAATTGCGTATATTATGTACCAATTTGCTTTCTTTTTTAGTATAATAAAAATTACAAGGTTTATTGAAACTTAATAATAAAAAACATTGAAAAATGTGCAAATTACTTTTGAAGAATAAATCAAATTTAAATTAAAAATACGCTTGACAACGTAGCAAAATTTTTAATAAAATTCAAATTATAAAGTAGGCAATGCAATAAATGTCAGGGGTCAATTCTGATCTCCGGTGACTTTTGTCATCAGTGACTTTTAAATTCAAATAAAATTCAATTTAAATATTATGATATACTTTATTCTTTTGATAATCATTAATTTAAAATTGTGTGAGGTTGCACATTGACGACACATACCGCATTATTAAATTATGTATGGTGTTTTGATGCATTTGCGAAATATATTATGTTGCGTTCGTCTAGTATGCGGCAGTCTGCCTTATGTCTGTCTCGGATTAACAACTACTACGTTGCCATGTCAATCCCGTGAGTCCCGTGACCACCCTTGACAAAAACCATTGGTGACTTTTGTCGTTTCACCATGCGGCTAAAATGCGTTTTCAAAATAAATGTGTGAATCCAGCAAATAGGTACTATAATTATTATTGAATTATAGAACAATTTATACATTGCAGCTGATACAACTATTATAAATTATTAGATTCTGTCATAAATAAAAATATTAATTATTTCAATGCACAATTGATTGAAAATATATTTAAAATAATTGACATGAATATAGCAACTCTGACAGATTTAACATTTAACGCCGGCGATGCTTGAGAACGTCATAATTTCGATATCGAAACGTGCTGTAAAGCGTTTAGAAGTAAACTGGCCAATTTGAACATTTGTAGTTTATAATAAAAAATAAAATTTGATGTGTGTATTAAATTGCCTATTTTATGTGTATTAAGTTGCCTACATTATAGGATTGAATTTAGAAAGTTTGCAACGTTGCCAAGCGTAACAAAACTTTGAGGACCTCGTGAGGCCAAACGAAAAGTTTTTCATAATTTTGGAATTAAGATTTTTGTTTTCTTTTGGCACGATCTATAAAGTTACCTGGCGTTTATCCGCCAATTAATCTACACCCTGTATAAGCAATTGATAACAGCACTAATCATCAGTGAAAACGGCATGTGACACAAATGCCGGAAAATTGCATTTTCCTCTTATCAAATTATACTTTTTGCTGATTTTTTATCTGATCACCCCTTAAATGCTTGTATAATCGATATAATTTAGTTTAATATATCTGATAACATGTTATCAGATAACAAAATTTATTGATCTACAAGATGAAGATAGCAAGTACAATTTATTTTTAGTTTATGTTCTTTGACTTGTTTTGGATAAATTATACTAACTATTAACTGATTTAAGGACTTCTGACACTTATAGGGAGGAGAAACTTGTAATTCTTTGATAACACAAATACTTGGGCGGGTGGGTAGTTACTCCAGTTTGAACTACTCACTAGTAATCTAGAGTGATCCACTAATCTACCAACGGTGCGTTCGTTTATTCTACTCCACGTGCTCCTTTAACTCTAATTGCTCTTTACGCGTTTGGTAATGTCAAAAAGAACAAAAAGAGCACGTTCTTAAGCGTTCAGATATGATGGAGTGGAGATGATGGTGTTCACTCCACATGCACAACCTCAAGAGAGCGTGCGAGACAGAGTGACCGCTGTATTTGAATTTTATTATATATATGTTTAAAATTTAATGTAATAAAAGGCCTTCAAACAATAAAAATTTTGAGTTTCATTAAAATTCACTTTCATTATGGTTTTATATTGACAATATAAAATTACCGGTGTAATATAATCAAGTGTTTTAAATTTTTATAAAAATAGAATTAATAGTTCTTATAAGAAATAACATATTACATTGAATTATCACGTAGTAGAGGTCACAATCATCAAATAAATTAGTATGTTTATCTAAATGTCAGCTTTAAGGTTATAATTTCTAAATGACGTCGAATCAAACTACAACATTGCGTTCGGATATATGTATTTACTCTAACAACAATCTACACCACTCCAGTCTATTCTACTCCAACGCCACTTTCTTTAAACGAACGCACTACAAGTGTTGGTCATCAAAAGATTGTTTATCACCTCCTACATTTTGGATAAATTTAATTTGGTAGTTTAAAGTTAATACATTTTAAAAATATTCTACCTCAATAGTATGGGTAAAAAATGTGAATTTAATTTGTGAGCCAATAGTTTCTTCTACTGCCACCCGCCCAAATGTTAGTCATCAAAAGATTCCCACATCTTGTGTGCTTGCACTTAGATATCAAGAAACTGTTGGACACTAAATAACTTGTTAAATAACGCTTGGGTGGGTGGACGGGAAAAAAATTTAAATTGTAAATGAGTAGCTTCTTCTACTGTAACACACACACACCCGCCCAAGTGTTAGTCATCAAAAGATTGTTTGAACAATAAATCGGTTGATAACTAACGCTTGAGTGGGTAGGCAAGAACCAAATTTTTTTTCCACTGTGGCCTACCTACTGGCCCAAATGTTAATCAACAAACCTACTGTTTGTTTCACCTCTTGTGTGCTTGTACTTAAAATTCAAAAAACTGTTTAACAACAAATCTTTTAATAAATAACACTTGAGTGGGTGGGCGGGAACTAAGTTCAATTTGTTAGCAAGTAGCTTCTTCTACTATGACCCACCTACCCGCCCAAGTGTTAGTCATCAAAAAAACTATTGTTTATCCCACCTCTTGTGTGCTTGCATTTAGATATCAAAGAATTCTTGAACAATAAATTGCTTGATAACTAACGCCTGGGTGGGTGGGAACAAAGTTTAATTTGTAGGCAAATAGCTTTCTCTACTGTGGCCCACCCACCCGCTCAAGTGTTGCTCATCAAAAGATATACTGTCTGCCCCACCTCTTGTGTGCCTGCAGTTAGATATCAGAAAATTGTTGATTATAAAATCTGTTGATAACTGACGCTTGGGTGAGTGGCCGAGAACTAGATATCAAAGAATTGTTGAACAATAAATCGCTTGATAACTAACGCTTGGGTGAGTGGGCGGGAACCAAATTTAATTTGTAGGAAATTTGCTTTTTCTACTGTAACCTACTCACCCACCCAAGCGTTAGTCATCAAAAGATTTATTGTTTCCCTTTTTTGTGTTTTTGCAGCTATTGCAAACAAAAAAATAGTTTAACAATAAATCTCTTGACAAATAACGCTTGGTTGGTGAGCAAGAACTAAGTTGAATTTGTGGTCAAGTAGCTTCTTCTACTGTAACCCACCCACCCAAATGTTTGTTATCAAAGGATATACTATTTGTCCCACCTCTTGCGTAATTTTACTTAGATATCACAAAATTGTTGAACAATAACAGTTTGGTGGTTGGGCGGAAACAAAATTTAATTTGTGAGCAAGCAGCTTTTTCTATTGTGACCAACTCAAATGTTATTTTTCAAAGAATCTACCGTTTGTCCCACCACTTGCGTCTTTATACTTAAAAATCAGAAATTTGTTTAACAATAAATCTCTTGATAGCTAACGTTTTAATGGGTGGGCGGCAACTAAATTTAATTTGTGGTCAAATAGCTTCTTCTACTGTAACCCATCTACCCACCCAAGTGTTAATCATCAAAGGATCTACTGTTTGCCCCACCTCTTATGTGCTTGTACTTAAAAATCAGAAATTGTTTTAACAATAAATCTCTTGATAACTAACGCTTGGGTGGGTAGGCGAGAACCAAACTTAATTTGTAGGCGGGCAACTCTTTCTACAGTGTCTCACCCACCCACCCTAGTGTTAGTCATCTATTGTTTCACCCGCCTCTTGTGTGCTTGGCGTTTAGATATCAAAAAATTGTTTAAGAATAAATCTCTTGATAAGTAACACTTGGGTAGGTAGGCGGGAACCAAGTTTAATTTAAGAATAAGTAACTTTTTCAATTGACATAACCTCAATTGAATCTATTTGACCTAATTGAATCAAAAACCACAAAAGACAACTAAAAAATGAATTACTCAAAAACTGTTCATTGGATTTTACCGCAAACTAGTACCAGTCTACCTCAATAGTACGAGTACTAAATGTGTGAATATTATGCAACTCTATACGCTTAATTTGACATAACCTCAATTTAATCTATTTGATCTAATTGAATAAAAAAACTACTAAAAAATGACTCAAAAACAGTTGATTGAATTTTACGCAAATTGGTACCAATATAGTCTAAAGTATGAGCATCAAATGTTATGCAATTCCATACGCTTAATTTAATCTAATAAAATCAAAAACCACAGAAAACTGTTGAAATTTTAAGATAACTAAGATATTTGCCCATTTAACACTTTTTAGACTAAAAAATATTTCAAAATTTAAACATTTCTTAGTTTTCGGGCTTTTTCCTTAATGTATCAAAGCCCTAATTTTTGAAAATCAACCAGACAAACTGAAAAATATGATTTTGATTAAAAATAAATAAAAAAAACCTTTAGTGGCCTAATTGAGGCTTAAAAATATAAAAAATTCTTAGTTTTTGAACTTTCTTTAATGTATCAAAGTCAATTTTTTTGGAAATTGATCAAATTTATATTAGTAAAATATAATATTAATAAAAAAAAACTTTAGTGACCCAATTCGGGCTTAAAAATATGATTTTTTTTTAGTTTTTGAGCTTTTTTTACTGTATCAAAGTCCAAATTTTTGGAAATTAGTGGAATTTATACCAGACAAATTATAATTTTGAAGAACTCCTCTATTGCGCCTCACCCAAATCGGAGTTACACTCCATACCAGTCGTCAAGGTTCATCAACCTCTGTGGACGCCCCGTCAGTAGCACCTTGCGATGCGGCGCCGGAAACTGCGTTCTCGCGCTCCGGACACGGCAATGATGGTTGCAAATTTTCCCCGAGCGTAAGTTGCAGTGTTAATACGCGCCGTTAAGTTTCAGAACAACTCCGGATACCTCCCTAACGCATAAATAGATCCAAGTGGTACCCACAAAGCTAAAAAAAGATCGTAGCTTGCTTATGTGTGTATGAAAATTGCAAATACGTGTTGACTTAACGACATTTATTACATCAAAACTGATAAATACGGTAATCGAAGCAATGATACCAAACTAGGATCAAAGCTCCAGTGTTGAAACGTTGAGCAATGGTCAGAGCATGACAAATCATCTAGTGGGAGGATCGATGGCCATCCGCAGGAAAAATTGCATCCAGCTGTCTCATCATTACAAGTTTCAGAATTAACAAAACTCCACCAAATATCAACCAGGAAAGAACATTACAAGTCACCTGATGCCTGATCCAAGATGTCCCATCGCAAAAATCAACTACGACCTCCACCGAGACTTCGTGAGTAACCACTGCCCTATTCCCAGAAGCTCCGTTTCCACTCTATGTGGCATTAGCCAGAGAATAAACAACTCGAAGCTGTCAAAAAAAACTCCGAACTGTTAAAAAATATAACAAATTGTCAATAAAGTGTTGTAACTAGTCAGAATGTTGCAAACTGTTAGAAAGTCAAAATAATGTTGCAAAAAAGCTGCAAACTGTAAGGAAGTGCCCTTAACTGTCAAAAAATTGTTGTGAATTGTCAAAAAAGTGCTTCAAACTGTAAGAAAGTACCCTCAACTGATGAAAAAAATTGTAAAGTATCGGTCAAAAGAATGTTGCAATCTGTTCAAGTGCTGTCAATTGCTAAACAAACTGTCAAAATGGTGCGCCAAACTGCAAGCAAAAATTAATTAAACTGTTGCAAACTGACAAAAATGTTCTTAACTGTCAAAAAGGGTAGTTAATAGTCAAAAAAAAATGTTGCAAACTGTAACAAAGTACCCTTAACTGCTGAAAAAAATTGTAACTTTTAAAAATATTGTTAATTGTCAAAAAAAACATGCGCTGGTTCAAATCGTATGTCCCAAAATGCGCACTTTTTATGTTGGCTCCTTTAAGCAACAAGCTGCGTACGCCTCTGATTTTTATATATTGTACATATTCCATTCAATTTCAAGGTAAAGCGCAGAAAAATAATGTTAATATTTCACCACTCTTATCTTGGAATTGAATGCACTCTTATCTTGGAATTGAATGGACTATAAGACCGGACAAAAACCTACTGTAACAGAAAAAATATATTTAAATGTGCTTTCCTACCTTCTTCTTCCAGCATTGATCGATTGTACGATTTAATGAAATCAATACTAAGTTTTTAAAAATGTTTATTTTTTGTAACTGAATGTTTTAAAATAACATTTCAAATATATATAAATTAATGAGAGTGTGTGTGTGTTGTCTGGCCGGTCGATGGCCGGCATTATTATTTTTTTAATCCGTGAACGTTACCAAACTAGAACCTGCTAAAAACACCACAAGAATTGGGGGGGCCCGTCGAGTCAATAATACATCATCATCATCATCCTCACCACCTGACAGACCCCTGAATGTCCTACCTAGTATAACATCTATGTTTTTTATACCAATGAATTAAAGAACACATGGCCTTATCTAGAGAGCCAGGCACCATCGCTTGAACATACCATGAAGTGGTGGGTTAAGAAAAAAACAAATATAACAAAGGAAAACAAACACACTTTGTACTGAGAATACTGATGGCTTTAAATATAAGGGAGCGCACAAGTCAAGCGATGGCGCCCCGACGTACCGAGCCATCTATTATATAGGTGACCCATTGCTCTTCTCATATAGTTAATTAGGTACTAGATGGAGCTCCGGAGGTTATGGAGCCCCGGGTAGACCGCACTGCGATAGCCCCATCCCTGGATTAAATATTCAACTTCTTGTGTTTCAATCTCGATTATTAATAAACTTAAACATGGCAGTAAATAAGATCTCATCACCTCCCAAATGGAATTCGAGTTATAATATACATAGCTGCACTAATACATAAAAAATAAACATCCCCAAAGCCTTACACGATACGTTCCGTTTAAGAAAAATCATTCACTTAAGTTTCGACATTTTTGATCATTATTGCTTAATGATTGAATTTAAGCGGAACGTTTTAACATATATTCGAAAGTAAACATTCTTGATCACATCTTAGCAAGAGGTTGAAACACTAGGAGTATCATCGGGTAAGATAGCGCATTCGCCTCACATCACTTGCTTGATTTGTATTTGTACTTGGAGCTGTCCGTTTCGGTCCGTACGTGAAAGAGGGATGGGACCATCGCAGCGTTTTCATATATTACTTTTTTTGTTGTAATTAATTTATATAATTTATATTTATATATAATATATCATAAAATGTCCAGCATTTCAGCGCATTTCTCGTATAATAATAATTAATAATAATAATAATACAATTTAGACTCGTCAACTGCGGCCCTGCGACGAGTTCCTCATTTTAGCAACATTTATTTTTTTATGTGTCTGAGGTCTAAGTAAAGCCTGCTTTTTTTTAGGGGGAGGGTCCATGGAGCCATATATGATGCCGAGACAGTTGAAGCATCATTTAGCGTTGGATGGCAACGGGACTGTTAATTTTTTTTCTTTATTTTAGTCTCGGCAGTGATCAGCCCCTGTAGGTTCCCACCCACGTCTTGACTAGCTGACTACCAAACAATTAAATCAATAATTAAAAACATGTAGTTATAATAATAATAATAATAGTGAGTCGAGGTGGGGGGAGGACGGGACTGAAACGCTGGGCGTCCACCATCCCCCCCGACCTTCATCCCTGCGTTAAAGTCATAAATATATAAAATTTTGATACTAACAACATAATTAAAAAAATAATTTAAAGATCTAATCACAATTGGTTGTAAGAAGGGCTCTGAGTAGGAGAGTGCTGGGGGCCCCCTTCTTATTTGGGTCCCGTGTCTTGCTGTTGGCCGCCCGTCCCATTACCCTAAAACAAAATTATCAAATTATTGCATCAATAGTAACATTTACAACACTGCTAGTGCGGCAAATCAGCAGAGTGCTGTAAACGGTGCTTTTCCGACCTTGGTACTTAAGAGCTTACCGACCGCTACCTTGATTTCCAGTATTGTAGTAAAAACAGCTACTTTGGCGTCAAATTATATTTGCAAATAACATTAAAAAAATGCATTTATTTCTATAATTAAACTATTTGGGACAAATTATTTTTAAAATTATTCAAAAATATTGTCCTGGGTCCTGATTTTTAATCAAAATTATGCTGCTTTTAAGCCATGCCAAATCGAACTAAACAATTTGGAACAAATTTGTTCAAAAATAAAGTCTTATGGTGGAATTCATACAAGCTGATTAATGTTAATCAGCGTTAAATGTGACAACATAACCTTAACTGTCAAAATTATTTTTATTAATTCAATATAAATACTTGATATTTGCGTTAGTATCAAATATTATTTTCTTTTTATTTCTGATAGTTATATATTGTGTCAAACTTGCCTTTGTGGTAGCATTACTATAAATAGTTTTGCGATTGTCAAATTTAATCAACCGTTACTTTAACTGGCTTTCATGAATTCCAGCACTAGTGTTGATTTTTGATTAAAATTTTGTTGTCTTCATTAGTTTCCATTAATTCCAAAACTAGGTAGAAGCTAATTGAACTATTTTGAACAAATTTTAACGAAAATTATTTAAAAATACACCAAAATGTCATTCTGGTTCTAATTTTCAATCAAAATTTTGCTGTTTTTATTAGTTTCCAATAACTTTAAAGCGAATTCAAATCTAATTAAACCATTTGGAACAAATTATTTGGAATTATGTGCAAAAATGTGATCTTGGTGCTGATTTTTAATCAAAATTATGCTGTTTTTGGTCATTTTGCTTAATTATGAAGCCAAATCAAGCTTATCTAACCTATTTGAAACAAATTATTGTGGTTCTTAAATTAAATAATTGCTTTTTTGTTAATTTTCATTAATTTTGAAGCCAAGCCAAATCGAAGCAAACAATTTGGAACAAATTTGTACAAAAATAAGGTCTTGGTGTTGATTTTTGATTAAAATTTTGTTGCCTTCATTAGTACCCATTAATTCCAAAACTAGGTAGAAGCTAATTGAACTATTTTGAACAAATTTTTATAGAAATTATTTAAAAATACACCAAAATGTCATTCTGGTTCTAATTTTCAATCAAAATTTTGCTGTTTTTATTAGTTTCCAATAACTTTAAAGCGAATTCAAATCTAATTAAACCATTTGGAACCAATTATTTGAAATAGGACCTAATTGAATTATTTTGAACAAAATACTTTCAAAAATAATCAAAAATCTAAAAATTTTGTATTGGTGCTAATTTTCTACTAAGATTCTGATTTCTTAAGTTTCCAATTATTTTAGAGCCAAGCCAAATCGAACTAAATAGTTTGGAACACAATATTTCAGATTTTGTAGAAAATGTAAATTTTTTGCAAAATTTTGTTTATCTTCTTTAAATTTCATTGATTCCAAAGCTATACATAACCAAATTGAACTATTTTGAACCAATTATTCACAAAACTAATTAAAAATCAAAGGTTTTTGTAAGAAAAATTTAGTTGAGTGGTTCTGGTGCTAATGGTTAAACATAATTTTGTTGTCTTCATTAGTTTTTAATAACTATAAAGTCAAGCAACACCTAATTGAACTATTTTGAACAAATTATTTACAAAATTATTCAAAAATCTAAAGTTTTTGTAAGAAAACTAGTATTGGTGCCGATTTCCTAACAAGTTTTTTTCAGTTTTCATCAATTTCCAATTAATTTAGAACTAATCCAAACCTAACTAAGCAGTTTGGAACCAATTATTTGAAAATTTGTACAGAAATAAGGTTTTGGTGCTAATTGTTGATCAACATTTTATTGCCTTCAATGGTTTATATAAATTCCAAAACCAAGAACAAGCAAATCCGGTGGAGAACCTTGTGGAGCATAAACCACAAATCTCGACCGTCCCTCCTGCAACTCCCCGGGAGACAACCATAGAGGATAGCTTCCTTCCCCAATGTATGCCGCCGGATGGACTGGTTCTACAACTACATGGTTACAGTAAACACAAACCAGATCGGACCCCAACAACTTGAGTTGTTGTGTCAAGATATCATGCATTGGCAGGTCACTACTGCAATTCCGATGTTATCTAGAGCAATACTTGCTACCCGCCGGCGACGCAATCTACCAAGCGGCGAAAAGACCGAGAAGATCCTAAACGCTAGCTCGGACCCTCCAGTAAACGATCAAAGTCAAAGTACGGCCACTATAGGTAGCTTTAAGCTCCCTTACGTCGTACCCCACACGCATCACCAAGTGCTCCCAAAAACCGCACTCTGTAAATGAGCGTGTTAGTACGAAGGACACTCTAGGTGAGTGTGTTAGCAGCGTTGGTCTTCTGAGTAAAGGCGTACGTCAAAACTACTTTAAATCGTGTAATAAATACTTTTTACACTACCACAAACGTTCAATGAGGAGCAAAGAGCAAAGGCGCTCTCGGACTTGGACCGGCCGCCAGTGACACGACTCGACTCTGCATTCAGTCTTCTCCAAACCTTCAAAAAACATCGTTCCCTGATCAACATACACACTTTGAAGACCTTCCCTTTATATTGGACACTTTGAACACTGCGGACCTGGAGCTACGTCCAATCGAGTTGAAACAGAAAAGTATTATATCCTTGGACGCACTGCCAAAGGCACCCCTATACCGAAAACCACATCACCTGAGGTGATTCATCAACCCCAGCTAGGCTAGGTAGCGTGGCCTCAAAATTATCAAAACCCTCGTCAGCCAGTTCCTCCGCAAAATTAGAGGTCACAACATCAACTCTGCTTCCACCAACAAACATCAACCAAGAAACTGCCGAGATGCATTTACAGGCCGCCATCTGATCCAGCATTCCTTGGAGGGTGGCAAGACCTGGCAGTAGTCACACCAATGAGCCTTCGATAGTTTGATCCAGGAAGTAACCGAATAGACCTCAGCACACTTCCTCTCAAATTTGACACTTCAGTACACTTTGAGTACGACCTCAAAATCTTTAACTTCCAAATTTGAGTATGAAATTTGCTACTTTAAAACAATTTCGGTCTCTAACCTCTTAAATGTGACACTTGGTGTTTAAGTATGACCTCCAATTCGGTACTTTGCTTCAATTTTGGTCTCTAACCTTAAATTTGGACACCTTAAACCTCAAATTCCGCTTCACCTTTTATTGGGTCTTAACCTTAACCCAAATTTGATAAAAAATTTACCTCAATTTTAGTCCATAATCTCAAATTTGATGACTAATTTAAGACATAACCTCTTAAATTTGACTCTTGGTGTATCGAGTATAGCCTCAAACTTTTGGATTTAATTCCGACACAACTTTAACCTCAAATTTGATTACAATTTTGATATCTAATTTGACACTTTTGTTTGAGTATGACCTCAAATTTGGTCTTTAACCTCAAATTTGACACTCGATGTTTGAGTATGACTAAAAATTTGATCCTTACCACAATCGTGATCTCTAACCTTAAATTTGATTTAATTTTTTTTATATCAATTTTGTTTTTAACCTCAAATTTGTTAAAAATTTTGACACCTAACCTAACTTCAATTTCTCTAACCTTACATTTGAAAACCTTAAACCTCAAATTCCGCTTCACCTTATTTTAGGATCTTAACCTCAAATTTAATGACAATTTAGACAACTAACTTCAAATTTGACTTAAATTTTGACACCTTAAACCTCAAATTTCGTGTTCCCTAAATTTTAGTTCTTAACCTCAAATTTGATAATAATTTTGACATTTAACCTCTTAAATTTAACACTCGATGTTGGACTATGGTCTCAAATTCGGTACTTTACCCCATGTTTGGTTCTTGACCTCTAACATTTTCACACCCAACCTCTGAAGTTAGACACCTGATGTTTGAGTATAACCCCAATCTTGATCTCTAACCTCAAAACTAATTTAAATTTTGACACCTTTAAGCTCAGATTTAGTTTTACTTCAATTTTGGTCCTTCGACACTTTACGCTTGAGTGTGACTTTACCTCAAATTTGACATTTGATGTTTGACCTTAAATTCGGCACTTTGCCTCAGTTTCAATCTCTAACCTCAAATTTTATGTTAATTTTGACATCTAAAACCTGAATTATGGTTTTGACACTGCTTACAGAAGATCGTCCATTACAAGTTTTGATTTTAGTCATATTTCGGTGATCACTACTAAGCTAGCGCTCTATCACTGAGCTATCTCACAGTTAATTATGCATAAAAGGAAAATCCTACTTACAAGAGGCTGTTGATCCGACTGTTGTTGCTTGATTTTATCGCAATAGTCGGCTAGGATGTCCCTGAACCGTGGCCAGCTCTTCTCGGGGACGGTGATGGCGGTGCGGAAATTGGTCTTAACTTCGCTGATCCGCATATAAACGCCACGGTTATTCTGCCCGACATCAAAATAAAAATTCTTATTATCGACGTGCAAGTGCCTGCCCTCGGGCAGATCTGGCTTGTATGCGTGCTCGTCACAACTAAATTCGTCAAGTAAGTCGGTGAGGGCGTCCCTAAACTCGATCATCCCTTGCGCCGGGATCGCCACTTGGGAACGGGGACCACCCCTGGTTATCGTCTGGGAAACGCGGAGGAACCGGCCCCGTGAGTTCTCCTTCAGATCCAGGTAATACCTCCTGTTATCTTTCATCATCATTTCGCTCTTCAGTTTACCATCCTCGGGCACACTGTCGGGATTCGGCGGGCCCAGTGAGGAGTAGAAGTCGCTGAACGCACTAAGATGGTCTCGGAATTCGCCCGCGGTCGACAGGGCTAGGAAGATTTGTGATCTCCTTCCATCGGCTCCAATCTGTACAATACAAATTAATGTTTAATATCAACCAACGTACATTTACATAACAACATGAATAAAATATAGTTATGGATTACTACATATTACCTGAACAACAAGCAGCATAGATAAAAATATTTAGTGAATATAATGAAACATATTTTCTAAAACATCTGACCACAACTTTAAAATTATAAATCATTTCCATTACATCCTTACAAGATTCAAGACCTTTAGTCAAATGTTTGTAGTCAACGAACCTCTGAATATAAAATTACTACAACCATCGTGTGTCGTTCTCGCGCACTTCAAATGAAGTTACAATAAATGTCAAAACAAAAACAAACTAAGAATAATTTTTTGTAACGCCACTGGACAAAAAAAAACTGAAAATACAATTATTTTTTTGTTGGATTATCTACTCCCACCCACTCTGCAACCAAAACTACACAAGTTATTGCAATTTTTTATATGTAAAAAAAATCTCACTCCGCCACTGGTTTTTATTCCTAAATTATGGATGGTACAATTCAAAAGAATTTAAGCCCCTTCTTAATTTTCTACAGAGAAAAGTGCAAAAATTCATTTTTAAAAATCGCAAATTTAAACTTTGGATAAGTTTTGATACGCCACTGGAAAAACATTACGAGATCACATATGAGAATAAGCCCACCAAAAGAATTTTTTGGTTCAACTCCCACTCTCTTGCGATCAAAATTACTTAATTAATTTCAAATCAACGTTTTTTTGTAAAAAATTCTCGCGCCGCCACTGATTTTGTTTTTAATCCGGGCCCCAATTGTAAAAAAAAAATGACACGCCCCATTTGAATCTTTTATAGGTTCAAAGTTGAATTTTCTTAAAAACGTGAATTTCCACTTTGAATAATTTTTGGTAACGCCACTGGACAAAAAAAATTAAATCGCAAATTAAAAAAAAATCAGTTTTTTTTGTTTATCTCTCACTCTCTTCCAATCAAAATTACTCAATTTATTTCAAATCAACGTTTTTTTTTTTTTAAATAAATCTCGCGCCGCCACTGTTTTTTTTATCCGAGCTTAGTCCCAAATTGTATATAAAGAAAATAAACAAAAAATGCAAAATTAAAATTATAAACAAAAAAAATGATACGCCAATGAGAATCTGTAACTTCAAACAAAAATTTAAAAAAATCAGTGGCGGCGTAAAAAAATTTCTAAAAAAATGTGCAATAACTTTAGTAGTTTTAACCGCCAAGCCTAAACAAAAAAAATATTTGATGAGTTTTCCTCATATGCAATCTCTATTTTTTTTTTCCAGTGGCGTACCAAAATTATTGTTACCAATAAAATTTGCCTTTAAATAAAGTTAAATTGGGGTAAGGTATAACATTTATTTTATGTCCAAAATGAATACCAATCTGTAAAAATTGCATATTTTTTGCATTTTAACTTTCGGAAACTTAAAAAAAAATTAGCTCTAAAACTAAGTTTTCTGCATTTTGACAGCTAAACCATCAAAATATCATCAAAAGTTATTTGAACTTTATCAAAATTATTATAATTTGTATATATTTTGCTTTTAAACTTTTATTCTAACTTTCGAAAAATTTTAAGACATTAGCTCTAAAACTAAGTTTTCTGCATTTTGACTGCTTAATCATCAAAAGTTATTTAAACATTATCAAGATAATTATAATTTGCATATTTTTTGCATTTTAACTTTTATTCTAACTTTCAAGAAATTTGAAAAAATTAGCTCTAAAACTAAGGTTTCTGCATTTTGATAGCTTAAACCTAGAAAAATCATCAAAAGTTATTTAAACTTTATCAAAATAATTGTAATTTACATACTTTTTGCATTTAAACTTTTATTCTAACTTTCGGAAAATTTGAAGAAATTAGCTCTAAAACCAATTTTTCTGCATTTTGACAGCTTAAACATAAAAATATCATCAACAGTTATTTAAACATTATCAAGATAATTATAATTTGCATATTTTTTGCATTCAAATTTTTATTCTAACTTTCGGAAAATTTGAAGAAATTAGCTCTAAAACTAAGTTTTCTGCATTTTTGGAGCTTGAACATAAAAATATCATCAATTGTTATTTAAACTTTATCAAGATGATTATAATTTGCATATTTTTTGCATTTAAACTTGTATTCTAACTTTCAAGAAATTTGAAGAAATTAGCTCTAAAATGCTTCTGCATTTTGACAGCTTAAATGTAAAAATAATTAAAAAAATTACTTAAACTTTATCAAGATAAGTAAATTCTGCATAATATTTATATTTAAACTTTTATTCTAACTTTCATAACTTTTGAGATAATTCAAGAAATCAGCTCAAAAATCATATTTATGACATTTTGACAGCTTACTGTCAAAAAATTTAAAAAAGTTACCTAAACTTTATAAAGATAAGTAAATTCTGCACAATTTTTACATCTAAACTTTTATTCTAACTTTCGAGATATTTGAAGAAATTAGCTCTAAAACAAAGTTTTCTGTTTTTTGACAACTTAACTTTTAAAATATTAGAAAAAGTCAGGTGAACTTTATTAAGATATCTAAATTCTGCATAATTTTTACATATAAACTTTTATTCTAACTTTCATAACTTTCGAGATAATTGAAGAAATTAGCTCAAAAACAAAGAATTCTGCTTTTTGTCAGCTTAACTGTCAAAATATTAGAAAAAGTTTCGTGAACTTTATCAAGATAACTAAATTCTGCATAATTTTTACATCTGAACTTTTATTCTACTTTCATAACTTTTAAGATACTTCAAGAAATTAGCTTAAAAAAAACATTTATTGCATTTTGAAAGCTTAACTGTCAAAATATTTAAAAAAGTTACTTGAACTTTATCAAGCTAACTAAATTCTGCATCATTTTCTCATCTAAACTTTTATTCTAACTTTCATAACTTCTGAAATATTTCAAAAAATAAGCTCAAAAATCACAAATACTGCATTTTGACAGCTTAACTGTCAAATTATTAGAAAAAGTTAGATAAACTTTATCAAGATAAATAAATTCTGCATCATTTTCTCATCTAAACTTTCATAACTTTTGAGATACTTGAAAAAATTATCTCAAAAATTACATTTACTGCATTTTGACAGATTAACTGTCGGAATATAAAAAAAAGTTACCCAAACTTTATTAAGATAACTAAATTCTGCATAATTTTTATATCTAAACTTTTATTCTAACTTTCATAACTTTCGAGATAATTGAAGAAATAAGCTCAAAAATCACATTTACTGCATTTTGACAGCTTAACTGTCAAAATATTAAAAAAAGTTTCGTTAACTTTATCAAGATAACTAAATTCTGCATAATTTTTACATATAAACTTTTATTCTAACTTTCATAACTTTTAAGATACTTCAAGAAATTAGCTTAAAAACAAAATTTATTGCATTTTGTTAGCTTAACTGTCAAAATATTAAAAAAAGTTACTTGAACTTTATCAAGATAACTAAATTCTGCATCATTTTCTCATCTAAACTTTTATTCTAACTTTCTTAACTTTCGAGATAATTGAAGAAATAAGCTCAAAAATCACATTTACTGCATTGTGACAGCTTAACTGTCAAAATATTAAAAAAAAAGTTACTTGAACTTTATCAAGATAACTAAATTCTGCATAATTTTTACATCTAAACTTTTATTCTAACTTTCATAACTTTCGAGATAATTGAAGAAATAAGCTCAAAAATCACATTTACTGCATTTTGACAGCTTAACTGTCAAATTATTAGAAAAAGTTACTTGAGCTTTATCAAGATAACTAAATTCTGCATAATTTTTACATCTAAACTTTTATTCTAACTTTCATAACTTTCGAGATAATTGAAGAAATTAGCTCAAAAACAAAGAATTCTGCTTTTTGTCAGCTTAACTGTCAAAATATTAGAAAAAGTTTCGTGAACTTTATCAAGATAACTAAATTCTGCATAATTTTTATATCTGAACTTTTATTCTAACTTTCATAACTTTTAAGATACTTCAAGAAATTAGCTTAAAAAGAACATTTATTGCATTTTGACAACTTAACTGTCAAAATATTAAAAAAAAGTCAGGTAAACTTTATCAAGATATCTAAATTCTGCATAATTTTTATATCTGAACTTTTATTCTAACTTTCATAACTTTTGAGATACTTCAAAAAATTTACTTAAAAAGAACATTTATTGCATTTTGACAACTTAACTGTCAAAATATTAGAAAAAAATTCTTGAACTTTATCAAGATAACTAAATTCTGCATCATTTTCTCATCTAAACTTTTATTCTAACTTTTTTAACTTTCGAAGTATTTGAAGAAATTAGCTCTAAAACCAAGTTTTCTGCTTTTTTACAACTTAACTGTTAAAATATTAGAAAAAGTCAGGTAAACTTTATCAAGATAACTAAATTCTGCATAATTTTTACATCTTAACTTTTATTCTAACTTTCATAACTTTCGAGATAATTGAAGAAATTAGCTCAAAAACAAAGGATTCTGCTTTTTGTCAGCTTAACTGTCAAAATATTAGAAAAAGTTTCTTTAACTTTATCAAGATAACTAAATTCTGCATAGTTTTTACATCTAAACTTTTATTCTAACTTTCATAACTTTTAAAATATTTCAAAAAATTAGCTCAAAAATCACAATTACTGCATTTTGACAGCTTAACTGTCAAATTATTAGAAAAAGTTACTTGAGCTTTATCAAGATAACTAAATTCTGCATAATTTTTACATCTAAACTTTTATTCTAACTTTCATAACTTTCGAGATAATTGAAGAAATTAGCTCAAAAACAAAGAATTCTGCTTTTTGTCAGCTTAACTGTCAAAATATTAGAAAAAGTTTCGTGAACTTTATCAAGATAACTAAATTCTGCATAATTTTTATATCTGAACTTTTATTCTAACTTTCATAACTTTTAAGATACTTCAAGAAATTAGCTTAAAAAGAACATTTATTGCATTTTGACAACTTAACTGTCAAAATATTAAAAAAAAGTCAGGTAAACTTTATCAAGATATCTAAATTCTGCATAATTTTTATATCTGAACTTTTATTCTAACTTTCATAACTTTTGAGATACTTCAAAAAATTTACTTAAAAAGAACATTTATTGCATTTTGACAACTTAACTGTCAAAATATTAGAAAAAAATTCTTGAACTTTATCAAGATAACTAAATTCTGCATCATTTTCTCATCTAAACTTTTATTCTAACTTTTTTAACTTTCGAAGTATTTGAAGAAATTAGCTCTAAAACCAAGTTTTCTGCTTTTTTACAACTTAACTGTTAAAATATTAGAAAAAGTCAGGTAAACTTTATCAAGATAACTAAATTCTGCATAATTTTTACATCTTAACTTTTATTCTAACTTTCATAACTTTCGAGATAATTGAAGAAATTAGCTCAAAAACAAAGGATTCTGCTTTTTGTCAGCTTAACTGTCAAAATATTAGAAAAAGTTTCTTTAACTTTATCAAGATAACTAAATTCTGCATAGTTTTTACATCTAAACTTTTATTCTAACTTTCATAACTTTTAAAATATTTCAAAAAATTAGCTCAAAAATCACAATTACTGCATTTTGACAGCTTAACTGTCAAATTATTAGAAAAAGTTACTTGAGCTTTATCAAGATAACTAAATTCTGCATAATTTTTACATCTAAACTTTTATTCTAACTTTCATAACTTTCGAGATAATTGAAGAAATTAGCTCAAAAACAAAGAATTCTGCTTTTTGTCAGCTTAACTGTCAAAATATTAGAAAAAGTTTCGTGAACTTTATCAAGATAACTAAATTCTGCATAATTTTTACATCTGAACTTTTATTCTAACTTTCATAACTTTTAAGATACTTCAAGAAATTAGCTTAAAAAGAACATTTATTGCATTTTGAAAGCTTAACTGTCAAAATATTTAAAAAAGTTTCTTGAACTTTATCAAGACAACTAAATTCTGCATAATTTTTACATCTAAACTTTTATTCTAACTTTCATAACTTTTAAAATACTTCAAGAAATTAAAAGAAAATTTATTGCATTTTGACAGCTTAACTGTCAAAATATTTTAAAAAGTAACTTGAACTTTATCAAGATAACTAAACTTTACATCATTTTTTCATCTAAACTTTTATTCTAACTTTCATAACCTTCGAGATATTTCAAAAAATTAACTCAAAAATCACAATTACTGCATTTTGACAACTAAACTGTCAAATAATTACAAAAAGTTACTTGAACTTTATCAAGATAAATATATTCTGCATCGTTTTCTCATCTAAACTTTAATTCTAATTTTCATAACCTTTGAGATATTTGAAAAAATTATCTCAAAAATCACATTTACTGCATTTTGACAGATTAACTGTCGAAATATTAAAAAAAGTTACTCAAACTTTATTAAGATAACTAAATTCTGCATAATATTTATATGTAAACTTTTATTCTAACTTTCATAACTTTTGAAATAATTCAAGAAATAAGCTCAAAAATCACATTTACTGCATTTTGACAGCTTAACTGTCAAATTATTAAAAAAAGGTACTTGAGCTTTATCAAGATAAATAAATTCTGCATCATTTTCTCATCTAAACTTTTATTCTAACTTTCATAACTTTTGAGATATTTGAAAAATTTATCTCTGCATTTTGACAGCTTAACTGTCAAATTATTAGAAAAAGTTAGTCAAACTTTATTAAGATAACTAGATTCTGCATGATTTTCACATCTAAACTTTTATTTTAACTTTCATAACTTTTGAGATAATTCAAGAAATAAGCTCCAAAATCACGTTTAGTGCATTTTGATAGTTTAATTGTTTCGCACTGAAGTGGTGAAGATATAAAATGATCACAAGCACTCAATATTCATATCAATATAAGACTGAAATCAAATTTTCCTTTGTTCTCAAAAACATCACAAATCTTTTTAACCGAAACAAATTATAGAATCAAACATTACCTCTGCAACTTTGATAAACCGTCCGCGTCTATTCTGCTTCACGTCCAGATAAAACCGTTTGCTTTGAATTTGGAGCATTTTGGTTGCAAGTTCCTGCTCCATCTGCCCCTGCTGACCTGGAACAAACACAACCGTTAATAAAAAACCACAAATTGCACTAATCACAATGAATGAAATAAAACTGAACGATTGTATATACTCGGATCAATCCAATAATTCATTCGCTCTAAAGGCCACTCCATATCTCGTGCATATACACACAACACAAGCAAGCACATGTAAGAGTTGTAAATGGAATCAAAGTCATGAATGAAATGAGTCATTTTGTAAAAGATAATTCGAGGAAAAAATATGAGTCATCGGTCGGGATATAAACAATATTTTTTGTTTGGTAATTAACATACCTGGGTCATATTCTGCGTTTCCCTGTTCCATTCCTTGATGGTATTCTGGAAAAACAGAATGTGGTTATTTAGGAATTGATCAGGGAAATACTGCAGGAGATGACAGGCGATTCTCAACCCAATCACTATTGGCCAAGGTCATCTCCAGCCTATGACAATACACCGCGGATTGACACTAGGGAAGAGCTCCATGCAAGATTGTTGTCCGTTATTTAACGATGTCTTTTATGTAAGGTGAGGGCCCGGTGCTTGCACATTACGGGGTGGCCTCGGCCTTAGGGGGCGCGCACTAACATTTAATAAAAAAAAAGAAAGAAAGTTGAAGGTCGGGGACGGCCATCTTGCATCACTTGTCATCTGTTAAAAACGTCAGAGTGCTGGGCCGCTGTGAGGGGCGGACAGCCTTTAGCCACTATGTAGAAGCCGTCCCCGGACCCCAAACTATCCAAAGCACATAGCCGTCAGACGTTACTCACTTTGCGAACTCGACCCTTCATCTCCGCTTCCTAAATCCGACATCTCAGCCGCACACACTCACAACCTGCAACTGTTTGCTGCCAACCGCACGGACCGCAATGTCACTGTGCGCACCGCGAATAGGAACATTTCGCGTCTATTTCCAGTGACGTAACATCATTTTTTTTTATTACCAGTCGGAAAAATAAACAATTTAATATCCGTTCAATATAATTCACTCTTTATAATTGAATTAGTAATAACTCGATTAAAGTATCCACCGATACACCCATAAATATTCATAGCAAACGCTGTCTGCAGTTCAGTCATTAAATCAAAAATTATTTTTTGTAAAATATTAATAGTTTTAAAATAAATAATAATTGATTATTAAATTAAAATATCTTTAATTTATGCACTAATTTTATAACCATAAACGGTAGAAACATGAAATAATAAATTACTAAAAATTATTACAAATTCAGTTCGGCAAACTTCAGGCCGGTGATTTGGAAATCTTTGTTGTAAACAGCTGATCGATTGCTGCGTTGCCACATACACAAAAAAAACTGTAGATTCAACCTATTAGGAATTTGTTTAAAAATTTGTTCAGATTTTGTTAGTAATTGGTCCGCTATTTTGTTATTTAATAAAGTTTATTATCTAAATTTTGAAATTATTTGAAACAACTATATTTACATCATATTCCAAAATGTCTTTAAGTTTAATAAATTATTTACCAAATTAAAGCAATTTGTTTAAGAATTCCGTCCAATTTTGTTAGTAATTTGTCCGCCATTTTGTTAATGATTAAAGTTTATTATTCAAGTTTTGGGATTATTTGAGACAACTATATTCACATTTACATGTCGTTTCGCAATTGACTGTGTCGACGCAGGAATTTAAACTAATAAATAATTCATATTAAATCAGTCGCTTTGCGATTAATATTTGGTACCAAGCAACTAATTTAAATTAAAAAACTGACGTTTAGTATGTCGCTTCACGATTGACAGATGTGTCAACGCAGGAATTTAAACTAATAAATGATTCATATGAAAAATCAGTCGCTTTGCGATTAATATTTGGTACCAAGCAACTAATTTAAATTAAAAAATTGACGTTTAGTATGTCGCTTTGCGATTGACAGATGTGTCAACGCAGGAATTTAAACTAATAAATAATTCATATTAAATCAGTCGCTTTGCGATTAATATTTGGTACCAAGCAACTAATTTAAATTAAAAAACTGACGTTTAGTATGTCGCTTTACGATTGACAGATGTGTCAACGCAGGAATTTAAACTAATAAATGATTCATATCAAATCAGTCGCTTTGCGATTAATATTTGGTACCAAGCAACTAAATTAAATTAAAAAACTGACGTTTAGTACGTCGCTTCACGATTGACAGATGTGTCAACGCAGGAATTTAAACTAATAAATGATTGATATTAAATCAGTCGCTTTGCGATTAATATTTGGTACCAAGCAAATAATTTAAATTAAAAAACTGACGTTTTGTATGTCGTTTCACGATTGACAGATGTGTCAACGCAGGAATTTAAACTAATAAATGATTCATATCAAATCAGTCGCTTTGCGATTAATATTTGGTACCAAGCAACTAATTTAAATTAAAAAACTGACGTTAAGTATGTCGCTTTGCGATTGACAAATGTGTCAAAGCAGGAATTTAAACTAATAAATGATTTATATCAAATCAGTCGCTTTGCGATTAATATTTGATACCAAGCAACTAATTTAAATTAAAAAACTGACGTTTAGTATGTCGCTTCACGATTGACAGATGTGTCAAAGCAGGAATTTAAACTAATAATTGAGCCATATCAAATCAGTCGCTTTGCAATTAATATTTGGTACCAAGCAACTAATTAAATTAAAAAAACTGACGTTTAGTATGTCGCTTTACGATTCACAGATGTGTCAAAGCAGGAATTTAAAATAATAAATGATTCATATCAAATTAGTCGCTTTGCAATTGATATTTGGTACCAAGCAACTAATTTAAATTAAAAAACTGACGTTTAGTATGTTGCTTCGCGATTGACAGATGTGTCAAAGCAAAAATTTAAACTAATAATTGATTCATATCAAATCAGTCGCTTTGCAATTAATATTTGGTACCAAGCAGCTAATTTAAATTAAAAAACTGACGTTTAGTATGTCGCTTTGCGATTGACAGATGTGCCGACGCAGGAATTTAAACTAATAAACGATTCATATCAAATCAGTCGCTTCGCGATTTATATTTGTGACTAGCAACTAATTTAAATTAAAAAACTGACGTTTAGTATGTCGCTTTGCGATTGACAGATGTGCCGACGCAGAAATTTAAACTAATAAATGATTCATATCAAATCAGTCGCTTCGCGATTTATATTTGTGACTAGCAACTAATTTAAATTAAAAAACTGACGTTTAGTATGTCGCTTTGCGATTGACAGATGTGCCGACGCAGGAATTTAAACTAATAAATGATTCATATCAAATCAGTCGCTTCGCGATTTATATTTGTGACTACCAACTAATTTAAATTAAAAAACTGACGTTTAGTATGTCGCTTCGCGATTGACAGATGTGTCCACGCAGGAATTTAAACTAATAAATGATTCATATCAAATCAGTCGCTTCGCGATTTATATTTGTGACTAGCAACTAATTTAAATTAAAAAACTGACGTTTAGTATGTCGCTTCGCGATTGACAGATGTGTCCACGCAGGAATTTAAACTAATAAATGATTCATATCAAATCAGTCGCTTCGCGATTTATATTTGTGACTAGCAACTAATTTAATTTAAAAAACTGATTTTTAGTATGTCGCTTTGCGATTGACAGATGTGCCGACGCAGGAATTTAAACTAATAAATGATTCATATTAAATCAGTCGCTTCGCAATTTATATTTGTGACTAGCAACTAATCTAAATTTAAAAACTGACGTTTAGTATGTCGCTTCGCGATTGACAGATGTGCCGACGCAGGAATTTAAACTAATAAATGATTCATATCAAATCAGTCGCTTCGCGATTTATATTTGTGACTAGCAACTAATTTAAATTGAAAAACTGACGTTTAGTATGTTGCTTTGCGATTGACAGATGTGCCGACGCAGGAATTTAAACTAATAAATGATTCATATCAAATCAGTCGCTTCGCGATTTATATTTGTGACTAGCAACTAATTTAAATTAAAAAAACTGACGTTTAGTATGTCGCTTCGCGATTGACAGATGTGTCAACGCAGGAATTTAAACTAATAAATGATTCATATCAAATCAGTCGCTTGGCGATTTATATTTGTGACTAGCAACTAATTTAAATTAAAAAACTGACGTTTAGTTTGTCGCTTCGCGATTGACAGATGTGTCCACGCAGGAATTCAAACTAATAAATGATTTATATCAAATCAGTCGCTTCGCGATTTATATTTGTGACTAGCAACTAATTTAAATTAAAAAACTGACGTTTAGTATGTCGCTTTGCGATTGACAGATGTGCCGACGCAGGAATTTAAACTAATAAATGATTCATATCAAATCAGTCGCTTCGCGATTTATATTTGTGACTAGCAACTAATTTAATTTAAAAAACTGATTTTTAGTATGTCGCTTTGCGATTGACAGATGTGCCGACGCAGGAATTTAAACTAATAAATGATTCATATCAAATCAGTCGCTTCGCGATTTATATTTGTGACTAGCAACTAATTTAAATTAAAAAACTGACGTTTAGTATGTCGCTTCGCGATTGACAGATGTGTCCACGCAGGAATTTAAACTAATAAATGATTCATATCAAATCAGTCGCTTCGCGATTTATATTTGTGACTAGCAACTAATTTAAATTAAAAAACTGACGTTTAGTATGTCGCTTTGCGATTGACAGATGTGCCGACGCAGAAATTTAAACTAATAAATGATTCATATCAAATCAGTCGCTTCGCGATTTATATTTGTGACTAGCAACTAATTTAAATTAAAAAACTGACGTTTAGTATGTCGCTTTGCGATTGACAGATGTGCCGACGCAGGAATTTAAACTAATAAATGATTCATATCAAATCAGTCGCTTCGCGATTTATATTTGTGACTACCAACTAATTTAAATTAAAAAACTGACGTTTAGTATGTCGCTTCGCGATTGACAGATGTGTCCACGCAGGAATTCAAACTAATAAATGATTCATATCAAATCAGTCGCTTCGCGATTTATATTTGTGACTAGCAACTAATTTAAATTAAAAAACTGACGTTTAGTATGTCGCTTCGCGATTGACAGATGTGTCCACGCAGGAATTTAAACTAATAAATGATTCATATCAAATCAGTCGCTTCGCGATTTATATTTGTGACTAGCAACTAATTTAAATTAAAAAACTGACGTTTAGTATGTCGCTTCGCGATTGACAGATGTGTCCACGCAGGAATTTAAACTAATAAATGATTCATATCAAATCAGTCGCTTCGCGATTTATATTTGTGACTAGCAACTAATTTAATTTAAAAAACTGATTTTTAGTATGTCGCTTTGCGATTGACAGATGTGCCGACGCAGGAATTTAAACTAATAAATGATTCATATTAAATCAGTCGCTTCGCAATTTATATTTGTGACTAGCAACTAATCTAAATTTAAAAACTGACGTTTAGTATGTCGCTTCGCGATTGACAGATGTGCCGACGCAGGAATTTAAACTAATAAATGATTCATATCAAATCAGTCGCTTCGCGATTTATATTTGTGACTAGCAACTAATTTAAATTGAAAAACTGACGTTTAGTATGTTGCTTTGCGATTGACAGATGTGCCGACGCAGGAATTTAAACTAATAAATGATTCATATCAAATCAGTCGCTTCGCGATTTATATTTGTGACTAGCAACTAATTTAAATTAAAAAAACTGACGTTTAGTATGTCGCTTCGCGATTGACAGATGTGTCAACGCAGGAATTTAAACTAATAAATGATTCATATCAAATCAGTCGCTTGGCGATTTATATTTGTGACTAGCAACTAATTTAAATTAAAAAACTGACGTTTAGTTTGTCGCTTCGCGATTGACAGATGTGTCCACGCAGGAATTCAAACTAATAAATGATTTATATCAAATCAGTCGCTTCGCGATTTATATTTGTGACTAGCAACTAATTTAAATTAAAAAACTGACGTTTAGTATGTCGCTTTGCGATTGACAGATGTGCCGACGCAGGAAATTAAACTAATAAATGATTCATATCAAATCAGTCGCTTCACGATTTATATTTGTGACTAGCAACTAATTTAAATTAAAAAACTGACGTTTAGTATTTCGTTTCGCGATTGACAGATGTGTCCACGCAGGAATTTAAACTAATAAATGATTCATATCAAATCAGTCGCTTCGCGATTTATATTTGTGACTAGCAACTAATTTAAATTAAAAAACTGACGTTTAGTATGTCGCTTTGCGATTGACAGATGTGCCGACGCAGAAATTTAAACTAATAAATGATTCATATCAAATCAGTCGCTTCGCGATTTATATTTGTGACTAGCAACTAATTTAAATTAAAAAACTGACGTTTAGTATGTCGCTTTGCGATTGACAGATGTGCCGACGCAGGAATTTAAACTAATAAATGATTCATATCAAATCAGTCGCTTCGCGATTTATATTTGTGACTACCAACTTCGCTTCGCGATTGACAGATGTGTCCACGCAGGAATTCAAACTAATAAATGATTCATATCAAATCAGTCGCTTCGCGATTTATATTTGTGACTAGCAACTAATTTAAATTAAAAAACTGACGTTTAGTATGTCGCTTCGCGATTGACAGATGTGTCCACGCAGGAATTTAAACTAATAAATGATTCATATCAAATCAGTCGCTTCGCGATTTATATTTGTGACTAGCAACTAATTTAAATTAAAAAACTGACGTTTAGTATGTCGCTTCGCGATTGACAGATGTGTCCACGCAGGAATTTAAACTAATAAATGATTCATATCAAATCAGTCGCTTCGCGATTTATATTTGTGACTAGCAACTAATTTAATTTAAAAAACTGATTTTTAGTATGTCGCTTTGCGATTGACAGATGTGCCGACGCAGGAATTTAAACTAATAAATGATTCATATTAAATCAGTCGCTTCGCAATTTATATTTGTGACTAGCAACTAATCTAAATTTAAAAACTGACGTTTAGTATGTCGCTTCGCGATTGACAGATGTGCCGACGCAGGAATTTAAACTAATAAATGATTCATATCAAATCAGTCGCTTCGCGATTTATATTTGTGACTAGCAACTAATTTAAATTGAAAAACTGACGTTTAGTATGTTGCTTTGCGATTGACAGATGTGCCGACGCAGGAATTTAAACTAATAAATGATTCATATCAAATCAGTCGCTTCGCGATTTATATTTGTGACTAGCAACTAATTTAAATTAAAAAAACTGACGTTTAGTATGTCGCTTCGCGATTGACAGATGTGTCAACGCAGGAATTTAAACTAATAAATGATTCATATCAAATCAGTCGCTTGGCGATTTATATTTGTGACTAGCAACTAATTTAAATTAAAAAACTGACGTTTAGTTTGTCGCTTCGCGATTGACAGATGTGTCCACGCAGGAATTCAAACTAATAAATGATTTATATCAAATCAGTCGCTTCGCGATTTATATTTGTGACTAGCAACTAATTTAAATTAAAAAACTGACGTTTAGTATGTCGCTTTGCGATTGACAGATGTGCCGACGCAGGAAATTAAACTAATAAATGATTCATATCAAATCAGTCGCTTCACGATTTATATTTGTGACTAGCAACTAATTTAAATTAAAAAACTGACGTTTAGTATTTCGTTTCGCGATTGACAGATGTGTCCACGCAGGAATTTAAACTAATAAATGATTCATATCAAATCAGTCGCTTCGCGATTTATATTTGTGACTAGCAACTAATTTAAATTAAAAAACTGACGTTTAGTATGTCGCTTTGCGATTGACAGATGTGCCGACGCAGAAATTTAAACTAATAAATGATTCATATCAAATCAGTCGCTTCGCGATTTATATTTGTGACTAGCAACTAATTTAAATTAAAAAACTGACGTTTAGTATGTCGCTTTGCGATTGACAGATGTGCCGACGCAGGAATTTAAACTAATAAATGATTCATATCAAATCAGTCGCTTCGCGATTTATATTTGTGACTACCAACTTCGCTTCGCGATTGACAGATGTGTCCACGCAGGAATTCAAACTAATAAATGATTCATATCAAATCAGTCGCTTCGCGATTTATATTTGTGACTAGCAACTAATTTAAATTAAAAAACTGACGTTTAGTATGTCGCTTCGCGATTGACAGATGTGTCCACGCAGGAATTTAAACTAATAAATGATTCATATCAAATCAGTCGCTTCGCGATTTATATTTGTGACTAGCAACTAATTTAAATTAAAAAACTGACGTTTAGTATGTCGCTTCGCGATTGACAGATGTGTCCACGCAGGAATTTAAACTAATAAATGATTCATATCAAATCAGTCGCTTGGCGATTTATATTTGTGACTAGCAACTAATTTAAATTAAAAAACTGACGTTTAGTTTGTCGCTTCGCGATTGACAGATGTGTCCACGCAGGAATTCAAACTAATAAATGATTTATATCAAATCAGTCGCTTCGCGATTTATATTTGTGACTAGCAACTAATTTAAATTAAAAAACTGACGTTTAGTATGTCGCTTTGCGATTGACAGATGTGCCGACGCAGGAAATTAAACTAATAAATGATTCATATCAAATCAGTCGCTTCACGATTTATATTTGTGACTAGCAACTAATTTAAATTAAAAAACTGACGTTTAGTATTTCGTTTCGCGATTGACAGATGTGTCCACGCAGGAATTTAAACTAATAAATGATTCATATCAAATCAGTCGCTTCGCGATTTATATTTGTGACTAGCAACTAATTTAAATTAAAAAACTGACGTTTAGTATGTCGCTTTGCGATTGACAGATGTGCCGACGCAGAAATTTAAACTAATAAATGATTCATATCAAATCAGTCGCTTCGCGATTTATATTTGTGACTAGCAACTAATTTAAATTAAAAAACTGACGTTTAGTATGTCGCTTTGCGATTGACAGATGTGCCGACGCAGGAATTTAAACTAATAAATGATTCATATCAAATCAGTCGCTTCGCGATTTATATTTGTGACTACCAACTAATTTAAATTAAAAAACTGACGTTTAGTATGTCGCTTCGCGATTGACAGATGTGTCCACGCAGGAATTCAAACTAATAAATGATTCATATCAAATCAGTCGCTTCGCGATTTATATTTGTGACTAGCAACTAATTTAAATTAAAAAACTGACGTTTAGTATGTCGCTTCGCGATTGACAGATGTGTCCACGCAGGAATTTAAACTAATAAATGATTCATATCAAATCAGTCGCTTCGCGATTTATATTTGTGACTAGCAACTAATTTAAATTAAAAAACTGACGTTTAGTATGTCGCTTTGCTATTGACAGATGTGCCGACGCAGGAATTTAAACTAATAAATGATTCATATCAAATCAGTCGCTTCGCGATTTATATTTGTGACTACCAACTAATTTAAATTAAAAAACTGACGTTTAGTATGTCGCTTCGCGATTGACAGATGTGTCCACGCAGGAATTCAAACTAATAAATGATTCATATCAAATCAGTCGCTTCGCGATTTATATTTGTGACTAGCAACTAATTTAAATTAAAAAACTGACGTTTAGTATGTCGCTTTGCGATTGACAGATGTGCCGACGCAGGAATTTAAACTAATAAATGATTCATATCAAATCAGTCGCTTCGCGATTTATATTTGTGACTAGCAACTAATTTAAATTAAAAAACTGACGTTTAGTATGTCGCTTTGCGATTGACAGATGTGCCGACGCAGGAATTTAAACTAATAAATGATTCATATCAAATCAGTCGCTTCGCGATTTATATTTGTGACTACCAACTAATTTAAATTAAAAAACTGACGTTTAGTATGTCGCTTTGCGATTGACAGATGTGCCGACGCAGGAATTTAAACTAATAAATGATTCATATCAAATCAGTCGCTTCGCGATTTATATTTGTGACTACCAACTAATTTAAATTAAAAAACTGACGTTTAGTATGTCGCTTCGCGATTGACAGATGTGTCCACGCAGGAATTCAAACTAATAAATGATTCATATCAAATCAGTCGCTTCGCGATTTATATTTGTGACTAGCAACTAATTTAAATTAAAAAACTGACGTTTAGTATGTCGCTTCGCGATTGACAGATGTGTCCACGCAGGAATTTAAACTAATAAATGATTCATATCAAATCAGTCGCTTCGCGATTTATATTTGTGACTAGCAACTAATTTAAATTAAAAAACTGACGTTTAGTATGTCGCTTTGCGATTGACAGATGTGCCGACGCAGAAATTTAAACTAATAAATGATTCATATCAAATCAGTCGCTTCGCGATTTATATTTGTGACTAGCAACTAATTTAAATTAAAAAACTGACGTTTAGTATGTCGCTTTGCGATTGACAGATGTGCCGACGCAGAAATTTAAACTAATAAATGATTCATATCAAATCAGTCGCTTCGCGATTTATATTTGTGACTAGCAACTAATTTAAATTAAAAAACTGACGTTTAGTATGTCGCTTCGCGATTGACAGATGTGTCCACGCAGGAATTTAAACTAATAAATGATTCATATCAAATCAGTCGCTTCGCGATTTATATTTGTGACTAGCAACTAATTTAAATTAAAAAACTGACGTTTAGTATGTCGCTTCGCGATTGACAGATGTGTCCACGCAGGAATTTAAACTAATAAATGATTCATATCAAATCAGTCGCTTGGCGATTTATATTTGTGACTAGCAACTAATTTAAATTAAAAAACTGACGTTTAGTTTGTCGCTTCGCGATTGACAGATGTGTCCACGCAGGAATTCAAACTAATAAATGATTTATATCAAATCAGTCGCTTCGCGATTTATATTTGTGACTAGCAACTAATTTAAATTAAAAAACTGACGTTTAGTATGTCGCTTTGCGATTGACAGATGTGCCGACGCAGGAAATTAAACTAATAAATGATTCATATCAAATCAGTCGCTTCACGATTTATATTTGTGACTAGCAACTAATTTAAATTAAAAAACTGACGTTTAGTATTTCGTTTCGCGATTGACAGATGTGTCCACGCAGGAATTTAAACTAATAAATGATTCATATCAAATCAGTCGCTTCGCGATTTATATTTGTGACTAGCAACTAATTTAAATTAAAAAACTGACGTTTAGTATGTCGCTTTGCGATTGACAGATGTGCCGACGCAGAAATTTAAACTAATAAATGATTCATATCAAATCAGTCGCTTCGCGATTTATATTTGTGACTAGCAACTAATTTAAATTAAAAAACTGACGTTTAGTATGTCGCTTTGCGATTGACAGATGTGCCGACGCAGGAATTTAAACTAATAAATGATTCATATCAAATCAGTCGCTTCGCGATTTATATTTGTGACTACCAACTAATTTAAATTAAAAAACTGACGTTTAGTATGTCGCTTCGCGATTGACAGATGTGTCCACGCAGGAATTCAAACTAATAAATGATTCATATCAAATCAGTCGCTTCGCGATTTATATTTGTGACTAGCAACTAATTTAAATTAAAAAACTGACGTTTAGTATGTCGCTTCGCGATTGACAGATGTGTCCACGCAGGAATTTAAACTAATAAATGATTCATATCAAATCAGTCGCTTCGCGATTTATATTTGTGACTAGCAACTAATTTAAATTAAAAAACTGACGTTTAGTATGTCGCTTTGCGATTGACAGATGTGCCGACGCAGGAATTTAAACTAATAAATGATTCATATCAAATCAGTCGCTTCGCGATTTATATTTGTGACTACCAACTAATTTAAATTAAAAAACTGACGTTTAGTATGTCGCTTCGCGATTGACAGATGTGTCCACGCAGGAATTCAAACTAATAAATGATTCATATCAAATCAGTCGCTTCGCGATTTATATTTGTGACTAGCAACTAATTTAAATTAAAAAACTGACGTTTAGTATGTCGCTTTGCGATTGACAGATGTGTCCACGCAGGAATTTAAACTAATAAATGATTCATATCAAATCAGTCGCTTCGCGATTTATATTTGTGACTAGCAACTAATTTAAATTAAAAAACTGACGTTTAGTATGTCGCTTTGCGATTGACAGATGTGCCGACGCAGGAATTTAAACTAATAAATGATTCATATCAAATCAGTCGCTTCGCGATTTATATTTGTGACTACCAACTAATTTAAATTAAAAAACTGACGTTTAGTATGTCGCTTCGCGATTGACAGATGTGTCCACGCAGGAATTCAAACTAATAAATGATTCATATCAAATCAGTCGCTTCGCGATTTATATTTGTGACTAGCAACTAATTTAAATTAAAAAACTGACGTTTAGTATGTCGCTTCGCGATTGACAGATGTGTCCACGCAGGAATTTAAACTAATAAATGATTCATATCAAATCAGTCGCTTCGCGATTTATATTTGTGACTAGCAACTAATTTAAATTAAAAAACTGACGTTTAGTATGTCGCTTCGCGATTGACAGATGTGTCCACGCAGGAATTTAAACTAATAAATGATTCATATCAAATCAGTCGCTTCGCGATTTATATTTGTGACTAGCAACTAATTTAAATTAAAAAACTGACGTTTAGTATGTCGCTTTGCGATTGACAGATGTGCCGACGCAGGAATTTAAACTAATAAATGATTCATATCAAATCAGTCGCTTCGCGATTTATATTTGTGACTACCAACTAATTTAAATTAAAAAACTGACGTTTAGTATGTCGCTTCGCGATTGACAGATGTGTCCACGCAGGAATTCAAACTAATAAATGATTCATATCAAATCAGTCGCTTCGCGATTTATATTTGTGACTAGCAACTAATTTAAATTAAAAAACTGACGTTTAGTATGTCGCTTCGCGATTGACAGATGTGTCCACGCAGGAATTTAAACTAATAAATGATTCATATCAAATCAGTCGCTTCGCGATTTATATTTGTGACTAGCAACTAATTTAAATTAAAAAACTGACGTTTAGTATGTCGCTTCGCGATTGACAGATGTGTCCACGCAGGAATTCAAACTAATAAATGATTCATATCAAATCAGTCGCTTCGCGATTTATATTTGTGACTAGCAACTAATTTAAATTAAAAAACTGACGTTTAGTATGTCGCTTTGCGATTGACAGATGTGTCCACGCAGGAATTTAAACTAATAAATGATTCATATCAAATCAGTCGCTTCGCGATTTATATTTGTGACTAGCAACTAATTTAAATTAAAAAACTGACGTTTAGTATGTCGCTTTGCGATTGACAGATGTGCCGACGCAGGAATTTAAACTAATAAATGATTCATATCAAATCAGTCGCTTCGCGATTTATATTTGTGACTACCAACTAATTTAAATTAAAAAACTGACGTTTAGTATGTCGCTTCGCGATTGACAGATGTGTCCACGCAGGAATTCAAACTAATAAATGATTCATATCAAATCAGTCGCTTCGCGATTTATATTTGTGACTAGCAACTAATTTAAATTAAAAAACTGACGTTTAGTATGTCGCTTCGCGATTGACAGATGTGTCCACGCAGGAATTTAAACTAATAAATGATTCATATCAAATCAGTCGCTTCGCGATTTATATTTGTGACTAGCAACTAATTTAAATTAAAAAACTGACGTTTAGTATGTCGCTTCGCGATTGACAGATGTGTCCACGCAGGAATTTAAACTAATAAATGATTCATATCAAATCAGTCGCTTCGCGATTTATATTTGTGACTAGCAACTAATTTAAATTAAAAAACTGACGTTTAGTATGTCGCTTTGCGATTGACAGATGTGCCGACGCAGGAATTTAAACTAATAAATGATTCATATCAAATCAGTCGCTTCGCGATTTATATTTGTGACTACCAACTAATTTAAATTAAAAAACTGACGTTTAGTATGTCGCTTCGCGATTGACAGATGTGTCCACGCAGGAATTCAAACTAATAAATGATTCATATCAAATCAGTCGCTTCGCGATTTATATTTGTGACTAGCAACTAATTTAAATTAAAAAACTGACGTTTAGTATGTCGCTTCGCGATTGACAGATGTGTCCACGCAGGAATTTAAACTAATAAATGATTCATATCAAATCAGTCGCTTCGCGATTTATATTTGTGACTAGCAACTAATTTAAATTAAAAAACTGACGTTTAGTATGTCGCTTCGCGATTGACAGATGTGTCCACGCAGGAATTTAAACTAATAAATGATTCATATCAAATCAGTCGCTTCGCGATTTATATTTGTGACTAGCAACTAATTTAATTTAAAAAACTGATTTTTAGTATGTCGCTTTGCAATTGACAGATGTGCCGACGCAGGAATTTAAACTAATAAATGATTCATATTAAATCAGTCGCTTCGCAATTTATATTTGTGACTAGCAACTAATCTAAATTTAAAAACTGACGTTTAGTATGTCGCTTCGCGATTGACAGATGTGCTGACGCAGGAATTTAAACTAATAAATGATTCATATCAAATCAGTCGCTTCGCGATTTATATTTGTGACTAGCAACTAATAGTGCGTTTCGTATATCAACCGAAGTAACCGGCGGTTAGGTTACGCCTTTGATCGGTTGCTGAAAGTCTTGGTTGATTTACGGAACGACAGCGGTTATAGAAACGTCAAAATACAAAACTGAAATATTATAGGCTCAAACTTCATGAATTTATTTATTATTAACTTTAGTGTTTTTTTTTTTAATTTTAGTGCTTAATATTAGATGATTGTATGTATTTATCTACCTGCTAATACAGTAATCCCAGTAGAAGTTGGCAGGTATAACAGGCAAATATACACAATAATAATGTTTGCTCTGTTGCACTCATGCCTTTGCCCGTTTTAGCATTGACAGGAACATACATATACATTATAACCTATAATTAATAATTTAATAAAATACACGAGCAACATTTGACGCTTTTGTTCACTTTTGATTGTATTTCAAATTTACCGCCATGTATAACCACGATTAATAGAAATTCACCGACGTTAGTTCATGGTGAGTACGGTCGCAACCTTTGTAACCTTTTTCAGGTAACCGCGTTCCGTATATAAACCTGTTTCAGGATAACCGGGATTTCGGTCGCTTCGGTTGATATACGGTTGAATACGAAAATGACAATTGTCTCTAAACTAAGGAAAGTGGGCAATAAATCCAATCCGTAAATAATAAACAGTTGGGTAAGTGCCTGGAGTTGGAAAGGATTCTTGAAAAAGCTGCAATCTATCTTAGATCTCCAAAATATAAACTGGCAGATCTCACTCATACTCAAGATACTCAAAAGTAAGCTGATCACCGCTTTTTACCATTTACGGCTAAGGACTCCTTCAATTCAAAGTGATGCCGATCAGCCCTCACTCCACCCCAGCCAAATTTTTGGAGAATCATAAGTCACGAGATGAAACTTAAAGCATTTCATAAATTGATACCATCATCGTTCTAAGTAAAACTAAGAAATAGTATATAGAAAACTTCCAAGAAGTTCTGCGACTGCACCTAAACTAGCAAAAGTTTGAGTTTTGTAAAACAAAATTGAAATAGCTCGGTCATTCGTGGCACCAACCTCTACCAGATTGCAGCTATTATACAAGAATATCTAGAAACTAAAACGGTTTTTGAAAATAGCGTTGATTTATTCCGGATCAATCTTGCTCCCAGATTCCAAGAATGACAGTTCTTAAAAATTGAAACGTCATCTGATCAAAGGTCCTATCCTAAATAACTCTGACTTGTCAGGTAATTTGGTCATTAAAGATTGCACATAGCAAGTTTAATCAATTGTTATCGACTCGTTTTTGTTTTATTTGAGATTAATGTCCGTATTCATAAAAGTCAGTTACAGTAACAGATCGTTAAATTTGTCAACCGCAAAATTATTTATACTTATTCTACCATAAAAACAAGTTTGGCATAATAAATAACTATCAAAAATGAATAAAAAATATAATATTTAATAATAACGCAAAATAAATAATAATGTATTTCTATCAAATTTATAAAAATGGTTTTGACGTTTTATCAAAATGTGAGGTTATGTTGTCACATTTAATAGTCATTAAATTTAATCAGCTTTTATGAATACGGGCATTAGTGATATAATAATCAAAATATAATAAACAAAAAATTCACTAAAATATTTGCAAACAATATTTTTGAGATTTTTGACATTTAGATTGTGCACAGCAAATTTGATCAAATTTCATCAATTTGTTTTTGTTTTATTTAAGATTTAGTATTAAAAATCTTGAAAAAAAATATTTCAAAATTTAATTCAAAACTCAAAATATTTCCGATTTTTACGCGTTTTGGATGCAAATAAAAAATCTTGAAAAAAATTGAAATTTTCAAAATTTGAATCAAAAGTAAAAAAAAAATCCGATTTTTGCGCGTTTTAAAGGCAAAATTCGAAAAATATTATAAAAAAAAATTCAAAAAAGTTATAAATATGCAAATATTTTAGAAAATTTTGATATTTATTATGGTCAGGTCATTAAAGATTGTGTACACCAAATTAAATTAAATTTCTTGAATTTGTTTTATTCGAGATTTAGTGATATAATAATCAAAATATAAAACACAAAATTTTCAAAAAATCAAAAAAAAAATTGCATATATTTTTAAGATATTTGACATTTAGTATGTTACTTATGGATTTCATAGCTATAAATGTGTATGAAAATATTGTAACTATGTGCAAATTATATTTTCTATAATAATATAATTTCATTTTATTGAATTTAAAATGAAGAATATATTTTATTTTCTTATCAGTTTACTATAATATACATCTATAAATAACATTTGAAAATAAGTGCGTATAAAAATCCTTCTAGAAGAATGAAAGGATAAAGATTAAATAGTTTTATTAATAGAAATGAACAAAACATTTTTTTTTGTAAACGCTTATCTTTCAATATTTATTAAATCTGCGCACATGCTAATGTAGCCGACTTTATTCTAGTACAGTGCAAATCTTTAAATACAAATGCATACAAATGTGTTTAATATATGAATTGCTTTAATTGTGTAATATTTAATGCTGAATGATTGGATATATTTATAGAATCATTAGAGATACATTAAAAATATATTTTCACAACTTAAATATTTGATTCCAAACAAACAAATATTATTTTCCAATACACATAAAACTTAGAACTTCAATATATTTTACACTATTTTGAGGTCAATTTTGCATTTTTTACAAAGAACTTGCTCTACACTAACGAATACATGTCACCACGAGTTGAAAATTAGAAAACATGATTTTTTAGGATACCCAAAGGCTATTTTTGAATCCAATTAAAAAAGCAATTTTTTGCATAAGAAAATTGGAGTTTCTGTTACTAAAAATTAAAAAAAAATAAAATTTCTGAAAAGCAATTTGTTCGACAAACTTTATTAAATAAATAAAATTATTAAAACTGTAATTGGAGACCGGTTGTTCCTTTTTGTATCCTACCTGATGCGGCGAGTGTACCCAAGTACTTGGATTTGTCTTTGTGGTTCAACCCTTGTTGTTGGCAGTGGTTGTAGCTCATCTCAGTTTGAACATCATCGGAGCTTCAAACTGCAAGACAATCAATGTAGTTTTCTACTTTTGGTACATTCCCAAAATAAACACTTTAGTCAAAATTGTCATATTTTATTAAGACCAGGCAACTAGAGATACTTACCATTTTCTAATCTGCGTCACTCCACATTTTCCATAAAGATTTCTTTTACGTTGCTACTAGAACATTTTAATTATTATAATAATTGTATTAAATTAAACAGAAAACATTTCAAAAATGGAAGTAAAGTTGAAAGAATAGAAGAAAAGTTTAAAGAAAAGGATTAAATCTTTCCCCTCCTCATTCTTGCATCCGGGCTTGGGACCGGCTTGTGCAGAGTTAGAAAGTGAAAAAAAGGTGGATAGTCAGAGAGAAAACAACTAAATCAAGAGCTACAAGAGACAGAAGAAGCATGTTAGGTGAGCAGTAAAAAAAGTAGAAGATATTAGCGCAAAGAAGCAGCGAAAATTAAGAGACAGCCTGACTGTTAATATAAATTCAATTATAATCAGCTCAGGAACTGGAAATGAAATTAGATTAGGAACGAATAGTAAGAAGATAAAGAGGAATGGCACAATAAGAGAACTTCTCGCGGGTTTTTCAGGCGTAGAGACAAGCTTTATGCATGGCGATACAGGTCGAACCTATGGTGCGGCTTATAACAAGTAGAGAAGACGTGCTTTCGTACACACGGTGATCTTTACGAGTCTTCGATGGTGCATATCAAACCGAGCTAAATCTGATAACTAAAGTTAGAAATTCCGTTTTTTTTTTAAATAAATTGAAGCAAACAACTGGAAACTATCCTATTACATTTTAAACAAAGCTAATTGGAAAAAATAAATCAACCCCCACCCTGCCTGGCTGAGTAGTAAGCTAGAATATAGTTACATCGCATTTGTGTGAAAGATTTAAATTAAAATATTATGGAAATTTTTTGGGGGCTGCTGTAAGAAATTAGTATTAGTAAATTTAGCCTTAGTTTTCGTTATTTAATCCATCCCATGGCTTAATAATAAATTTTACAAATAATCCAATTTGTTGACTTGGTTTTGCATGAACTAAGGCTATTATGATGAGCTGAAATGAAAGTACAATGCATTTTTTTCAAATTTTGTTTTGAAACCAATGTATTGTATTATAGCTGAAATAAAAACTGATTAGATCTTCTGTTCTAGTTTAATTTTTTATCATTTTATTGAGTTTTGTTATCCAGTTAATATAATTCTAGGGCAGAAAGACCTCGGTCGATAGCTCTTTCTATATTCATCCAAAATCATTGTCACAATGCAATATACTATAATTCAAATTTTGCTTAATTTTTTGGTTTCGATTCTAGAACTTAATCTGAAATAAGCAATAGAATCCCTTCATTTAGAAAAGAAACTATTGCTATTGACTGGAAACAATTAAAATTGATTAGATCTTCTGTTCTAGTTTTTTTTAAATTATTGGTCCATTACATTCTGTTATCCAGTGCTTGTTAAAATAATTCCAGTTAACACAACCAATTCTGTGCTTAATTTTGACTGGATTCTAGAACTAAATCTGAAATAAGCAATAGAATCCTTTCATTTTGAAAAGAAACTATTGCTATCGGCTGAAAGTAATTGAAATGGATTAGGTCTTCTGTTCTAGTTTTTTTTTTAATTATTGGTCATTAGATTCTGTTGTCCAGTGCTTGTTAGGATAACTCTAGTTAATACAAACCAATTCTGTGATTAATTAGTTTTTTTTTAATTATTGTTCCTTTTGATTCTATTATCCAGTCCTTATTTGAATAATTAACTAATTGAATTCTAGAACTAAATCTAAAATAAGCAATGGAATCTTTTCATTTGGAAAAGATTAAATTGCTATTAACTGAAAAGCAAATTTTTATTAGTCTTTGGGGGAATTAATAACAAAATTTCCATAATATAATGCCAATAAATATTGATCGAAAACAAAGCGATGTAACCATAATATAATAAATTGGTTGAATCCCTTCTAATAACAAATGTACCATAAGCAGCATAAAGAGAGTTACTACTTATGGTACCTAATTAAAATAAGCAAACCTTTACAAAATTAATGAATCTACTTCTGTAAAGTTAGCCATACAATCTGAAATAAATTTGAATCCAGTTTTAAAAATTCTGGATGATTTAATATTGAAAAAAAATATTTATCTTCAATTTTATGCAAAATAATTATTATTTAAAAATTAATAAGCGATTGAAGAAAAATTAATATATTAAAACCATGCCATGTAACTATTCTACTGTAGAGTGACGCTGAAACCTAAAAAATACAATTCTGATTGGTTCCTCAGTTGAAACGCTGAAGAATATTGATAAAAATAAATTTATCTAAAAAAAAAACTAAATTGATTCAATAAAAATATTTGTTTCAGTATAAACTCTGAAACAATCCTTACAATTCCCTAAAATTATGTTAGATTAAACCACAGTTATGGGTAAATTTGTGCTTAATCTTCAAATGTTTGTAACGTTCGTTTTCTTCTCCGTTACTGGTTTCAAATTTATCATCTGAGAAAAAGAAGGACACGGATTAACTAAAATATTGTTTACGTATTTTACTTACCTTTCTTGTCATTCGGTTAGGCCAAACCGAATGATGAGCCTGTTTTACTCTTAGGAACACCTTTTTGGTTCATTGAGCGCTGATGTGACCAATTTAATTTGATACCGTACCAGTATTGGGGTGGAGATAAACAATATGAATATAACTATTTAATTTATTACCGATTTATAATTTATATATTATTGAATTTAACCTTTGTTAAATCCTGCATTTTTAACTAATATTTAGCAATCAGTTACCTTCCCAGAACTCAGTACTATGTCAATAGATGAACTTCGATTTTTACATGAAAGTGCCGAAAGAAGAGAGGAGTTTTTGGATAACTTACCACAAAATAAGGAAACGAATAAATTATTGGATGATTTAATAGTACAAGTGGAAGAATTAGCAGTTACTAATTTAAGTAAACGAAGCACCCCTGGTTCGCGGAAAGAAAAGCAGTTCTCGTGACTCGTCCACATCCGCCACCTGCAACAACTACAACACCTACGGCTGAAAAAAGAAGTAGAAGAAGAAAAGATGCGAAGCCCAGAGTGCGGCGCTATAGACTACGCGTTTCAGAGACTGAAACCCTTAAATTTTATCGACACCCAGTGCGCGAGTGATCAGAAGACAGTTTTTGGAAGATAAATATCTATTAAAAATTCATGTAAAGACATTGTTATCTATGATTTCTTGTTATTGTTTAATATTACATGTTGACTTTTTTTTTTGATCTGACAATTAATTGTCAATATTTTTTTGTAGAGTGTTGTGATTATTTTAATCAATAATTTTAGGTTGACAGCCCTGTTTATTTTTTTTGTGAGTTGGGTCACTTGTATGACACGTGACTCGAATGGCCAATCAGGCTAAAATGTATGTTCCCCCACTCCTTTTTAGAGGGTATATAAACGCGTGCAGCGTGTCGTTCCGGCAGTTCTGAATGCCTATCATAGAACATATATTCATATAGAACGGCAACTCAGCCTCTCTCTTGTTTCCACGTTTGCGCCATCACGTCGGAATGAACCAAAACTAATTTGCATTCCGCGGCAAATTTAAACTCTGGAATATATTATTTTTTTATTAAAAATCCATGGACATTGAATTAATAGGCAAGTCTAATTTAAATTTATTAGACTTGCACACATATTCACTGATGACATACATATATATTAGATAATAAGCAAATTTACTAACTTATTTTAAATAAAAGATTAAATTTTACTTATATAAAAAAAACATATACTTACATTTTAATATCAACTTGATGAAATCCTTGTAATATTTATTATTTATAAAACAAACAATTACTCACATTTTATTATTTTAAAATAAAAAATTTAATTAATGTTTAAATTTTATTATACATTGCAAACATACCTATATACATATTTTCTACACATAATTTACATGATTGAATTAAAAAAAAAAATGTTGTAAACACATTACATCTCTCCTAATTAGTAATGATAATCAAATCAAATTCTATTCATTCTATTTTGAAAGTATTAATTCATCCCAAGAATTGTATAATATAGAAGTTAGGATTTGATTTATTTTTAATAAAACTTTTTAAATATACTAACTTTAAAATTAATAAACGATAGTAAACCTAAATACTCACTAAAAATTGTCTTATGTATATAAGTATATTATATAAATTATGTTCACAAGAAACACAACACAACCATATAACACAAAAAACACAGTTTAATGAAAAAAACTTGACAGATCTTTGTCCTCACAATAATTATTATTTGTCAGTCAAAGCCAACTATCTGATTTTGAAAATTTTAGCGATCGCAGCGCTGCGCAGTAGAATGAACCAACACTAAAGTTATAGATTCAACTTTTTCTAATAACAGTGCGCACCCCATGATGCCTATCGATCAGAGAAGCATCATGAATAGCCAGTCGAACGGCTCCGGCCACTCTGACCCTAACTTTCAAAACGCTCAAGTATTGGACTATACCGCCAATCACTTCCCAACATTGACCCCAGCTACGAACCTGACCACGCCCACAAACCGCCGCCAGTCTACCACATCTAGCTACAGCGTTGACGATCTTGCCGCCGACCTCAACCCGGCGGACCAGATCAGCAACATCACTAGCGTCTCTTTCGCCACCAGCAACCCGGACCCGATGGAAGAGGAAGAAAACGCCCAGGACTACTCCGATTTTCAGCAGCAACGCCACCAACGCCGAAACACCCAGAAACGACCAGCTTCGATGTCCCCAAACCACCCGGCAGCCAAAAAAGCGGACCAAGACCACCAGCCAGCTAAGTATCAGTACACCCTATCCCCCCTCCCCAAAGCCCTCCAAGAAACGAAAGCCCTATTTAAAGCCATGGCCCCTATGAACAACGCGATCGTCGCCTTCCACATTTTTAAAAACACGGCCTACATCACTGCAAACATAAACAACCTTGAAAGCTACACCACCTCCTTTTCTAACCACATCGGAGAACAAATCTATATAAAACCATCGTCCCCCAGAACCCCACGCGCCCAACCGACCCCCAAGCCGAATACCTACTCGTGCGTTATAAAAAACGTGTCACATAGCACAAAGCAATAAGAATTAAATCTCGCGCCACTGATCAATTCACCACTCTCGTAAGAGTCATATCGTATTCCTCAGATACGATAGACCTCCTTCTCGCGAACGGATTAATTATCTTTAAGACCCTCCACCGAGCAGAAGCCTCTCTCCCGTCCCCGCCCCAACCCCTCCAATGCACTAGATGCCACAAATTCCACGAGACCAGGGAACCCTGCCATAACCCCATAACCTGCGGCTTATGCGCCGGTAACCACCCTACGCACACGTGCAACTCCACGGTTCTCAAATGCACACTATGCGGCGCGGCGGACCACGCAGCATTCTCGCACAAATGTCCCTCGAGACCCAAAACCCCTCTTTCCCAAGAGACTGTCGTGCCTCTTAAAACGATCGACAAACCCACCGACTCCGCCGAGACCAACATGGTGCGCTTCACGACAATGATGCTGCTCGCATTCTTCCCAAACGAAAGAGTGCGAGTGGCGGAGTCGGTAAACCGCTATGCCAATCTCATCCTCGGGATTCAAACACGAATCCTATACACAGGGTAACACCGTGCACATCACCTGCGAACCAACCCAATAATGGCCGTACACCAAGGCATTATAGCGTCCCTCAACACCTGCGGGTGTTGGATTAGTGTGGTGTGGTGTGGATTAGTGCGCGCACTAATCCAAGACCTATTAGTCGCGGACAAAATTTCAATATTGGCTCTCCAGGAAACAAAATCCACCTTCAAATCGAACCTATCTCTCCCCAAATTCCTTCTCCACTACAAGCACGCGGTGGGACAGGCGGGGGGCGTGGCCCTGGCCTACGATGCCCTCCTGCCGGTGTCACCCGTCACCAACCCGGACCCCTCTTGGACGGACTTGGACGTTGTGGCGATTGAGCTGCAAAGCGCGATCGGCATGATTTCCATTTTCTCCATCTACATAAACTCCAACAACCCATTCCCGACGGACTTCTTCAAATATGCCGCCCGCAAGGGAAAATCTATCATCCTCGGGGACATGAATGCGCGCCACCATTCATTCGGAGACCATTCATCTAACCCAAAAGGCATCGCGTTAGCCAACCTGCTCATTAATTACCCCTTGTTTCGCCTTCACTGCACTACCCCCACATTCGCGAACCATAATGGTCACTTATTAATAGATCACATTGTGATCACACACGACCTCATCGCCCACTTCGACCTCTCGGCCCAAGTATCAACTAATTGCGTCACGAGTGACCATATGCCCCTCCAAGGCTTCACCTCATTAATTAACCCTCCTCTCCCCCCACCCACTTTTATCACGTACAGCGACTACAAAAACGCAAATTGGACCGCGTTCCAACGGGACATATCGACAAAATTATCCGAACCACCCTCGCTTAACTCTCTTCAAGACATCGACTCCGCGCTCGACAATTACTTTGAAGCAGTCCAGTCGGCCTCTCTTTCCCACATCCCCACCAAGGTGAAAAACCTCACCCAAAACCCCCTCCCCCCCCCCCATAGTCTCCCTAATAAGAGAAAAACATCGCACCTATAAACTTTTCCAACGTACCCTAGACCCTTCCATAAAAACCCAATGGAACCGATTGAACGCAAAGATTCGCAGAGATATTAACTGTTTCAGAGAAAGAAAATGGATGGAAACAACCGCTGCCCTCGACTACCGGGACGGAGGAAAATTCTGGAGGAAATTCAACATCCTCACCGGACGCAGAGCCAACCAGCACCGCCCACTTCGAATCAACGACGTCCTATACGCCACGCCCCAAGAGAAAGCCAACATCTTCGCGGACCATCTGCACTCAACCTTCACCACCCCCCAGGACCCGATGTTCCTGACAGCACAAAACAGGATATGCGAGACGACATCCAACCACCCGTCGCTACAACCCAGCTTCAGGGAGCAGCCCCCAGAATTGGACGAACACTTCCCGCCGATCTCCGAAGAAGAAATCCAAGAACTGCTCCACATCCCAAAAAGAAGCACCGCACCAGGCCCAGACGGAATACTTAAAAGGGTATTATATAATCTGCCCCCCCTTGCTGTATCACACCTGACCCCCATTTTCAATATATGTATGTACTCTGGTTATTTTCCCCCGCGACTTAAACAGGCCCACACCATTCTCTTACCGAAACCCAAAAAAACCTCCGGAAGATCCCGACTCATACAGGCCCATATCGCTTATCGATACCACGTCGAAATTGCTTGAAAGACTCCTCCAGACGCGAATTCAGTCCTTCTGCGACGGCCGGGATTCCCTCCCTAAATCCCAATTTGGATTCAGGAGGGGAATCTCCACCCGCCACGCCATATTCAATCTAATGTCGGACCTATCCTCGTCGATTAACACCAAAAAATGCACCCTTGCCATCTTTCTCGACATTACCCGGGCGTACGATCGCGTTTGGCACGACGGCCTTATCCATAAGCTCAGAACTATGAACATGCCGCCTCACATCATAGCTACTCTCAAGTCGTACCTTACAAACCGGTCAATTCAAACTCGCGTCGATAAGAAACTTTCTTATCCCTTCTCACCCACCGCCGGGGTGCCCCAAGGTTCCGTCCTCTCGCCCACCCTCTTTAACATTTATGTTAGAGATATCCCTCAACCTACTCACCCCCAAACTAAACTTCAACAGTACGCGGATGACACCGCGGCCTGGGTAACCCACCACTCTCCCGAGCTTGCCCGCAAGCACCTCCAAACATATCTCTCCACCCTCCAACTGTGGCTCCAGAAATGGAAACTTACCGCCAACCCTAAAAAAACCCAACTAATCCTATTTCACCATCCCAACCTCCACATCCGCCACAGTAACACCCACATCCGTATCAACCTATGGAACCAGGTGATAACTCCGGTCAACAAAATTACTTACCTAGGCATTACCCTCGCGTCCACGGTCAACCCCTCGGTAACAGTCTCCAACATATGCATTCAGGTCCGACAACGCTTCAACCTCCTCAAGGTCCTCCGCGGTACCTTTAAGTACCAACCCAAAACTTTACTACACACCTACAAAATGTTTATCCGTCCTATTATTGACTACCAAGCCATAACCCTTTCTATCGCGCGCTATATCCACATTGCCCCGCTTGCCAGCCTCGAGAGGAAAATTCTCCGGAGAATACTAAACTTCCACCCCCGTCACCCCTCAGCAGCCCTTCCGGCACTCGCTAACATCCCCCCCATCAACACTCGCCTTCAGCAACTCCAAGGCAAGTTTGCCATCGCGGCCAACTACCCAACATCACCTAGCCTCGCGGTACTCTCAACTCCCCTCGTCCTAGTAAAATTCCCTAGGAAAAAATTCCGGTACCCTCCAGCGGCAATTTTACAACACGCGGACCCGGACAAGCTCGCGCCCCATCTCCTTGACCTCCTGGATAGTATCCCATTCACATACAGGTAATGCAACTCGGCCACGCCCACCTAGGTAAAGTTCGGTCTGCATGGGCGGGGCGAAAGCGTCCCTATGCGGGCCGAACTAATAATATTAATTTAATGCGATATTACCCAATGTACCACCTTCACATGTATTATGCTCTCCAGGAACCATGCAATGTATCTATGTACCTCAGAACCTATGTTTGTACCTGCACCCATATATGTATTTTTTCTTCCAGGAACTACCTCTATGTAACAATGTAACTATGTAACTATGTACCCCAGAATCTCTATTATGTATTTATGTATTTATGTATTTATATCTAAACGAACCAATGTAACCCCCCCCCCCCCCTTTTTTTTTCTTTTTTTTTAACATGTAATTAACTTCAATGTGGAAAAGATCTGAGATCTAAAACCACAAAAACCCAATGTAATTTTCTGTCCAACAAATGTATACTTCCGTCAATAAATGTATTAAATCTGATCTGAAAATCTGTCGTTCCGGCAGTTGGACTAGGGTACTGACCAGACCAACTGAAATTGGACTGGGTGTTTGACCAGACCAAAACTGAATAGGTAGTTTGGATAAGGGTGTTGACCTATCCAGCCTTGATAATAATATTTCTATTTATAAAATTAATTTATTCAGATTATGTATTGTAAAGTCAATTTAATTATATGAATTTATGAAATTGTATTTTCTTTCTTTCTATTTATTTAAAGGTCTTAATTAAATTTTTTATGTTTGGGTAAAGGATATAAATTTAATTTTATAAAACACCTCTGGGGAATTATTGTTTATACCCAAGAGGCACCATAATACCTGGGATTGCCTAAACTAGTAAACAATTGGAGTCCAGCCTTTAAATAAAATAGACGAAAAATTAAGCCCACGACTCGCTCTCCGACAATAAGAGTTGCCGTTAGCAACGAACGTTCTGTCGGCTAGCAGTAAGGTCGGGAGAAACGTTTCATGTTGAAGAAAGCTTCCCATTTTTATTTGATGAATTTATTAAAGTTTATATTGAATGTCAGTTGGTTCTTATTCAGTTTAAACTCTGAATTAAGAACAAATAGTACTTTGTCAATCAACTTATTCTTCAGTTGAAACATTGAAGAACTAAATTGATCTGTTTTTGGCCTAACTTAATTTTACATTGAATATCAGTGGCTTCTTCTTCAGTTGAAACTCTGAAGTAAGAAGCGGTGTTTGTAGCGTTTGTTGCGGTTTTGTCGGTCAACTTGTTCTTCAGTTGAAACATTGAAGACATAAGTTGATTTGTCTTTGGTCTATTTATATTTACTTTGAATGTTGGTCAATTCTACTTCAGTCAAAACTCTAAAGTAAGAAAAGATTGTTAGTATCGGTTATTGCAGTTTTGTTAACCAACTTGTTCTTTAGTTGAAACATTGAAGAACCGAGTTGATCTGTCTTTGTGCCTAACTAAAGTTTACTTTGAATGTCGGTCATTCCTTCTTTAGTTTAAACTCTAAAGTAAGAAAAGATTGTTTGTTATGACTTTGTTGATCAATTTACTCTTCAGTTGAAACTCTGAAGAGATAAATAGATCTGTCTTTATATTTAGTTAAAGTTTACTTTGAATGTCGGTTATTCTTCCTTCAGTCAAAGCTCTGAAGTAAGAAAATGTTGTTTGTAGCGTTAGTTAGAATGTCAATTAACAGATTTGTCTTAATATCTCAATTTACTAAACCTAAATCAGGGCCTGCAGTTGAAACGCTGCAGACTATTACTACATGTAACCTAAGTAAACTCTTCAAAATAAAATTGAATAACGTAAAATTTTGTTAAATTTAATTAGTCTCCAGTTGAAACGCTGGAAACTTAATATTAAATATCGCTAACCTAAGTAAGAATCTTTAAAAATTGTTTGTAGCGTCAATTGTAATGTCGATTAACTTATTCTTCAGTTGAAACGCTGAAGAATAAGTTATTCTATCTTTGTGCCCAACTAAAGTTTACTGTAAATTCTTCCTCCAGTCGAAACTCTGAAGTAAGAAGAATTGTTTGTAGCGTAGCGTTTGTTGCAGTTTTAACGATCAATTTGTTCTTCAGTTGAAACGTTGAAGAACTAAGTTGATCTCTCTTTGAGCCTAACTAAAAATTACATTTAATGTCAATCATTCTTACTTCAGTCGAAACTCTGAAGTAAGAAAATATTGTTTGTAGTGTCAGTTGGAATGCAAATTAACAGATCTAAATTTACTAAACTTAAATCAGGGTCTGCAGTTGAAACGCTGCAGACCTGATTACTACATGTAACCTAAGTAAACTCTTATAATTTTCTTAAATTTAATTGGTTTCCAGTTGAAACGCTGGAACCTAACTTAACCTAAGTAATAATTTTTGAAAATCGTTTGTAGCGTCAATTGTAATGTCGATCAATTTATACTTCAGTTGAAGCGCTGAAGAGATAAATAGATCTGTCTTTATGTCTAGCTAAAGTTTACTGTAAATGTCATTCTTCCTTCAGTCGAAACTCATGTCAATTAACAGATCTAAATTTACTAAATTTGTATCAGGATCTGCAGTTGAAACGCTGCAGACCTGATACTACATCTAACCTAAAAAAACTCTTCAAAATAAACTTGAAGAAGGTAAAATTTTGTTAAATTTTATTTGTCTCCAGTTGAAACTCTGGAAACTTTAGTATTAAATAACGCTAACCTAAGCAAGATTTTGATTTTGTCAAATTTGAGTAAATTTATTTAGTTTTCAGTTGTAACGCTGAAAAATTATATAATTCAATTTGTCAGTTTAACTATCATCTTCAATAATTGAAGAAACCTGCTTAATTTAATCAAAATTCCTATTATGATCTAAAATTTCAGTCATCAGTTGAAACGCTGATGACTAATAATATATAATATTAACCTATTTGAACAATTCTTCATTATAGAAGAAAATTAAAAAAAAGTTAAAATTATCTCCAGTTGAAACGCTGGAGATAGTATCTTAAATTATAGCTAACTAACCTAACCATTGATCACTATATTTGAGATAACTTTGTTGTATCTATTAAGACATGATGCACACAATAAGGCAAAAATTGCAAAAAAAAATGATCACTTGAAAAATAAATACATTAAAGAATCAAGGTTGATCATACCACTGGAATTTTCCAGGCAAATTAACACTTTTATAAAATCAAACAAATTCATACAATGAACCATCTACATCAAGCCGGACAAACCAGCTTTGTACATCCATACTAACCAAATTCATTCCCAACCAAATTTGACAAAATACAAACCAAACTAGTAAAGCGGACAAAATATCAAACCAAAAATAACAAAGAATAACATTCACGATGATAAACCATTGCTGGACCAGCTACATTTATACCAACCACAAGCCAAAATTGATAGAATTCAAATTAAAACAAAAGCGAAAAATTTTTGAAGATTTCAAAAAAACAAACAATTATTGCTGCAAGATTTGTTTGAAACGACTACAAAAATCATTCAGTATAAGCCGGACACACCAGCTTCATTTATACCAAAAACTATTAGTGGAATCAAGACCATAGACAAATTCAAGTCAAAACATCAATTTCAAAGAACAGAGAGCATCATTTCTTGTGATACAACTAAATTATCCCTAATATATTGTCAACTACTTAGTCTAAACAGTCAAATATATTTAATTAACAATTTAGTCAAAAAATAAATGTTGTAACCTAAAGAATTAAAAAAAAACAGTCATGGTTAGTCGTTAATAAATGTTAAGTGTAATTAGAAGTAAAATAATGGTAAAAGGATTATTTAGTCGAAACTCTGAATAATTTGCTGGTAATATTAATATCATATAACCTAAAATAGTCATGATAGAGTCACTTTTGTGCATAAATAGTAAATGCAATGTTTAAAAATTAAAAATGTCATGTTATACCTAAAAAATAAAGTCGCAATAGTCCTAGAGTGCAAATACAAAAAAAAAAGTAAAAATATTATTCAGTCGAAATAACTTTCTGTAAATATTAAAGTAGTGCAACTTAAAAATTAAAAAAATGGTCTTGGTGGTCAAGGTTATCATTCAATAAATAACGTTATAAATATTTTCAGCCAAAACTGAATATTTAATTATAAATGAATTCAGTCAAAAATATTTTTGTGGTAATATAATATATAAGTCATGATAAAGTCCTTTATAGGTCATCAAACAAATCTAAAATTTAAGTAGAAAGAAAATATCGTTATAAATATTATTCAGTCGAAACTCTGAATAATTTGGAGCAATATTAAAGTTATATTAAATAAAAAATTAAAAAAGCAGTCAAAGAATAGTCATTATTTAGCTTAAAGTATAAGAAATATTTAGTCAAAAATATTTTTGAGGTAATAACAAAGTCATTTAATCAAAAAATCAAAAATAGCAGTCTTGGTAGAGTCAGTTATTTGTACAGAGGTGCAAATATACAACAAAATAGATGTTTCAGTCAATGTTAAGTAAATTAAGATTAATAGTGGTCACATTTTCTAAAAAAAATATAATCATGGTCGTCATTAAGTCTAAACTGTAAATATTAAAAAAATCTGTCGAAATAATTATTCAGTTGAAACTCTGAATAATTATGTTATAATATAAGCTAGTAACATGAAAAATTGATTGTAGTTATAGTCATTCATAATTCTAAAATTGTTGATGCTAAAATGAAAATTAATAAAAAAACAAATGTAATTAAATAAATTATTCAGATAAAACACTGAATAATTTTTAAGTCTTAACAATAAATTTAAAAAAATATGAAAAAAGTGGTTTAATCCAAACACAATTATTACATATCTATCATTAATCAAATTTATATATTGGAAACAAAACTTATCCTACCCAATACATGGCATTAGTCAGAACATATTAATTAACAACCTTAATTAAGATTGATTAATTAAAACACACCGAACTATAATAATGAAATTCTATAAAATTTCAGATAAAAGATTATAAACATAGATTGAATAAAAAACACAACAAATTTTTTTCATACATATATGGCACATTTAATTAAACCTGGAATGCTTACATAAAAATATATATAATTAATACAAAATAAAGAACCCCATTTTATAATTGAATAAATATCCTAATCAATCCTTGAAACGGCCCCGATTGATTTAGGAAAATTTCCGTTGAACATTATTTTTTGAGTACTAAACGGATTTACTTACCTCAGAATCCTTGATTTTTGATTAATTCCGGATAAATCCTCCTATTTGGAGTTTACCGAGGCACATCTCTAAGACGCAACAAGAACTACGTTGATTTACAACACGCATGGATGGGTGGCCGGCCAATTCACACGTTCATGATAACCCCGACCGTGCCAAACTGAGGCATAGATAATTTCTCGTTAACCTAACCTAAGCTCACGTCGCCACACTAAAACTCGCAAACGTGGACCAATGTTGGTAATTTTTTGGTTACTGAGATAATTTGGTCCCCCAATTACGATTTCGGAATCGCCGTTTCGATATTCTTAATATTTCACCTTCTAATCCAAAGCGGTTTTAGGGTATATTTTTATTACGAAAACGTGTGAAACAAATATAGTTTTAACGGGCCGAGGAGGACGCAATTGCTCCTGTGGCAAGCCAACAGACCACGGCAAATGCTTTTGCAAACCGGAAGTCCGTAGGTCAAAGGGTTTTCCTTCAGCGATCGATTGTATCGCTTAGTACGTACGTACGCTCGTGTTTTTCAGAGTAAAATCCGCAAATGTGGATGAAAGTTTGTAATTTTTTGTTTTCTGGGGTAATTTGGAGCCCTGATCACAATTTTGTTATCGCCGTTTTGATATTCTCATCACTTTTCCCTCTTATCCAAAAATGGCTATATTCGGTCAATTTGAAAGTTTTAAAAGCGTGAAACTAACATACTTCTAGCCGGCCGATGGGGACGCAAGCCACAGACCCCATTAAGTTGTCGGCCAAAGCGGAAGTCCGTGCTTTAAGTGGTTCTCCTTCAGTGATCGAAAGAGTCGAAACATACCAAAGGGGGGGGTTATTTCTTCTTTTTTGACAAGGATTTTTTTCAATTTTAGGAAAAAAGGTCGTTTTTTTTTGCATTTCCTGACGTAAAATGAACCCCTGATTAAGATTTTGGGAGTCCGACCCCGATATTCCTAGCACACTGTCCGCATTTTTAAAATAACTGCCAAAAACACGGTATTTTGCGTTTTGAAGGGCAAAAAATGGACTAAACGGTAGCCAACAGACTCATCTGAATCAAATTAAAATTATAATATTTATTCTAAAATGAATATTCTGTTTAAATTATAACAAAAAATTAATTATCATTGAAACCGATTAATTTAATACAGAATTAATTATTGTGTATTAACTTGGAAAATATGTTACATTAATTAATTAACTACAACTATATTTCAGATCAAATATTTTATTCATTTGTAAAACTAATACGCAAATTCAATGAATGTTTACTTCGATAACATTCTATTTATACATTTATCAGGTTTACCTATAAAATAAGACGGAGATTTTTTGCTGTTTATGTGCGTGCTGATATCGCAAGAAACGAATGATTTTTATCGGCGACCTTTTCATGCAGATAACAATTTATTTATGCATCGTATCTTCTAGAATAATTCCATATATATTATTTGAATGATTTTAAATTTTATAATTTTAAGAATACAAATATATTAAATTGGATCACAATTTTAAAGCACAAAATGTCTTCATAGATTATTGCAATACATACCTATATAACTTGTTCCTGACCTATCACAAATTCGTAAACTATCAATATTAATTCTAAACATTCATAAATATTACAAAACTATTATAATCTGTAGTAGATAAAATCTGCCGCAAATGTCATAAATTGTTCTTAAGCTGTTATAAATGACATAAAATATTAACCAAACTGTCATGGATTGCCAGCAAGTTGTTTTAATTGAAATTACCTACCCCAAGTTGTTTTACGCCAAGAACCGAATGTTGTCAAGTATTAAAAACAAGAGAAGATAGTATTTTTAAAATGCTGAATAAAGAATTTTTGAATCTATTTAAAAAAAGTCTGAAAATAATCAAAGCAAAATTTTTATTTCATATTCTTAGATACTATTGGAGTTCTTGGTACTGAAATTAAAAAAATTGAATTTCTATTAAAAGAGTAAATACAATACACAAATCATTCAAATATTTGTTCAACAAACTTGATAGATTAATAAAATAGTAATTGAGCACCGATGATTCCGCCTCGTATTCTATCTGGTTTGGTAAACGTACTCAAATAATTGGGTTTGACTTGTCGTCCAGGTTTGTGGTTCAGCCACCCTTGTTGAATGCATCTAGAGTAGGTATTAAGGCAGTGGAGTAGCATCTTCTAGTTTAAATAATAGAATACAAAACTATAAATTTATTAAAATGTTTAATATTTTCCACCTCACCCACAACAATCAACGTTAACATTTCCAAAGCAAAATTTGTTACTAATTTAATACTCACCCTTTTTCGTAACTCATTCCTATCTTTTGCATTACTCAATTTGAATATGAAGCTTCTACCAAAGTTTTTTCTAGAATATTTTAATTATTTTATTAATTTTATATAAACTAAACTAATTGGCTGCAAATTAAAACAAATTATTACACAAAATTGAAGAAAAATTTAAAGAATAGAGAAAGATTAAAGAGAAGAATAAATTTTCCCCTCCTCATTCTTGCATCCGGGCTTGGGACCGGCTTCGGCAGAGTTAGAAAATGAAAAAAAGGTGGATAGTCAGAGAGAAAACAACTAAATCAAGAACTACAAGAGTCAGAACAAGCATGGTAGGTAAGCAGTAAAAAAAGTAGAAGATATTAGTGCATAGTAGTAGCAGCGAAAATTAAGAGACAGGAACTGGAAATGAAAATAGTTTAGGAACGAATAGTAACGAGATAAAGAGGAATGGCACAATAAGGGATCTTCTCGCGGGTTTTTCAGGCGTAGAGACAAGCTTTATGCATGGCGAGACAGGTTGAACCTATGGTGCGCATTATAACAAGAAGAGAAGACGAGCTGGCGTTGCTACACACGTTAGTCTCTTCAAGTCTTCGATGGTGCATAACAAATTGAACTAAATCTTATAACTAAAGTTAGCAAATCCGTTTTTTTTTTAATAAATTGAAGCAAACAACTGGAAATTATCCTATTACAGTTTAAACAAAAATTGGTAAAAATTAAATGAACCCCCCACCCTGCCTGGCTGAGTAGTAAGCTAGAGTATGGTTAAATCGCATTTGTGTGAAAGAATTAAATTAAGTATTATGGAATTTTTTTAGGGGCTGCTGTAAAAAATTGGTTTTAGTAAATTTAGCCTTAGTTTTCCTTATTTAATTCATAATCAATTTTCCAAACAATCCAATTTGTGTACTTGGTTTCCATAAACTAAGGCTATTATGATGAGCTGAAATAAAAGTACAATGCATTTTTTCAAATTTTGAAAAAATGTATTGCGTTATAGCTGAAATAAAAATTGATTAGATCTTCTGTTCTAGTTTACTTTTTCATCCATTCCATTGGGTTTTGTTATCCAGTTAATATAATTCAATACAATTTTTTTATTAGGATTCTAGAACTTAATCTGAAATAAGCAATAGATTCCCTTCATTTAGAAAAGAAACTATTGCTATCGGCAGGAAGTAACTGAAATTGATTAGGTCTTCTGTTCTAGTTTTTTTTTTAAAACGTAACCTAAAATAAGCAAAGAAATCTTTTCATTTGGAAAAGATTAAATTGCTATTAACTGAAAAGCAAACTTTTATTAGTTTTTGGAAGAATTATTACAAAATTTCCATAATATAATGCCAATAAATGTTGATAAAAAACAAAGCGATGTAACCATAGTATAATAAATTTGTTGAATCCCTTTTAATAACAAATGTACCATAAGCACGGAGAGATATACTTATGATACCTAATTAAAATAAGCAAACCTTCACATAGCTAATGAATTTACTTCTAGAAGCTAGCCATAAAATCTGAAAAAAAAATTGAATCCAGTTTAAAAAATTCTGGATAATTTAATATTGAAAAAAATATTTATCTTCAATTTTATGCAAAATAATTATTATTTTAAAGTTGATAAACGATTGAAGAAAAATTAATATATACAAACAATGCCATGTAAACTAATCTATTGTTGAGTAACGCTGAAACCTAAAAAATACAATTCTAATTGGTTCCTCAGTTGAAACGCTGAGGAAAATAAATTTATCTAAAAAAAACCTAAATTGATTCAATAAAAATATTTGCTTCAGTATAAACTCTGAAACATTCCTTCCAATTTCCTAAAATTATGTTAGATTGAACCACGGTTATGGGTAAATTTGTGCTTAATCTTCAAATGTTGAAGAAAGCTTCCCATTTTTATTTGATGAATTTGTTAAAGTTTATATTGAGTGTCAGTTGGTTCTTATTCAGGCAAAACTCTGAATTAAAAAACTTTGTCTATCAACTTATTCTTCAGTTGAAATATTGAAGAAATAAGTTGATTTATTTTTAGGAGTAACTGAAGTTTAAATTAAATGTCAGTTATTTTCTACTGAAGTAGAAAAAGGTTGTTTGTGGCGTTTGATGTGGTTTTGTCGATCAACTTACTCTTCAGTTGAAACGCTGAAGAAATAAGTTGATTTGTCTTTGGGCTAACTAAATTTACTTCAAATGTCAGTCATTACTACTTTAGTAGAAACTCTAAAGTAGAAAGACGTGTTCGTAGCGTTTGTTGCAGTTTTGTCGATCAACTTGTTCTTCAGTTGAAACGTTAAAGAACTAAGTTGATCTGTCAGTTCTTCTTTAGATGGAAATCTAAAGTAAGTTTGTTGTAATTTTGTCGATCGACTTACTCTTCAGTTAAAACGCTGAAGAGATAAGTAGATCTATCTTAAGCCTAATTAAAGTTTACTTTGAATGTCTGTTATTCTTCCTTCAGTCGAAGCTCTGAAGTAAGAAAATATTGTTTGTAGCGTCAGTTAGAATGTTAATTAACAGATGTGTCTTCATATCTAAATTTAATAAACTTAAATCAGGGTCTGAAGTTGAAACGCTACAGAGTCGATTACTACATTTAACGTAGGTACGTAAGTAAGTAAGAGATTGTTGGTAACGTTTGTTGCAGTTTTGTTGATCAACTTGTTCTTCAGTTGAAACGTTGAAGAACTAAGTTGACCTGTCTTTGACCTAACTAAATTTACAATAAATGTCAGTGGCTTCTTCTTTAGTCAAAACTCTGAAGTAAGAAGCAGTGTTTGTAGCGTTTGTTACGGTTTTGTCGATCAACTTATGCTTCAGTTGAAACAGTGAAGACATAAGTTGATTTGTCTTTGTCCTATCTAAATTTACTTTGAATGTTGGTCACTTCCTCTTCAGTCGAAACTCTGAAGTAAGAAGAGATTGTTGCAGTTTTGTCAATCAATTTTTCTTCAATTGAAACATTGAAGAAATAAGTTGATCCGTTTTTGTGTCTAACTAAAGTTTATTTTGAATGTCGGTAATTTCTTCTTTAGTTGAAACACTAAAGTAAGAAAGGATTGTTTGTTGTGATTTTGTCGATCAACTTACTCTTCAGTTGAAACGCTGAAGAGATAAGTAGATTTGTCTTTATGTCTGCCTAAAGTTTACTTTGAATGTCAGTCATTCTTCCTTCAGTCGAAACTCTGAAGTAAGACGATATTGTTTGTAGCGTCAATTAACAAATTTGTCTTCATATCTAAAACCACTAAATTTAAATCAGGGTCTGCAGTGGAAACGCTGCTGACTCGATTACTATATGTAACCTAAGTAAATTCTTTAAAATAAAATTGAAGAACGTGAAATTTTCTTAAATTAAATTTTTGTCTCCAGTTGAAACGCAGGAAACTTCAGTATTAAAAAACGCTAACCTAAGTAAGAATCTTAAAAAAAATAATTTATTTAGTCTTTAGTTGAAACGCTAGAGACTTGTATAATTCAATTTGTCAATTAAACTATCATCTTCAATAATTGAATAAAGGTGTTTAATTTAATTAAAATTCATAATATGAACCAAAATTTCATCAGTTGAAACGCTGATGACTTTATTTATGTATAATATTAACCTATTTGAACAATTCTTCATTATAGAAGAAAATTAAAAAAAGCTAAAATTATCTCCAGTTGAAACGCTGGAGATGTTATCTTAAATTATAGCTAACTAACCTAACCATTGATCACTATATTTGGGATAACTTTGTTGTATCTATTAAGATATGATGCACACAATAAGGCAACAATTGCAAAAAAAGAATAATCACTTAAAGAATCAAGATTGATTATACCACAAAAACTGGAATGTTCCAACAGCAAACAATCGAACAATTCATACAATAAACCACACACGACAAGCCGGACAAACCAGCTTCATACATCCATACCAACCAAATTCATACCCAACCAAAACTGATCAAAGAGAATTCCAACCAGTTATAAAGCAAAATTCAAATCACTTAAGTAGAGGACAGAATATCAAACCAAAAATAACAAAGAATAACATTCAAAATGATGAACCATTGCTGGACCAGCTACATTCATACCAACCACAAGCCAAAATTGAAGGAATTCAAATTAAACCAAGAAAGCAAACCAAAGTTTTTTTGAAGATATCGAAAAACCAAGCAAAATTGTTTGAAATAACTTCAAAATCATTCAATATAAGCCGGACACACCAGCTTCATTCATACCAAAAACCATAAGTAGAATCAAGACCATAAACAAAACAAAAATAAAACAACAATTTCGAAGAACAAAGAGCATCATATCCTGTGATACAACTAAATTATCCCCAATATATTGTCAACTTAGACTAAAATGTCGAATATATTTAATTATTAATTCAGTCAAAAAATAAATGATTTAATGTAACCTAAAGAATTAAAAAACAGTCATGCTTGAGTCAATACTAAATGTAAAGTGTAACTAAAAGTAAAATAATGTTAAAAATATTATTCAGTCGAAACTCTGAATAATTTTCTGGTAATATTAATACCATATAACCTAAACTAGTCTTGAAGAGTCATTTTTATGCATAAACAGTAATGTTTAAAATAGAGTAAAATTGTCATAGTATACCTAAAAAAAATTTAAAACCGTCACGATTAAAGTCACAATAATTCTAGAGTGCAAATTAAAAAAAAAAAAGTTAAAACTATTATTCAGTCGGAACTCTGAATACTTTTTTTTTAAATATTAAAGTAGAGTAACTTAAAAATTAAAAAAATGGTCATAGTAGTCAAGGTAGTCATTCAATAAATAAGTAAAAAAAATAACGTTATCAGTATTATTCAGTCGCTTAAAATATAAATGCATTCAGTCAAAAATTTGTTTGTGGTAATATGGAAGTCTATTCACCAAAAAATTAAAAATAAGTCATGAGAATGTCTTTTATATATCTTTAAATAAATCTAAAATTTAAGTAGAAGTAAAATAAATATTATTCAGTCGAAACTCTGAATAATTTGGAGTAATATTAAAGTCATGTTAAATAAAAAAAATAATAAAAGTCAGAAATCAGTCATTATTTAGCTTTTTGTAAGAATTATTCAGACTAAAATACTTTTGAGATAATATTGAAGTCATTTTAACAAAAATATCAGTCATGAAGAAGCCAGAGGTGCAAATACAAGCAAAATAGATGTTTCAGTCATGGTTTCTAAAAAAATAAAAAAAGAAATAGTCCTCATTAACAAGTCTAAAAAGTAAAATTAAAAAAAAAATCAATTGAAATAATTATTCAGTTGAAACTCTGAATAATAATAAAGTTTGTAAATGATTGTAGTTAGTCATTGATAAGTCTAAAAGTACAAATAGTCATAATTGTCATTGTTGAAGCTAAAATGAAAAATATCAAAAAACAATTTTAATTAAATAAGTTATAACTTAAAAGTCAAAACAATAAATTTAAAGAAATATATAAAAAAAGTGGTTCAATCCATACACAATTATACAAATCTATCACTAATAAATATTATGAGATGAGAATGAGAACAAAATTTAACCTACACAATAAATGGCATTAATTAGTACATATTAATTAATTAAGATTGATTAATTAAATGCAAACTGAACTATAATAATGAAATTCTATAAAACTTCAGATAAATGATTATAAATCATAGATTGAATAAAAAACACAACAAATTTTTTCCATACATATATGGCACATTTAATTAAAAATAACCTGGAATGCTTACACAAATATATAATTAATACAAAATAAGGAACCCCATTTTATTAGAATTGAATTAGCCTAACCAATCCTTGAAACGCCCCGATTGATTAGGAAAATTTCCGTTGAACATTTGAATATGAACGGATTTACTTACCTTGATTTTTATTGAATTTCCCGATCAATCCTCCCATTTGGAGTATAATGAAGCACTTCTCTAAGACGCACCAAGAACGAACGTTGATTTACAACACGCATGGATAGGTGGCCGGCCAGATCGCACGTTCATCATAACCCCGACCGTGCCAAACTGAGGTCTCTCCGGGCTTGTATGGCTTAGCTTAGCGCAAGCAATGATGCGTGGAGGGGATGCGTATCGATTGATACTCTGTGGTCGGATTTACCTATTGAAATTTGGATAGGATAATGAAAGTCGACTTAAATGTTATTGTGATTAAAGTATATAATCGCATGAATTTATTTCCTTGCATTTTATTCAGATTGTAAACAAAACTGATAAGGGTGAAATAAAGAGATAGTCGATTGACATACGCAAAAATTTTACATGTAAATAATTTTAAAAGGAATTATTTTTATGCGTTTGATTTAAATTGTGAAATTAATATATTTTTATTATAATTTTATTAATTATATTTTCTTTATTATTACTCTTAATATTGGTCGGAAAATGTCGTTCACAGTTATTGCGGCACATTATGTCATATTTAATCATCGAGTTCTGCTTTCTACTAGGAAAAGATACTGATCAATATTCTTACTGTCTGTAAAAAGAATGAAATGATTTCAGTATTTATGTCGGTTATTTTGTTCCATAGAAACATCTTTTTGGGTTTTTCGCTAACTTCATTTTATAGCATTATTCATAATAATTCTCCTCAAATTAACTGTAAACTTCATGCAATTAATTGTGCTTTCCCTTAAACCAAAAATTTAGTTTTTTATTAAAAATTTGACAATAATTGGTAGTATTGAAAAATGATTTATGTAAAATTAATAGCAAATTTTATTCTACACAAAATGTTTTATATAATTTAAATTCTTAAAGTTAGTATTAACTAAGATATTGCATTAAGTGTAAAAGACACAATTATTTTAGTTTTTTGTAAACGATTTGAAAACAGTTGGTAATATTGAGAAATTATTTATGTAAACTTAATAGGAAACTTTATTCTACACAAAATGATTTATATAATTTAAACTCTTTAGGTTGGTATTAACCAAGATAATGCATAAAGTGTAAAAAACAAAACTATTTTAGTTTTTTGTTAACCATTTGAAAACAGTTGGTAGTATTGAAAAATGATTAATGTAAAATTAAGAGCAAATTTCATTCTACACAAAATGATTTATATAATTTAAATTCATTGGGTTGGTATTAACTAAGATATTGCATTAAATGTAATAAACAAAATTATTTTAGTTTTTTAATAACCATTTGAAAACAGTTGGTAGTATTGAAAAATGATTAATGTAAAATTAATAGCAAATTTTAGTCTACACAAAATGATTTATATAATTTAATATCATTAGGTTGGTATTAACCAAGATAATGCATTAAGTGTAATAAACAAAATTATTTTAGTTTTTTATTAACCATTTGAAAACAGTTGGTAGTATTGAAAAAAAATTAATGTAAAATTAAAAGCAAATTTCTTTCTACACAAAATGATTTATATAATTTAAATTCATTAGGTTGGTATTAACTAAGATAATGCATTAAGTGTAATAAACAAAATTATTTTAGTTTTTTATTAACCATTTCAAAACAGTTGGTAGTATTGAAAAATGATTAATGTAAAATTAATAGCAAATTTTAGTCTACACAAAATGATTTATATAATTTAATTTCATTAGGTTGGTATTAACTAAGATAATGCATTAAATGTATAAAACAAAATTATTTTAGTTTTTTATTAACCATTTGAAAACAGTTGGTAGTATTGAAAAATGATTAATGTAAAAATAATAGCAAATTTCATTCTACACAAAATGATTTATATAATTTAAATTCATTAGGTTGGTATTAACTAAGATATTGCATTAAATGTAATAAACAAAATTATTTTAGTTTTTTATTAACCATTTGAAAACAGTTGGTAGTATTGAAAAATGATTAATGTAAAATTAATAGCAAATTTTAGTCTACACAAAATGATTTATATAATTTAAAATCCTTAAGTTGGTATTAACCAAGATAATGCATTAAGTGTAATAAACAAATTTATTTTAGTTTTTTATTAACCATTTGAAAACAGTTGGTAGTATTGAAAAATGATTAATGCAAAATTAATAGCAAATTTCATTCTACACAAAATGATTTATATAATTTAAATTCATTAGGTTGGTATTAACCAAGATATTGCATTAAATGTAATAAACAAAATTATTTTAGTTTTTTATTAACCATTTGAAATCAGTTGGTAATATTGAAAAATGATTAATGTAAAATTAATAGCAAATTTTAGTCTACACAAAATGATTTATATAATTTAATATCATTAGGTTGGTATTAACCAAGATAATGCATTAAGTGTAATAAACAAAATTATTTTAGTTTTTTATTAACCATTTGAAAACAGTTGGTAGTATTGAAAAAAAATTAATGTAAAATTAAAAGCAAATTTCTTTCTACACAAAATGATTTATATAATTTAAATTCATTAGGTTGGTATTAACTAAGATAATGCATTAAGTGTAATAAACAAAATTATTTTAGTTTTTTATTAACCATTTCAAAACAGTTGGTAGTATTGAAAAATGATTAATGTAAAATTAATAGCAAATTTTAGTCTACACAAAATGATTTATATAATTTAATTTCATTAGGTTGGTATTAACTAAGATAATGCATTAAATGTATAAAACAAAATTATTTTAGTTTTTTATTAACCATTTGAAAACAGTTGGTAGTATTGAAAAATGATTAATGTAAAAATAATAGCAAATTTCATTCTACACAAAATGATTTATATAATTTAAATTCATTAGGTTGGTATTAACTAAGATATTGCATTAAATGTAATAAACAAAATTATTTTAGTTTTTTATTAACCATTTGAAAACAGTTGGTAGTATTGAAAAATGATTAATGTAAAATTAATAGCAAATTTTAGTCTACACAAAATGATTTATATAATTTAAAATCCTTAAGTTGGTATTAACCAAGATAATGCATTAAGTGTAATAAACAAATTTATTTTAGTTTTTTATTAACCATTTGAAAACAGTTGGTAGTATTGAAAAATGATTAATGCAAAATTAATAGCAAATTTCATTCTACACAAAATGATTTATATAATTTAAATTCATTAGGTTGGTATTAACCAAGATATTGCATTAAATGTAATAAACAAAATTATTTTAGTTTTTTATTAACCATTTGAAATCAGTTGGTAATATTGAAAAATGATTAATGTAAAATTAATAGCAAATTTTAGTCTACACAAAATGATTTATATAATTTAAAATCCTAAAGTTGGTATTAACCAAGATAATGCATTAAGTGTAATAAACAAAATTATTTTAGTTTTTATTAACCATTTGAAAACAGTTGGTAGTATTGAAAAATTATTAATGTAAAATTAATAGCAAATTTTAGTCTACACAAAATGATTTATATAATTTAAAATCCTAAAGTTGGTATTAACCAAGATAATGCATCAAGTGTAATAAACAAAATTATTTTAGTTTTTTATTAACCATTTGAAAACAGTTGGTAGTATTGAAAAATGATTAATGAAGAATTAATAGCAAATTTTATTCTACACAAAATAATTTATATAATTTAAAATCCTAAAGTTGGTATTAACCAAGATAATGCATTAATGCCCGTATTCATAAAACGTCATTAAATATATAATGATTTGTTAAAAATATAACGAAACGTTTAATCGAGTTTTCGTATTCATAAACACTCATTTCGACTGCAAGCAGCCGACACAGCAGCATCTAGCGATCCGAGACCAGCTACCAGCCAGCCACAAAGATCTACACCACTACCAACTGCAATTATTATTGCACACCACCGTGTTAATAATTATTAATGCTGATCGGTATTAATAATTATTAATACTTCAATTAATATTTAATTTTCCGTTTTTTCAAACTTAAGCTTGGAGAAACGGAGAATAATTTCTTACAGACACCCACCGTCGCCATGGGCGACAGCCAGACGTCCGCCGCGTCCCAGCAACTGGAGACGGACCGGCAGAAAAGGACCAGGAGTGCCGTCCGCTCCAGGGAGACGTCGCTCGAGCGGAGCTACACCGACTCCAGGGCCGAAGTGAAGCTGTTGGAGGGACAGCTGACGGAGCTCCAGCAGCAGCTGCAAACCATGGCGACAAACTTCGAGAAGAAGTTTGAAGCTCTTCAAGCGACAATCGCGTCGCTGACAGCGACCAATGCGGAACAGGCCGCTACCATCAAGGCCCTGCTAACCGCCCAGGCCCCTACCTCTTCGCCGCCGCCGCCATCAGATGACGAAGACCTGGACCTGCTTGCCGCCTACAAGAAGACCCTCAAGAAGAAGGGCAAATCTAAGAAGAAAACGAAAACTTTTAATGCAATTTCTAACGCTATTTCTCTTTCTGCCCATACAGCGACTACCGCACCCCACCCCGCCCCCGCCCCTTCAGAAGCGGAAAGCGAAATCGAAATGGAAATGGAGGAGGTCAGCAGCGACGACAAAGACGTCACCAGCTGCACTCGGTCCGCCGAGACAACCACCGTTTCTCCAGCCGCCATGGACCTCACCACCGAGGCCGCCGCCGCACCTGCCTACTCCAGCTCCAAGGGACCCATCGCCGACGCCGATGGATTCCAGCTGGCTGGAGGAAGGAAACGGAAAAAGTCCAGGGGTGAGTCACCACCTCAAAAATTAATAAAAGGGCAATCAGCCACCCCCCAGCTGCCATCAGCAGCTGCGAACAAAAAGCCATCAGCGGCTAATCCTGCCGGCCTATCAGGCCAAAAGGCAACAAGGCCCTCTGCCACCAAGGGCGCCGCCCCCGCCAAGAAGGGGAAAAACATCACCGAGGTGAGGTTTAGGCCTGCCGCCTCAAACCCCAACCCCGACGGTGACGATTCCGAAGCCGAGAACCCACCGGCAGTCGTCTCTTTGACATCGCGTCCCCCGGCATTCATCCTTAAACAAAAGGAAAGATTTCCGGAAATCTCCACCGATTTCAAGGCAAACAACATTAATTACTTGTCTGCCACGCATACCTACGAGAGTATTCGCATTCAACCCGCGACAATCGCCGACCATCGGGCAGCGATCGCGTTACTTAAATTAAAGGAAGCCAAGTATCACACTTGGGCTACTTCCGACGAACGCAGCCTGGAGGTGGTAATCCTCAAGGTGCCGACCTACCTCACCAAGGAGGACGTCGGCAAAGCGTTAGAGGAACTGGGCTTCAAACCCAAAAACGTTCATCGAATGGGGAACCCATTCATCAGGTTCTCCATGGTATCCGTGCAACTCCCAAAGGGAGCTAAGAGCGCGGAGATCCTAAATTTAACCGATCTACTCGGCCTAAAAGTCGCTGTAGAACACAAAAAGAAATCAAATGGCATCCCCCAATGTCAGCTTTGCCAGAGGCACGGACATACTGCCAACAAATCCGCGCCAAAATGCGCTCTATGTTCAGGCCCACACCCGGCCAACTACAAGGGATGCAAAGCATACCTGAGAGCGATGGCCGCTCACGGAAAAACAGCCAAGTCTAGACCGACAGCCGAGCCCGCGCCTGCCCAGGTCCCTTCTTCTTCTTCGTCTCAACCTACAGGTCCCCGCAATCCCGTAGAAAACGGCAGATCCTTTGCAACGGCCGTTGCTCCTCCAACGCAACAAAAGCCATCGGCTGCTAAAATAGCCGAAATTCTAAAAGAGATGGGCGAATCTCAAATGAGGTTCATGGCCAATCTCTTGTCTACGCTCATCGACTAAAATGGATAATACACCAGACGCAGTATTACTCCGAGTCTGCTTCTGGAATGCCAATGGCATTACAGAAAAAATGGGAGAAGTGGAAGAGTTCTTCTTCGATCAGAACTTAGACATCTTGCTGGTGTCAGAGTCGGTCCACAAACCCAATCAGGCATTGAGAATTCCAAACACGTTTACCTATAGGGGGCCGCCGGTGGTACCCACAAAGCGTGGAACTTTGATCTTTGCAAAGAGATCATTGGACCATTCTGAAGTGGATACTCCCGACCTAGTCTCTCTCGAATCGAACGCGATAGTAGTGACCGTGCCAGGGCTTGGCACGGTCAGGATCGCTTCCGGTTACATCCGTCCGCAAAACCTCATCGAAACGGCGGATTTCGATAAAGTCTTTGATAATCCTCATCCCACAATAATTGCGGGAGACTTCAATTCGAAGCACGGGTCGTGGAATAGTCGATTAACTAACGCCAAGGGGCGAGCTCTGTTCGACTACGTTGAGCAAAAAGATTTGCAGGTCCTGGGTCCGGACGAACCCACTTTTCACAGCGCCGCGGGCCACAGAGGGGACGTTCTCGACGTAGCAATACTAAAGAACGTCAACTCGCACGCAGTGGTAACTACGCTCAACGGCCTAAGCTCTGACCACAGCCCAGTACTACTGGAGCTACTCGGAAGGGTGTCCGGAGAGGGGGGAAAATTCGTCACACAGACGGATTGGACTCTCTTCTCTCGATGCCTGGAAAGTAGCATTGGTAGCCTGACCCCAGTACGAACGGCTGAGGATATCGAAAGAGCCGTCGCACTTTTGACTACTCAAGTCCAACAAGCCTCGGAAAAGGCTTCTAAAACCTTTCAGGTTCGCGTCGATAATCCTCTAGGATTATCACGAGAAACAAAGGCGTTGATCCGAACAAGAAATGCCGCCAAACATCAATGGCAAAGGCATCGCGACCCCAGAGATCGAGAGATCTTGAATCGACTTCACAATGAAGTTCGAACGGCCATAAGGGAGCATAAAAACCAATGCTGGAAAGATACGCTAGAATCTTTCACGGAGGATGAAAATCCGATGTGGAGGATCTCTAAAGCCCTTAGGAACAGACGGGTTCCCATTCCCGCCATTCACGGTGAGAGAGGGATTCAATACACTACTGAGGGAAAGGCCGAAGCATTTGCAGACAGCCTGGAACTCCAATGCTCCGATCTGTATACCGATTATACGGATCTGGAGCACATCGAAAGGGTTTGCAGGGAAGTCAGAGACTTTCTGAGAACCGCTGACGATGACACTACACTTGATAGCGTTAGACCTTCTCGAATCAGAGAAATCATTAAAAGATTCAAATCCCGTTCTGCTCCAGGCCCGGATAAAATATCTAACAAAGCTCTTAAATCAATCTCTCATAAAGCAATTATGGCTCTAACCAATATTGCAAATGCTATTCTTCGCACTGGGCATTTCCCGTCAGCCTGGAAAGGCTCGCACGTGGTAAACATTGCTAAAGTTGGGAAAAACAGGTTGTTTCCCCAAAATTATCGGCCTATAAGCCTACTATGCACCTTAAGCAAGGTCATAGAGAGGGTGATCTTGGATATTATTCAAGAGCACACGGATTCGAACAATCTTCTCCCCTCCCATCAACATGGGTTCAGATGGGGACACTGAGCGTACACCAACTCAACCGAGTGGCGGACCACATTGTCGAAGGTTTCAGACAGAAAAAGGCCACTCATCTACTCCTCAAGGTCGACTCAGGTGATCACCTTACGTCTTCAAAGAGCCACCTTCGATCTGGAAGATTGGATGGATAAATGGCACTTTGGAGTAAACCCAGAGAAAAGCAAGGCCGTACTCTTCACTCGGCGTTGGTCACTTAAACCGCATGAGAACGTCACATTCAACGACGTTCCCATACAATGGTCCGACACTGCCAAGTATCTTGGGGTAATCTTGGACGAGGGTCTCTATTACAAGCCTCAGGTTCAATCCATCTTGGACAAATCTAAAATGGCTAAATCTCTTCTCTACCCGATGCTGCGACGGAACAGCGGCATGTCGCTCCGGAATAAAATTTGGCTTTACACTTCGACCATCAGACCGATGATCACATACGCTTCCCCCATTTGGGGAACGGCGGCAAGTAGCCACCTAAATCGCTTAGAAGCTTTCCAAAGCAAAACTCTTCGGATGCTCGCAGGAGCTCCATGGTACGTTCGAAATGTAGACATTCGAACTGACCTAGAGATTTCTCCACTTCGTCAACATTTTGAAGCTTTGGCCGAAAAGTATTTCAAAAACCTCGCGGTTCATTCCAATCCCGAGCTGGCAAGACTTGCCGAACCAGATCGGGAAGATTTTGTCCACAAACGACCGGTGAACTCAATAGTAGCCGAGTTACTCCTAGCATAGCGTGGGTAAAACCACAACCAAAAACAAAACCCCAACCTGGCCTATAAGGCGACTCCTAAACAACCTCCTACATACACATCTCCAAACGGAAGGTACATGAGCCGAAAGGTCTCGAACTTCCAGGCAATTCCCAGATGGGTGGGGTTTAGTCGGTAGGCACCCTTAAAAAGGTGAATCCGACACGTCCTGGGAGCGAAGTCTTTAGAAGATTCCCCACCTACGCCTAACAAAAAAAAAAAAAAAAAAAATGTTCTCCAATTTGAAATGCTGTCTCCAAAGTCCCAACCTGAATAGACTTAACTTTGATTTCGTCTTTTCCAAAGATTCGACCAAGCAAATTATAATTCATGCCGAGCGGAACTATTCCACCACCCAGAAGAAGCCTTCATATGGAACATACAGAAAATGCGCTTTTCCTGAAAGTATAGTTTTTTAATAATAGCATCTTACAATGCAAACCTAGGTATAACATCTTTTTTTATTCAAATTATTATTTGAGGCTACAATATTATATTTTAGAAGAAGGTGTTACTAAACTTTAGAACTAATACATTGCATTAAAATATTTAGGGCGTTAAATATATTTTCTTGAATGTGAATGTGAATAATATAAGGTAGATGGTACTTAAGCTTTCATTAATAATTTTTTGCTAAACTATATCTGATCATTGCTAAATTTGATTTGGTGTATTGTTTCTAACAAAGTATTTTCTTTGAACAAGTTGTGATCATTATTAATGGAAAGGAATTATATTGTTATTAATTTATGATAAATATAGTGTAAATAATGGTGGAATCCAACTGGAGGTTTTAAGATTCCAGCAATTGACTAATTCGTAACTAATTATATGTTATGAAATGAATTAATAATTTATTCAAAATCAGTCAATCGAATCACAGCGGCCTAGGGTCAAGCATAGACAATTGTTTTGGTTCTACAAACCTCGTCAGTATGCCTTGTAGATGGCAAACCAGTCTTTCGTTTGATTATTTATAATATTTATATGTTTACGAATATTTAAACAACTCACAATAAATTAATTAAAACTAGCAAGTATGTTGATTCTTTTTACATCAATCATTTTTCAATACTATCAACTATTTTCAAATTGTTGATAAAAAACTAAATAATTTCGTTCTTTACACTTAATGCATTATCTTGGTTAATACCAACTTTAGGATTTTAAATTATATAAATCATTTTGAATAGACTTAAATTTGCTATTAATTTTACATTAATCATTTTTCAATACTACCAACTGTTTTCAAATGGTTAATAAAAAACTAAAATAATTTTGTTTATTACGCTTAATGCATTATCTTGGTTAATACCAACTTTAGGATTTTAAATTATATAAATCATTTTGTGTAGACTAAAATTTTCTATTAATTTTACATTAATCATTTTTCAATACTACCAACTGTTTTCAAATGGTTAATAAAAAACTAAAATCATTTTGTTTATTACATTTAATGCAATATTTTAGTTAATACCAACCTAATGAATTTAATTTATATAAATCATTTTGTGTAGAATGAAATTTGCTCTTAATTTTACATTAATCATTTTTCAATACTACCAACTGTTTTCAAATGGTTAACAAAAAACTAAAATAATTTTGTTTTTTACACTTTATGCATTATCTTGGTTAATACCAACTTTAGGATTTTAAATTATATAAATCATTTTGTGTAGACTAAAATTTGCTATTAATTTTACATTAATCTTTTTTTAATACTACGAACTGTTTTCAAATGGTTAATAAAAAACTAAAATTATTTTGTTTATTACACTTAATGCATTATCTTGGTTAATACCAACTTTAGGATTTTAAATTATATAAATCATTTTGTGTTGAATAAAATTTGCTATTAATTTTACATGAATCGATTTTCAATACTACCAACTGTTTTCAAATGGTTAATAAAAAACTAATATAATTTTGTTTATTACACTTAATGCATTATCTTGGTTAATACCAACTTTAGGATTTTAAATTATATAAATCATTTTGTGTAGACTAAAATTTGCTATTAATTTTACATTAATCATTTTTCAATACTACCAACTGTTTTCAAATGGTTAACAAAAAACTAAAATAATTTTGTTTTTTACACTTTATGCATTATCTTGGTTAATACCAACTTTAGGATTTTAAATTATATAAATCATTTTGTGTAGACTAAAATTTTCTATTAATTTTACATTAATCATTTTTCAATACTACCAACTGTTTTCAAATGGTTAATAAAAAACTAAAATCATTTTGTTTATTACATTTAATGCAATATTTTAGTTAATACCAACCTAATGAATTTAATTTATATAAATCATTTTGTGTAGAATGAAATTTGCTCTTAATTTTACATTAATCATTTTTCAATACTACCAACTGTTTTCAAATGGTTAACAAAAAACTAAAATAATTTTGTTTTTTACACTTTATGCATTATCTTGGTTAATACCAACTTTAGGATTTTAAATTATATAAATCATTTTGTGTAGACTAAAATTTGCTATTAATTTTACATTAATCATATTTCAATACTACCAACTGTTTTCAAATGGTTAATAAAAAACTAAAATAATTTTGTTTATTACATTTAATGCAATATCTTAGTTAATACCAACCTAATAAATTTAAATTATATAAACCATTTTGTGTAGAATGAAATTTGCTATTAATTTTACATTAATCATTTTTCAATACTACCAACTGTTTTCAAATGGTTAATAAAAAACTAAAATAATTTTGTTTATTACATTTAATGCATTATCTTGGTTAATACCAACCTAATGATATTAAATTATATAAATCATTTTGTGTAGAATAAAATTTGCTATTAATTTTACATTAATCATTTTTCAATACTACCAACTGTTTTCAAATGGTTAATAAAAATCTAAAATAATTTTGTTTATTACACTTAATGCATTATCTTGGTTAATACCAACCTAATGATATTAAATTATATAAATCATTTTGTGTAGACTAAAATTTGCTATCAATTTTACATTAATCATTTTTCAATACTACCAACTGTTTTCAAATGGTTATTAAAAAACTAAAATAATTTTGTTTATTACATTTAATGCAATATCTTAGTTAATACCAACCTAATGAATTTAAATTATATAAATCATTTTGTGTAGAATGAAATTTGCTCTTAATTTTACATTAATCATTTTTCAATACTACCAACTGTTTTCAAATGGTTAACCAAAAACTAAAATAATTTTGTTTTTTACACTTTATGCATTATCTTGGTTAATACTAACCTAAAGAGTTTAAATTATATTAATCATTTTGTGTAGAATAAAGTTTCCTATTAAGTTTACATAAATAATTTCTCAATATTACCAACTGTTTTCAAATCGTTTACAAAAAACTAAAATAATTGTGTCTTTTACACTTAATGCAATATCTTAGTTAATACTAACTTTAAGAATTTAAATTATATAAAACATTTTGTGTAGAATAAAATTTGCTATTAATTTTACATAAATCATTTTTCAATACTACCAATTATTGTCAAATTTTTAATAAAAAACTAAATTTTTGGTTTAAGGGAAAGCACAATTAATTGCATGAAGTTTACAGTTAATTTGAGGAGAATTATTATGAATAATGCTATAAAATGAAGTTAGCGAAAAACCCAAAAAGATGTTTCTATGGAACAAAATAACCGACATAAATACTGAAATCATTTAATTCTTTTTACAGACAGTAAGAATATTGATCAGTATCTTTTCCTAGTAGAAAGCAGAACTCGATGATTAAATATGACATAATGTGCCGCAATAACTGTGAACGACATTTTCCGACCAATATTAAGAGTAATAATAAAGAAAATATAATTAATAAAATTATAATAAAAATATATTAATTTCACAATTCAAATCAAACGCATACAAATAAGAATTCCTTTTAAAATTATTTACATGTAAAATTTTTGCGTATGTCAATCGACTATCTCTTTATTTCACCCTTATCAGTTTTGTTTACAATCTGAATAAAATGCAAGGAAATAAATTCATGCGATTATATACTTTAATCACAATAACATTTAAGTCGACTTTCATTATCCTATCCAAATTTTAATAGGTAAATCCGACCACAGAGTTGACAGAGTATCAATCGATACGCATCCCCTCCACGCATCATTGCTTGCGCTAAGCCATACAAGCCCGGAGAGACCTCAGTTTGGCACGGTCGGGGTTATGATGAACGTGCGATCTGGCCGGCCACCTATCCATGCGTGTTGTAAATCAACGTTCGTTCTTGGTGCGTCTTAGAGAAGTGCTTCATTATACTCCAAATGGGAGGATTGATCGGGAAATTCAATAAAAATCAAGGTAAGTAAATCCGTTCATATTCAAATGTTCAACGGAAATTTTCCTAATCAATCGGGGCGTTTCAAGGATTGGTTAGGCTAATTCAATTCTAATAAAATGGGGTTCCTTATTTTGTATTAATTATATATTTGTGTAAGCATTCCAGGTTATTTTTAATTAAATGTGCCATATATGTATGGAAAAAATTTGTTGTGTTTTTTATTCAATCTATGATTTATAATCATTTATCTGAAATTTTATAAAATTTCATTATTATAGTTCGGTTTGCATTTAATTAATCAATCTTAATTAATTAATATGTACTAATTAATGCCATTTATTGTGTAGGTTAAATTTTGTTCTCATTATATAATATTTATTAGTGATAGATTTGTATTATTGTGTATGGATTGAACCACTTTTTTTATATATTTCTTTAAATTTATTGTTTTGACTTTTAAGTTATAACTTATTTAATTAAAATTGTTTTTTCATATTTTTCATTTTAGCTTCAACAATGACAATTATGACTATTTGTACTTTTAGACTTATCAATGACTAACTACAATCATTTACAAACTTTATTATTATTCAGAGTTTCAACTGAATAATTATTTCAATTGATTTTTTTTTAATTTTACTGTTTAGACTTGTTAATGAGGACTATTTATTTTTTTATTTTTTTAGAAACCATGACTGAAACATCTATTTTGCTTGTATTTGCACCTCTGGCTTCTTCATGACTGATATTTTTGTTAAAATGACTTCAATATTATCTCAAAAGTAATTTAGTCTGAATAATTCTTACAAAAAGCTAAATAATGACTGATTTCTGACTTTTATTATTTTTTTTATTTAACATGACTTTAATATTACTCCAAATTATTCAGAGTTTCGACTGAATAATATTTATTTTACTTCTACTTAAATTTTAGATTTATTTAATGATATATAAAAGACATTCTCATGACTTATTTTTAATTTTTTGGTGAATAGACTTCCATATTACCACAAACATATTTTTGACTGAATGCATTTATATTTTAAGCGACTGAATAATACTGATAACGTTATTTTTTTTACTTATTTATTGAATGACTACCTTGACTACTATGACCATTTTTTTAATTTTTAAGTTACACTACTTTAATATTTAAAAAAAAAGTATTCAGAGTTCCGACTGAATAATAGTTTTAACTTTTTTTTTTTAATTTGCACTCTAGAATTATTGTGACTTTATCGTGACGGTTTTAAATTTTTTTTAGGTATAATATGACAATTTTACTCTATTTTAAACATTACTGTTTATGCATAAAAATGACTCTTCAAGACTAGTTTAGGTTATATGGTATTAATATTACCAGAAAATTATTCAGAGTTTCGACTGAATAATATTTTTAACATTATTTTACTTTTAGTTACACTTTACATTTAGTATTGACTCAAGCATGACTGTTTTTTAATTCTTTAGGTTACATTAAATCATTTATTTTTTGACTGAATTAATAATTAAATATATTCGACATTTTAGTCTAAGTTGACAATATATTGGGGATAATTTAGTTGTATCACAGGATATGATGCTCTTTGTTCTTCGAAATTGTTGTTTCATTTTTGTTTTGTCTATGGTCTTGATTCTACTTATGGTTTTTGGTATGAATGAAGCTGGTGTGTCCGGCTTATATTGAATGATTTTGAAGTTATTTCAAACAATTTTGCTTGGTTTTTCGATATCTTCAAAAAAACTTTTGTTTGCTTTCTTGGTTTAATTTGAATTCCTTCAATTTTGGCTTGTGGTTGGTATGAATGTAGCTGGTCCAGCAATGGTTCATCATTTTGAATGTTATTCTTTGTAATTTTTGGTTTGATATTCTGTCCTCTACTTAAGTGATTTGAATTTTGCTTTATAACTGGTTGGAATTCTCTTTGATCAGTTTTGGTTGGGTATGAATTTGGTTGGTATGGATGTATGAAGCTGGTTTGTCCGGCTTGTTGTGTGTGGTTTATTGTATGAATTGTTCGATTGTTTGCTGTTGGAACATTCCAGTTTTTGTGGTATAATCAATCTTGATTCTTTAAGTGATTATTCTTTTTTTGCAATTGTTGCCTTATTGTGTGCATCATATGTTAATAGATACAACAAAGTTATCCCAAATATAGTGATCAATGGTTAGGTTAGTTAGCTATAATTTAAGATAATATCTCCAGTGTTTCAATTGGAGATAATTTTAGCTTTTTTTAATTTTCTTCTATAATGAAGAATTGTTCAAATAGGTTAATATTATACATAAATAAAGTCATCAGCGTTTCAACTGATGAAATTTTGGTTTATATTATGAATTTTAATTAAATTAAACACCTTTATTCAATTATTGAAGATGATAGTTTAATTGACAAATTGAATTATACAAGTCTCTAGCGTTTCAACTAAAGACTAAATAAATTATTTTTTTTAAGATTCTTACTTAGGTTAGCGTTTTTTAATACTGAAGTTTCCTGCGTTTCAACTGGAGACAAATTAAATTTAAGAAAATTTCACGTTCTTCAATTTTATTTTAAAGAATTTACTTAGGTTACATATAGTAATCGAGTCAGCAGCGTTTCCACTGCAGACCCTGATTTAAATTTAGTGGTTTTAGATATGAAGACAAATTTGTTAATTGGCGCTACAAACAATATCGTCTTACTTCAGAGTTTCGACTGAAGGAAGAACGACTGACATTCAAAGTAAACTTTAGGCAGACATAAAGACAAATCTACTTATCTCTTCAGCGTTTCAACTGAAGAGTAAGTTGATCGACAAAATCACAACAAACAATCCTTTCTTAGTTTGGTGTTTCAACTAAAGAAGAAATTACCGACATTCAAAATAAACTTTAGTTAGACACAAAAACGGATCAACTTATTTCTTCAATGTTTCAATTGAAGAAAAATTGATTGACAAAACTGCAACAATCTCTTCTTACTTCAGAGTTTCGACTGAAGAGGAAGTGACCAACATTCAAAGTAAATTTAGATAGGACAAAGACAAATCAACTTATGTCTTCAATGTTTCAACTGAAGCATAAGTTGATCGACAAAACCGCAACAAACGCTACAAACACTGCTTCTTACTTCAGAGTTTTGACTAAAGAAGAAGCCACTGACATTTATTGTAAATTTAGTTAGGTCAAAGACAGGTCAACTTAGTTCTTCAACGTTTCAACTGAAGAACAAGTTGATCAACAAAACTGCAACAAACGTTACCAACAATCTCTTACTTACTTACGTACCTACGTTAAATGTAGTAATCGACTCTGTAGCGTTTCAACTTCAGACCCTGATTTAAGTTTATTAAATTTAGATATGAAGACACATCTGTTAATTAACATTCTAACTGACGCTACAAACAATATTTTCTTACTTCAGAGCTTCGGCTGAAGGAAGAATAACAGACATTCAAAGTAAACTTTAATTAGGCTTAAGATAGATCTACTTATCTCTTCAGCGTTTCAACTGAAGAGTAAGTCGATCGACAAAATTACAACAAACTTACTTTAGATTTCCATCTAAAGAAGAACTGACAGATCAACTTAGTTCTTTAACTGAAGAACAAGTTGATCGACAAAACTGCAACGAACGCTACGAACACGTATTTCTACTTTAGAGTTTCTACTAAAGTAGTAATGACTGACATTTGAAGTAAATTTAGTTAGCCCAAAGACAAATCAACTTATTTCTTCAGCGTTTCAACTGAAGAGTAAGTTGATCGACAAAACCACATCAAACGCCACAAACAACCTTTTTCTACTTCAGTAGAAAATAACTGACATTTAATTTAAACTTCAGTTACTCCTAAAAATAAATCAACTTATTTCTTCAATGTTTCAACTGAAGAATAAGTTGATAGACAAAGTTTTTTAATTCAGAGTTTCGCCTGAATAAGAACCAACTGACACTCAATATAAACTTTAACAAATTCATCAAATAAAAATGGGAAGCTTTCTTCAACATTTGAAGATTAAGCACAAATTTACCCATAACCGTGGTTCAATCTAACATAATTTTAGGAAATTGGAAGGAATGTTTCAGAGTTTATACTGAAGCAAATATTTTTATTGAATCAATTTAGGTTTTTTTTAGATAAATTTATTTTCATCAATTTTCCTCAGCGTTTCAACTGAGGAACCAATTAGAATTGTATTTTTTAGGTTTCAGCGTTACTCAACAATAGATTAGTTTACATGGCATTGTTTGTATATATTAATTTTTCTTCAATCGTTTATCAACTTTAAAATAATAATTATTTTGCATAAAATTGAAGATAAATATTTTTTTCAATATTAAATTATCCAGAATTTTTTAAACTGGATTCAAATTTTTTTCAGATTTTATGGCTAGCTTCTAGAAGTAAATTCATTAGCTATGTGAAGGTTTGCTTATTTTAATTAGGTATCATAAGTATATCTCTCCGTGCTTATGGTACATTTGTTATTAAAAGGGATTCAACAAATTTATTATACTATGGTTACATCGCTTTGTTTTTTATCAACATTTATTGGCATTATATTATGGAAATTTTGTAATAATTCCTCCAAAAACTAATAAAAGTTTGCTTTTCAGTTAATAGCAATTTAATCTTTTCCATATGAAAAGATTTCTTTGCTTATTTTAGGTTACGTTTTAGAATCCAACTAATTTACCATAAATGAATTATCTTAAGCACCGGATAACAATATAATGGAACAATAATTAAAAAAAAACCTAGAACAGAAGACCTAATTAATTTTAATTGTTTCCAGCCAATAGCAATAGTTTTTTTTCAAATTGAAAGGATTCTATTGCTTATTTCAGATTTAGTTCTAGAATACAATAAAAATTAAGCACATAGAATTGGTTTGTGTTAACTGGAATTATCTTAATAACAGAATCTAATGGACCAATAATTAAAAAAAAAACTAGAACAGAAGACCTAATCAATTTCAGTTACTTCCTGCCGATAGCAATAGTTTCTTTTCTAAATGAAGGGATTCTATTGCTTATTTTAGATTAAGTTCTAGAATCCTAATAAAAAAATTGTATTGAATTATATTAACTGGATAACAAAACCCAATGGAATGGATGAAAAAGTAAACTAGAACAGAAGATCTAATCAATTTTTATTTCAGCTATAACGCAATACATTTTTTCAAAATTTGAAAAAATGCATTGTACTTTTATTTCAGCTCATCATAATAGCCTTAGTTTATGGAAACCAAGTACACAAATTGGATTGTTTGGAAAATTGATTATGAATTAAATAAGGAAAACTAAGGCTAAATTTACTAAAACCAATTTTTTACAGCAGCCTCTAAAAAATTTCCATAATACTTAATTTAATTCTTTCACACAAATGCGATTTAACCATACTCTAGCTTACTACTCAGCCAGGCAGGGTGGGGGGTTCATTTAATTTTTACCAATTTTTGTTTAAACTGTAATAGGATAATTTCCAGTTGTTTGCTTCAATTTATTAAAAAAAAAACGGATTTGCTAACTTTAGTTATAAGATTTAGTTCAATTTGTTATGCACCATCGAAGACTTGAAGAGACTAACGTGTGTAGCAACGCCAGCTCGTCTTCTCTTCTTGTTATAATGCGCACCATAGGTTCAACCTGTCTCGCCATGCATAAAGCTTGTCTCTACGCCTGAAAAACCCGCGAGAAGATCCCTTATTGTGCCTCTTTATCTCCTCTTTATCTCGTTACTATTCGTTCCTAAACTATTTTCATTTCCAGTTCCTGTCTCTTAATTTTCGCTGCTACTACTATGCACTAATATCTTCTACTTTTTTTACTGCTTACCTACCATGCTTGTTCTGACTCTTGTAGTTCTTGATTTAGTTGTTTTCTCTCTGACTGTCCACCTTTTTTTCATTTTCTAACTCTGCCGAAGCCGGTCCCAAGCCCGGATGCAAAAATGAGGAGGGGAAAATTTATTCTTCTCTTTAATCTTTCTCTATTCTTTAAATTTTTCTTCAATTTTGTGTAATAATTTGTTTTAATTTGCAGCCAATTAGTTTAGTTTATATAAAATTAATAAAATAATTAAAATATTCTAGAAAAAACTTTGGTAGAAGCTTCATATTCAAATTGAGTAATGCAAAAGATAGGAATGAGTTACGAAAAAGGGTGAGTATTAAATTAGTAACAAATTTTGCTTTGGAAATGTTAACGTTGATTGTTGTGGGTGAGGTGGAAAATATTAAACATTTTAATAAATTTATAGTTTTGTATTCTATTATTTAAACTAGAAGATGCTACTCCACTGCCTTAATACCTACTCTAGATGCATTCAACAAGGGTGGCTGAACCACAAACCTGGACGACAAGTCAAACCCAATTATTTGAGTACATTCACCAAACCAGATGGAATACGAGGCGGAATCATCGGTGCTCAATTACTATTTTATTAATCTATCAAGTTTGTTGAACAAATATTTGATTGATTTGTGTATTGTATTTACTCTTTTAATAGAAATTTAATTTTTTAATTTCAGTACCAAGAACTCCAATAGTATCTAAGAATATGAAATAAAAATTTTGCTTTGATTATTTTCAGACTTTTTTTAAATAGATTCAAAAATTCTTTATTCAGCATTTTAAAAATACTATCTTCTCTTATTTTTAATACTTGACAACATTCGGTTCTTGGCGTAAAACAACTTGGGGTAGGTAATTTCAATTAAAACAACTTGCTGGCAATCCATGACAGTTTGGTTAATATTTTATGTCATTTATAACAGCTTAAGAACAATTTATGACATTTGCGGCAGATTTTATCTACTACAGATTATAATAGTTTTGTAATATTTATCAATGTTTAGAATTAATATTGATAGTTTACGAATTTGTGATAGGTCAGGAACAAGTTATATAGGTATGTATTGCAATAATCTATGAAGACATTTTGTGCTTTAAAATTGTGATCCAATTTAATATATTTGTATTCTTAAAATTATAAAATTTAAAATCATTCAAATAATATATATGGAATTATTCTAGAAGATACGATGCATAAATAAATTGTTATCTGCATGAAAAGGTCGCCGATAAAAATCATTCGTTTCTTGCGATATCAGCACGCACATAAACAGCAAAAAATCTCCGTCTTATTTTATAGGTAAACCTGATAAATGTATAAATAGAATGTTATCGAAGTAAACATTCATTGAATTTGCGTATTAGTTTTACAAATGAATAAAATATTTGATCTGAAATATAGTTGTAGTTAATTAATTAATGTAACATATTTTCCAAGTTAATACACAATAATTAATTCTGTATTAAATTAATCGGTTTCAATGACAATTAATTTTTTGTTATAATTTAAACAGAATATTCATTTTAGAATAAATATAATTTTAATTTGATTCAGATGAGTCTGTTGGCTACCGTTTAGTCCTTTTTTTGCCCTTCAAAACGCAAAATACCGTGTTTTTGGCAGTTATTTTAAAAATGCCGACAGTGTGCTAAGAATATCGGGGTCGGACTCCCAAAATCTTAATCAGGGGTTCATTTTACGTCAGGAAATGCAAAAAAAACCGACCTGTTTTTACTAAAATTGAAAAAAATCCTTGTCAAAAAAGAAGAAATAACCCCCCCTTTGGCATGTTTCGACTCTTTCGATCACTGAAGGAGAATCACTTAAAGCACGGACTTCCGCTTTGGCCGACAACTTAATGGGGTCTGTGGCTTGCCACAGAAAAATTTGCGTCCCCATCGGCCGGCTAGAAGTATGTTAGTTTCACGCTTTTAAAACTTTCAAATTGACCGAATATAGCCCTTTTTGGATAAGAGGGAAAAGTGATGAGAATATCAAAACGGCGATAACAAAATTGTGATCAGGGCTCCAAATTACCCCAGAAAACAAAAAATTACAAACTTTCATCCACATTTGCGGATTTTACTCTGAAAAACACGAGCGTACGTACGTACTAAGCGATACAATCGATCGCTGAAGGAAAACCCTTTGACCTACGGACTTCCGGTTTGCAAGAGCATTTGCCGTGGTCTGTTGGCTTGCCACAGGAGCAATTGCGTCCTCCTCGGCCCGTTAAAACTATATTTGTTTCACACGTTGAAAATGAAAATATACCCTAAAACCGCTTTGGATTAGAAGGTGAAATATTAAGAATATCGAAACGGCGATTCCGAAATCGTAATTGGGGGTCCAAATTACCTCAGTAACCAAAAAATTACCAACATTGGTCCACGTTTGCGAGTTTTAGTGTGGCGACGTGAGCTTAGGTTAGGTTAACGAGAAATTATCTATGCCTCAGTTTGGCACGGTCGGGGTTATCATGAACGTGTGAATTGGCCGGCCACCCATCCATGCGTGTTGTAAATCAACGTAGTTCTTGTTGCGTCTTAGAGATGTGCCTCGGTAAACTCCAAATAGGAGGATTTATCCGGAATTAATCAAAATTCAAGGATTCTGAGCTAAGTAAATCCGTTTAGTACTCAAAAAATAATGTTCAACGGAAATTTTCCTAAATCAATCGGGGCCGTTTCAAGGATTGATTAGGATATTTATTCAATTATAAAATAGGGTTCCTTATTTTGTATTAATTATATATATTTTTATGTAAGCATTCCAGGTTTAATTAAATGTGCCATATATGTATGAAAAAACTTTGTTGTGTTTTTTATTCAATCTATGTTTATAATCTTTTATCTGAAATTTTATAGAATTTCATTATTATAGTTCGGTGTGTTTTAATTAATCAATCTTAATTAAGGTTGTTAATTAATATGTTCTGACTAATGCCATGTATTGGGTAGGATAAGTTTTGTTTCCAATATATAAATTTGATTAATGATAGATATGTAATAATTGTGTTTGGATTAAACCACTTTTTTCATATTTTTTTAAATTTATTATTAAGACTTAAAAATTATTCAGTGTTTTATCTGAATAATTTATTTAATTACATTTGTTTTTTTATTAATTTTCATTTTAGCATCAACAATTTTAGAATTATGAATGACTATAACTACAATCAATTTTTCATGTTACTAGCTTATATTATAACAAAATTATTCAGAGTTTCAACTGAATAATTATTTCGACAGATTTTTTTAATATTTACAGTTTAGACTTAATGACGACCATGAATATATTTTTTTTAGAAAATGTGACCACTATTAATCTTAATTTACTTAACATTGACTGAAACATCTATTTTGTTGTATATTTGCACCTCTGTACAAATAACTGACTCTACCAAGACTGCTATTTTTGATTTTTTGATTAAATGACTTTGTTATTACCTCAAAAATATTTTTGACTAAATATTTCTTATACTTTAAGCTAAATAATGACTATTCTTTGACTGCTTTTTTAATTTTTTATTTAATATAACTTTAATATTGCTCCAAATTATTCAGAGTTTCGACTGAATAATATTTATAACGATATTTTCTTTCTACTTAAATTTTAGATTTGTTTGATGACCTATAAAGGACTTTATCATGACTTATACATTATATTACCACAAAAATATTTTTGACTGAATTCATTTATAATTAAATATTCAGTTTTGACTGATAATATTTATAACGTTATTTATTGAATGATAACCTTGACCACCATGACCATTTTTTTAATTTTTAAGTTGCACTACTTTAATATTTACAGAAAGTTATTTCGACTGAATAATATTTTTAATTTTTTTTTTGTATTTGCACTTTAGGACTTTATTTTTTAGGTATTACATGACATTTTTAATTTTTAAACATTGCATTTACTAGTTATGCACCAAAGTGAATATGACTGTTTTTTTAATTCTTTAGGTTACAACATTTATTTTTTGACTAAATTGTTAATTAAATATATTTGACTGTTTAGACTAAGTAGTTGACAATATATTAGGGATAATTTAGTTGTATCACAAGAAATGATGCTCTCTGATCTTTGAAATTGTTGTTTTGACTTGAATTTGTCTATGGTCTTGATTCCACTAATAGTTTTTGGTATGAATGAAGCTGGTGTGTCCGGCTTATACTGAATGATTTTTGTAGTCGTTTCAAACAAATCTTGCAGCAAGAATTGTTTGTTTTTTGAAATCTTCAAAAAAACTTTTCGCTTTCTTGGTTTAATTTGAATTCCATCAATTTTGGCTTGTGGTTGGTATGAATGTAGCTGGTCTAGCAATTGTTTATCATCGTGAATGTTGTTCTTTGTTATTTTTGGTTTGATATTTTGTCCGCTTTACTAGTTTGGATTCTATTTTGTCAAACTTGGTGGGGTATGAATTTGGTTGGTATGGATGTACAAAGCTGGTTTGTCCGGCTTGTTGTAGATGGTTCATTGTATGAAATTGTTTGATTTTATAAAAGTGTTAATTTGCCTGGAAAATTCCAATGGTATGATCAACCTTAATTCTTTAAGGTATTTATTCATCAAGTGATCATTTTTTTTCGCAATTGTTGCCTTACTGTGTGCATCATGTCTTAATAGATACAACAAAGTTATCCCAAATATAGTGATCAATGGTTAGGTTAGTTAGCTATACTATCTCCAGCGTTTTAACTGGAGATATTTTTAACTTTTTTAAATTTTCTTCTATAATGAAGAATTGTTCAAATAGGTTAATATTATATATTATTAGTCATCAGCGTTTCAACTGATGACTGAAATTTTAGTTCATAATAGGAATTTTGATTAAATTAAGCAGGTTTCTTCAATTATTGAAGATGATAGTTAAACTGCCAAATTGAATGATATAATTCTTCAGCGTTACAACTGAAAACTAAATAAATTTACTCAAATTTGACAAAATCAAAATCTTGCTTAGGTTAGCGTTATTTAATACTAAAGTTTCCAGAGTTTCAACTGGAGACAAATAAAATTTAACAAAATTTTACCTTCTTCAAGTTTATTTTGAAGAGTTTTTTTAGGTTAGATGTAGTATCAGGTCTGCAGCGTTTCAACTGCAGATCCTGATACAAATTTAGTAAATTTAGATCTGTTAATTGACATTCTAACTAACGCTACAAACAATATCTTCTTACTTCAGAGTTTCGATTGAAGGAAGAATGACATTTACAGTAAACTTTAGCTAGACATAAAGACAGATCTATTTATCTCTTCAGCGCTTCAACTGAAGAATAAATTGATCGACATTACAATTGACGCTACAAACGATTTTCAAAAATTATTACTTAGGTTAAGTTAGGTTCCAGCGTTTCAACTAGAAACCAATTAAATTTAAGAAAATTATAAGAGTTTACTTAGGTTACATGTAGTAATCAGGTCAGCAGCGTTTCAACTGCAGACCCTGATTTAAGTTTAGTAAATTTAGATCTGTTAATTTGCATTCCAACTGACGCTACAAACAATATTTTCTTACTTCAGAGTTTCGACTGAAGTAAGAATGATTGACATTAAATGTAATTTTTAGTTAGGCTCAAAGAGAGATCAACTTAGTTCTTCAACGTTTCAACTGAAGAACAAATTGATCGTTAAAACTGCAACAAACGCTACGCTACAAACAATTCTTTTTACTTCAGAGTTTCGACTGAAGGAAGAATTTACAGTAAACTTTAGTTAGGCACAAAGATAGAATAACTTATTCTTCAGCGTTTCAACTGAAGAATAAGTTAATCGACATTACAATTGACGCTACAAACGATTTTTAAAGATTCTTACTTAGGTTAGCGATATTTAATATTAAGTTTCCAGCGTTTCAACTGGAGACTAATTAAATTTAACAAAATTTTACGTTATTCAATTTTATTTTGAAGAGTTTACTTAGGTTACATGTAGTAATAGTCTGCAGCGTTTCAACTGCAGGCCCTGATTTAGGTTTAGTAAATTTAGATATTGAGACAAATCTGTTAATTGACATTCTAACTAACGCTACAAACAACATCTTCTTACTTCAGAGCTTCGACTGAAGGAAGAATAACCGACATTCAAAGTAAACTTTAACTAAATATAAAGACGGATCTATTTATCTCTTCAGAGTTTCAACTGAAGAGTAAATTGATCAACAAAATCATAACAAACAATCTTTTCTTACTTTAGAGTTTAAACTAAAGAAGAAATGACCGACATTCAAAGTAAACTTTAGTTAGGCACAAAGACAGATCAACTCGGTTCTTTAATGTTTCAACTAAAGAACAAGTTGGTTAACAAAACTGCAATAACCGATACTAACAATCTTTTCTTACTTTAGAGTTTCGACTGAAGTAGAATTGACCAACATTCAAAGTAAACATAAATAGACCAAAGACAAATCAATTTATGTCTTCAATGTTTCAACTGAAGCATAAGTTGATCGACAAAACCGCAACGAACGCTACAAACACCGCTTCTTACTTCAGAGTTTCAACTGAAGAAGAAACCACTGACATTCAATGTAAAATTAAGTTAGGCCAAAAACAGATCAACTTAGTTCTTTAATGTTTCAACTAAAGAATAAGTTGATTGACAAAATACTACTCGTTCTTAATTCAGAGTTTATACTGAATAAGAACCAACTGACATTCAATATAAACTTTAATAAATTTATCAAATAAAATTGGGAAGCTTTCTTCAACATTTGAAAATTAAGCACAAATTTACCCATAACTGTGGTTTAATCTAACATAATTTTAGGGAATTGTAAGGATTGTTTCAGAGTTTATACTGAAACAAATATTTTTATTGAATCAATTTAGTTTTTTTTTTTAGATAAATTTATTTTTATCAATATTCTTCAGCGTTTCAACTGAGGAACCAATCAGAATTGTATTTTTTAGGTTTTAGCGTCACTCTACAGTAGAATAGTTACATGGCATGGTTTTAATATATTAATTTTTCTTCAATCGCTTATTAATTTTTAAATAATAATTATTTTGCATAAAGTTGAAGATAAATATTTTTTTTCAATATTAAATCATCCAGAATTTTTAAAACTGGATTCAAATTTATTTCAGATTGTATGGCTTACTTTACAGAAGTAGATTTATTAATTTTGTAAAGGTTTGCTTATTTTAATTAGGTAACATAAGTAGTAACTCTCTTTATGCTGCTTATGGTACATTTGTTATTAGAAGGGATTCAACCAATTTATTATATTATGGTTACATCGCTTTGTTTTCGATCAACATTTATTGGCATTATATTATGGAAATTTTGTTATAATTCCCCCAAAGACTAATAAAATTTTGCTTTTCAGTTAATAGCAATTTAATCTTTTTCAAATGAAAAGATTCCATTGCTTATTTTAGATTTAGTTCTAGAATTCAATTAGTTAATTATTCAAATAATAGAATCAAAAGAAACAATAATTAAAAAAAAACTAATTAATCACAGAATTGGTTTGTGTTAACTGGAGTTATCCTAACAAGCACTGGACAACAGAATCTAATGACCAATAATTAAAAAAAAAACTAGAACAGAAGACCTAATCCATTTTAATTACTTTCAGCCGATAGCAATAGTTTCTTTTCTAAATGAAAGGATTCTATTTTTTATTTCAAATTTAGTTCTAGAATCCAGTCAAAATTAAGCACAGAATTGGTTGTGTTAACTGGAATTATTTTAACAAGCACTAAATAACAGAATGTAATGGACCAATAATTTAAAAAAACCTAGAACAGAAGATCTAATCAATTTTAATTGTTTCCAGCCGATAGCAATAGTTTCTTTTCTAAATGAAGGGATTCTATTGCTTATTTCAGATTAAGTTCTAGAATCGAAACCAAAAAATTAAGCAAAATTTGAATTATAGTAGTAGTGCATTGTGACAATGATTTTGGATGAATATAGAAAGGGCTATCGACCGAGGTCTTTCTGCCCTAGAATTATATTAACTGGATAACAAAACTCAATGGAATGATAAAAAATTAAACTAGAACAGAAGATCTAATCAATTTTTATTTCAGCTATAATACAATACATTGGTTTCAAATCAAAATTTGAAAAAAATGCATTGTACTTTCATTTCAGCTCATCATAATAGCCTTAGTTCATGCAAAACCAAGTCAACAAATTGGATTATTTGTAAAATTTATTATTATGCCATGGGATGGATTAAATAACGAAAACTAAGGCTAAATTTACTAATACTAACTTCTTACAGCAGCCCCCAAAAAATTTCCATAATATATTAATTTAAATCTTTCACACAAATGCGATGTAACTATATTCTAGCTTACTACTCAGCTAGGCAGGGTGGGGGTGGATTTATTTTTTCCAATTAGCTTTGTTTAAAATGTAATAGGATAATTTCCAGTTGTTTGCTTCAATTTATTAAAAAAAACGGATTTGCTAACTTTTGTTATCAGATTTAGCTCGGTTTGATATGCACTATCGAAGACTCGTAAAGATCACCGTGTGTACGAAAGCACGTCTTCTCTACTTGTTATAAGCCGCACCATAGGTTCGACCTGTCTCGCCATGCATAAAGCTTGTCTCTACGCCTGAAAAACCCGCGAGAAGTTTCCTTATTGTGCCATTCCTCTTTATCTTGTTACTATTCGTTCTTAATCTAATTTCATTTCCAGTTCCTGAGCTGATTATAATTGAATTTATAATAACAGTCAGGCTGTCTCTTAATTTTCGCTGCTTCTTTGCGCTAATATCTTCTACTTTTTTTACTGCTCACCTAACATGCTTCTTCTGTTTCTTGTAGTTCTTGATTTAGTTGTTTTCTCTCTGACTATCCACCTTTTTTTCACTTTCTAACTCTGCCCAAGCCGATCCCAAGCCCGGATGCAAGAATAAGGAGGGGAAAGATTTAATCCTTTTCTTTAAACTTTTCTTCTATTCTTTCAACTTTTCTTCCATTTTTGAAATGTTTTCTGTTTAATTTAATACAATTATTATAATAATTAAAATGTTCTAGTAGCAACTTAAAAGAAATCTTTATGGAAAATGTGGAATGACGCAGATTAGAAAATGGTAAGTATCTCTAGTTGCCTGGTCTTAATAAAATATGACAATTTTGACTAAAGTATTTCTTTTATGTACCAAAATTAGGATATAACATTAATTGTCTTGGACTCTGGAGCTCCGATCAAGCTGAAATGAGCTACAACCACTGCCTTCAACAAAGGTTGTACCACAAAGACAAATTCAACTACTTGGGTACACTCGTCGCACCAGGTAGGCTACAACAACCGGTCCTCAATTGGAGTTTTAATAATTTTATTTATTTAATAAAGTTGGTCGAACAAATTGCCGTTCAGCAATTTTAATGGAAATTTTTTTTTTTTTCAATTTTAGTACTAGAATCACCAATTTTTTTTTTAAATTGTTTATTTTTAATTGGATTCCAAAATAGCCTTTAAGTATCTTAAAAAATCATGTTTTCTAATTTCCAACCTTTGGTGACATGCATTCGTTAATGTAAAACATATTCTTTCTAAAACAATTGAAAATTTTCGACTCTGGTCTAAATTTATTAAACTGTACCTCAATAGTGGAAAATATATTGAAGTTTTATGTGTATTGGAAAATAATATTTGTTTGTTTGAAATCAAATATTTAAGTTATGAAAGTATGAATGTACCTCTAATTTCCATATGATTCTATAAATATATCAAAGCATTAAATATTACACAATTAAAGCAATTCATATGTTAAACACATTTGTATATATTTTTATTTAAAAATTTGCACTGTACTAGAATAAAGTCTGCTACATTAGCATGTGCGCAGATTTAATAAATATTGAAAGATAAGCGCTTACAAAAAATTGTTTTGTTCATTTCTATTAATAGAACTATTTAATCTTTATCCTTTCATTCTTCTAGAAGGATTTTTATACGCACTTATTTTCAAATGTTATTTATAGATGTATATTATAGTAAACTGATAAGAAAATAAAATATATTCTTCATTTTAAATTCAATAAAATGAAATTATATTATTATAGAAAATATAATTTGCACATAGTTACAATATTTTCATACACATTTATAGCTATGAAATCCATAAGTAACATACTAAATGTCAAAAATCTTAAAAAATATATGCAATTTTTTTTTTGATTTTTTGAAAATTTTGTGTTTTATATTTTGATTATTATATCACTAAATCTCGAATAAAACAAATTCAAGAAATTTAATTTAATTTGGTGTACACAATCTTTAATGACCTGACCATAATAAATATCAAAATTTTCTAAAATATTTGCAAATTTATAACTTTTTTGAATTTTTTTTGTATAATAATTTTCGAATTTTGCCTTTAAAACGCGTAAAAATCGGATTTTTTTTTACTTTTGATTGAAATTTTGAAAATTTCAATTTTTTTCAAGATTGTTTATTTGCATCCAAAACGCGTAAAAATCGGAAATGTTTTGAGTTTTGAATTAAATTTTGAAATATTTTTTTTCGAGATTTTTAATACTAAATCTTAAATAAAACAAAAACAAATTGATGAAATTTGATCAAATTTGCTGTGCACAATCTTTGATGACCATACTAATTGTCAAAAATCTCAAAAATATTGTTTGCAAATATTTTAGTGAATTTTTTGTTTATTATATTTTGATTATTATATCACTAATGCCCGTATTCATAAAAGCTGATTAAATTTAATGACTATTAAATGTGACAACATAACCTCACATTTTGATAAAACGTCAAAACCATTTTTATAAATTTGATAGAAATACATTATTATTTATTTTGCGTTATTATTAAATATTATATTTTTGATTCATTTTTGATAGTTATTTATTATGCCAAACTTGTTTTTATGGTAGAATAAGTATAAATAATTTTGCGGTTGTCAAATTTTACGATCCGTTACTGTAACTGACTTTTATGGATATTTTATATATTATTAATCTCAAATAAAACAAAAACGAGTCGATAAAAATTGATTAAACTTGCTATGTGCAATCTTTAATGACCAAATTACCTGACAAGTCAGAGTTATTTAGGATAGGACCTTTAATCAGATGACGTTTCAATTTTTAAGAACTGTCATTCTTGGAATCTGGGAGCAAGATTGATCCGGAATAAATTAACGCTATTTTCAAAAACCGTTTTAGTTCTTAGATATTCTTGTATAATAGCTGCAATCTGGTAGAGGTTGGTGCTACGAATGACTGAGCTATTTCAATTTTGTTTTACAAAACTCTCTTTTGCTAGTTTAGGTGCAGTCCCAGAACTTCTTGGAAGTTTTCTATATACTATTTCTTAGTTTTACTTAGAACGATGATGGTATCAATTTATGAAATGCCTTAAGCTTCATCTCGGGACTTATGATTCTCCAAAAATGTGGCTGGGTTGGAGTGTGGGCTGATCGGCATCACTTTGAATTGAAGGAGTCCTTAGCCGTAAATGGTAAAAAAGGTGATCAGCTTATTTTTGAGTATCTTGAGTATGAGTGAGATCTGCTAGTTTTTATTTTGAAGATTCAAGTTAGATTGCAGCTTCTTCAAGAATTCTTTCTCTCCAGACACTTACCCAACTGTTTATTATTTACGGATTGGATCTATTGCCCACTTTCCTTAGCTTGGAGACAATTGTCATTTGCAAGGAGAAGAAACATTTAATTTTTGGATGACTTGCACTTGGATGGGTCACTCTAATTAAAACTACTTTCCAGCAATCTATGAAGTGAGTGCTTGCCCAACTTCTGTCAACAAGAAATCATTTATTGGTATAAACGTTCTGAGGTGGTCTTGCTTAAAACTCAAACAACCGTTAGGCATATGAGCCTCCTCTACAACAACAAAGCCAAAAAAGTTAAAATAAACTCAATCAATGCAATATACAAAACAGGAAGTGGTACACCAACTACCAACCAAAGCAAACCAAACAAACAATCTATGACTATAAACATTTTTCTAATATTTTACTAACATCTAAAAATCATTTTATGCCATTTATAATAGTTCAAGAATTAAAAATGTCATGGCATCTGTGACAGTTTAGGAATATTTTATGTCATTTATAACAGCGTAAGAACTATTTATAACATTTGAATTTATCATGGCTTTACCATAGATTATAAAATATTTATGATTGTTTAGAATTATTATTGATAGTTTATGAACATTTTTTGACATTTGTGATAGGCCAGGAACATTTTATGAGTGTATGTATAGCGATAATTTATGAAGAAGTGCTTTAAAATTGTGATTCAATTTAACATATTTATATTCTTAAAATTATAATATAAAATGTAAAATCATCAATAGTATATAAATAATATGTATGGAATTGTTTTAGAAGGTACGACGCAGAATAAAATTGTTATCTGCATGAAAAGGTCGGCGATAAAAATCGTTCGTTTCTTGAGATAGTACGTACATAAAAAGCCTTTAAAAAAAAATTATGGCGTTTTTTGTGTTAAGTGTTAATCAGTTGAAACTAAACTTGAAGATGACACTATAATTTTTTTTTGCATTAGTATATTATTGTTATAGCTAGTTAGATAACATAAAAAACCTCTTTTGTACAATAATTTTAATTATGTAAATATGGGATTATTATATTTATCTTTGTAATTAATGATCTAACAATTTATTCAAATTGATAAAAAAATAATGATAACTTTAATTAAGGGGGGAGAATAGTTGCGCTATTATAAAGCTTCACAGAATCAAACTAAGCAAGAAAACGCATGAATATAATTGAATAAAATTTTCGCACATTGTAGAAGAAAGTCCAATCTGTGTCATTAAATTTGTAGAAATTTTATGCAATAAGTTGTGTTTCCGCAATTAATTTAAAAAAAAAATGGCGTTTTTAATTAATTCTTTATTAATTTTTTATTTGTTAATTATAACTTCAAATCTTTAAACAAAAATATGAAGACATAGAATATTGTATGTAGTTCAACATATAAAAAGAGTGATGATTAAAATCTTATGAATATTAAGTTGGTTGGCGTTTTGTCCCAAAAGAACCAATTTTAATCTAAAAACAGCGCAGTACGTGTCAATATTTTTGTAGAAAGAAAAGTTTACCAATATTCTCATAGATGTGATAGGATTTAATATTTTTCCATAACAATACTACTAGTAGCACTCCAACAGGACGGTGCGACTAAACCAGGCAATTCTCTAGCGATAAACTGAAAAGAATTAATTTTAATTTAACATGCAAATGATGTCAAGTTTACAAAACAAGACTAAAATTAGAATTTTTTATAAAATTAATATATAACTAATATAAACAACATTATTGTTATTTAATTTATTTAAAAAAATATATTTAAAAATAATTAATTTTTTTTAATAAACAACGTGAACCGTTTAGATATATTAAAAGTATACAATTATTTTTATAAATTGTATATGCTATGTTGCCAATTGTAAGAGGCGTATTAGAACGTTAACTTATGAGGAGGCCAATTTAACTGGCCCGCAATAAAATATGTATATCAGTATAAAAGCTTAGCCCCACGTAGTGTTGACTTTAATGTACTACAATAACTGTATATGTGTATGAGTCGAAATGGTCATATATATATATATATATATATATATATATATATATATATATATATAAATCTTTAAACTAAAATTCGACTTTAAATAGCAGAGCTACCAATTTAAATTTAAATTCTTTTCCAAAAAATTCAAAAATTGAAAAAAATTTACAAAAATTTTAAAACTACTTACCAATTCAATTGCATAACTATTAGCTAATATTAAGCAGAATATATTCCAACGTATTTCATAATGGTTGATACTTTTATGTCCAATTAGCCTTAATGTATATCTTATACTATCTCAGTATTGCCCGTAAACAACAATTTATTCATGTTGAAAGCAATTTATTAATTTAATTCAAAGAAAATTAAATGAAATATCATAATAGTGATGGATTTAATCAACTCTAGCTTATAATGAAGTATATTAATTTTATATGATACAAAAAAAGTATCAATTTCGTTTTAAATCAATAAAAATAAATGCTTTTGATTAGAAACAATTTGTTTTGTTTAAAACTATTTAAAAAAAAAAAAAATGTAATCGTACTACCGACAACATAAAATAAACTTTCAAATTTAAGGTCAATGTTTACAGACTGCTTAAAATTCTAATCTTAAAATAATATAATATTTTTGCTGATTTATTTGTAAGAATAGTTTATTAGTTCTAAATAAATATTTTAGTGCAAATAGATAATTGTAGATATATTTATACACATTTAAGCTGAATATTATGATTAATATTTGTATTGAAAACCACTCTTGAATAGACCACTCCATATTTGTAGACTGACCACTCGTAAATGTAAGCTGAAATTGAAATAACAATTCCAATCAAATAAATCCAAATACATAATGTAATATGCTCAATCCTTAAAACTTCCGGTTCAGACAAAGCGTTATCTTTAAAAATAAACGTTAAATCTCGAAACCATTTATTAATCAAACCATTTGCATTTAACTTATGAATCAAATCATTCAAATATGGAGTGATAACTCCGCGTCCTGTTTGCATTGATACATAAGTCATTAGATCTCGTATTTTGTAAAACGTATCAATTTTTTGGAGCGTCAATTCTCTATTATAAATGTCTGCCAATGCTTCCACTATAACGGCGCTTACATTTCTATCCGTAACAATTTTTGCCACATCTTCTATTACCATTCGCGGAATTAAAATAGTTGAGGTTTGAGAATGAATTTTTCTACTTAATGACGAAAACAAAACAAAATTTGTTTTAATCTGTTTTGGAAATTCCGGTGAGTCTACTGAATCTAATTGTTGTTCATATATTGGTTCAATTAGAAATGATAAAAATGATCCAGTGTAGGCGTTTGCTATTATAAGAGATACCATTACCCAAGTTATAAATACAATTTTTAGTGGTTTAGTGTTGGGTGTACTGATGCCTTGTGTTAAAAGTATACCAAAAGATTGCAACAAAGCTAAATCAATCGTTGCAGATTTAGTTATAACGTATACTGTAACTGTTATTACAACCAATGCTAACAACACAACTATCCAGAGTTCTTTCTGAAAAACATATGCTAATGCATACTTATTATTCAACGGAATTGCTTTTGGTACAGCTACAACATAGTAGTCTATATGATAAGGATACGATATATATTTTTTGTGTATAATTTCAATATGAATATAATCAAAAAACATAATTTCCAAATATGTTTGATGTTTGTATTCATTGTATTTAATAGAAAAATTCATTCTAATTGCAAATTCTTTAATTATTTCAAATGAAATACCTTTATTATTTGCAAAAAAATACGGAGGCGAATATTGAAAATTATTTACACCAATTACACATTCTTTGCAATTTGTAATATTATATTCGTAAACATATCTGATTTTCTTTGTAGCTTTGCAATTAAATTTTAAAGTATTTCTTACTTTTTTATTATTTTCAGGTTTGTAGAATATAAGTGGTGATGTCTTACTATATGCAATTCCATTCTCATCAATTATGATCACTCTATCAGACTCGCGCATTACTTTGAAGAAAATTGAGTCAATATTTTGGCTTCCTCTATATATGATTAAATAATACATTTTTGCGTGTTCACATATTCTGCAAATTGATTCATTCACTTCATTAAATTTTGAATCGTCAACTAGGATTATGGTAAAATTATGTTGTTCTTGTTCTTCATTTTTACTTGATTGTGCAGCGTTTGAATATATATAATATTCTTGATTTTGTTTTAATATGTCATCTACAAGACTGGTATCGTTTAGCAAATTTACAATTTTTGTTACCGCATTAGGGTAAATGCTTAATATTGATTCAACACATTCTTTTTCTTTTTCATTATTTGATTGTATCTGAAAATTATAATTAATTAATTATTGATTTTTTAATTAATAATTTATTCTACATGCTATTTGAGCCGTTTATATTGTAATTTAATCACTGCTTCTCTGTGTACACCAATAACTGCAAGCAGGACTATAACTACAAAATTTATGGGCTTGAGATTAAATTTTGTTTTGAAAGCTTAATTTCAAATTTAAAATCTATTATCATCAATCAAGAAAGTTGATATAGTTTCTTCTCTTTTGACTAAGAAACTTGTAAAGAATATTTAAAATATTCAAGCGTGTAGGTGGATGGCTCTTTAGTGTTGGTCATCAAGAAATTGTATTTATTATCCTCTTTTATAACATAGAGACTATTAAGGAGCCTTTTTCATAGCGTAAAATAGAGCATCCTTAATAGTTATATGCTGACCTTATTATATAAGCTAAAAATAAAACAAAAATACCGTCGTGTTTAGGAAGAGTTCTATTTTTAAATGACATGGTCAATGTTTATTTAACATCATTTTTTAATTATATTTTTTGTTCATTAATAAGGCTTTATTAAAGGGCTTAATTACACAAATATTATGTACAAAAATAATAATATCTTTATGTCATTCAATAATTTAATGTATTATCTTTGCGTTAGTGCAAGAATAATGAGAGTTGAATAAATAATCACTGCAGGATTTAACTATTAAAAAGTTGTATTTAGCAAATAAATTACGATAATATTGGCCCGTACGCTAGAGACACCATACAACATTTTCGGGAACTGAAGTGATCACGTGATTCAGACCGAGTCTCGTCTTGGTACACTGTAAAAATCTAGTGTTGTAGCTTTCCAATGCAATACGGGAGCTGAACGTTATAAAATAGAATAGACACAACCGATGACGGATCTTACCCCACCCCTATGATATTTTAGGTTCATTTATTGCACGTATTTTGCAGGTTAATAATTACTAGTATTAGTTATATATTTTTTAAATATTTAATTTTGTGTAATCATGGGTAAAAATAAATCAACCGGTGTGTACAAATTAAGTATGAAGCTGAGGATGAAGTCTGTACGTGCTGCGAAAAATAATCAGAAATATGTTGAAAATAATACGTAAGTACTTTTAACAGAAATTTTACTTATTTTTGTTGATTATTTGAATCAAAACTTATGTGTGTTATTTTATTTTAAAGTAGTAAAAATATTATTTACATTTATTTTATCAAAATTACTTTAAAAATGCCATCATAAACACGCACAAGTGCATGTAATCATTTAGTAATTAGTAAAATAGGCTTAAAAATTAACTAACTATTTTGCAATTTTATTGAAATATTAGATTTAGATTCAATTTAATTAAAAAAAATATATGTTTATCAGGTTCATTCTAATTTTACTTTTGTCTTTTTGTCACATAATTAAAGAATTGCTTTTTTATTAAATTATATAAGCAAATCAAATTTCTTAGGTTTTCATAAAAAGTTAAACAAATAAATTCATTGTAATAATACAAAATCTTTAACACCTTCTTATCAAAATGATATAATTTACATACCAACGCAAACAAAATATTTTTTTTATGTAAATCAGTTTGTAAATACTTCTACTATCTATATAATTGTTAGTAGTAAAGTAATGGTTTGAATTTACTAAAAGTTGTTTATTTTTTAAAAATAATATTAGAAAGACATCTGATTTTTTAATATCTTAACTTCTTTTAACAAAAAAAAAAACTTAGTTTCTATTTTGATCAACATATTTGAATAACCACATAAAAAACTTAAGTTGTTGAATATTTGTAAAACCTAGATTTAAAGTAAATAATATGTTAACAAACAATTAAAATTTATGAAAGTCTTAATAAATTTGCAAAAACATGATTTTTGAGAGCAAAAACGGATTTTTTTTTTAATAATTAGTCTTAAAACACAAATCAATTAGGCGATTTTAATAAAATTATACTTTAAGTACCTCAAGATGATAGCAAACTTTTAAAATTTATAAAAGTCGTAATATATTTTTAAAAATTTAATTTTATTAAAGCAAAAACAAAAAAAACGTAAAATTCTTAAATAATCGGTCGTAAAACAAAAACTAATTGGGTGATTTTAATAAAATTAACATCTCAAAATGTTAACAAACAACTAAAAACTATATAAGTCTTAAAATGTTTGCAAAATTATCATTTTTTTAACTCAAAAACAGAGCAAAACGAAAAAACTGTTGCGTAATCGGTCGTAAAACAAAAACCAATTGAGCAAATTTAATCAAATTTGCTATTTAGTACCAAAAGATGTTAATAAACAATTAAAAGTTTCAAAAATCGTAATAAATTTGCAAAACTATAATTTTTTAAAGCAAAACGGAAAAATTGTTGCATCCTTGGTCGTAAAACAAAACTAATCAAACAATTTATTAAAACTCATTACTTCAATACCATAATATATTGACTTAGTACTTTAAGATGCTAAAAACAATTAAAAATTATAAAAATTGTAATAAATTTGCAAAAATATCATTTTTTGTAGCAAAAACGTAATAAAACGGAAAAATTACATAATCGATCGTAAAACAAAAACCAATTAGACAATTTTTATAAAATTTGTTAATTAGTACCTAAAGATATTAGCAAACATTTAAAACTAATAAAAATTGTAATATATTTACAAAAATATAATTTTTTTAAGGCGAAAAATGTACAAAAACGGAAAAACTGTTCACATTTTCTGCTTAGTACCTTAAAATGTTTAGAAACAATTAAAAATTATAAAAATTGTAATAAATTTGCAAAAACATAATTTTTCCAAGTCAAAAACGGAGCAAAACTGAATAACTGTTGCATAATCGGTCATAAAACAAAAACTAATCTTGCAATTGTAATAAAGTTTGTTATTTAGTAGCTTAAAACGTTGGCAAACAACTAAAAATGATAAAAATCGTAATAAATTTACAAAAATATTATTTTTTAAAGCAAAAACCTAAAAAAACGGAAAAATTGTTGCATAATCGGCTGTAAAACCAAAACTAATCGAGCAATTTTAATTAAATTTGCTACTTAGTACATCACGACTTTAAAAAACAATTAAATTTTATAAAAATCAAAATAAATGTGCAAAAACAATTTTTTTTAAGTCAAAAACTGAGAAAAACTGAAAAATTGTTGCATTTACAGTCGTAAAACAAAAACTTATCTTGCAATTGTAATAAAATTTGTTATTTAGTAGCTTAAAATATTGGCAAACAATTAAAAATTATAAAAATTGTAATATATTTACAAAAATATTATTTTTTAAAGCAAAAACCTAAAAAAAACGGAAAAATTGTTGCATAATCGGCCGTAGAACAAAAACGAATCAAGCGATTTTAATCAAATTTGCTATTTAAAGCCTCAAGATGTTAGTAAACAATTAAAAATTTTAAAAGTCGTAATATATTTGTAAAAACATAACCTTTTCAAGTTAAAAACGGAGCAAAACTGAAAATTCATAATTTACAGAACTAGATATAAAAAAATGCCGCCCCAAAATATGAGCCGTCCGGTGCGAATACTTTGAATATTAAATCCGGGTTTTAAATATTTAAATCTAAAATTAACAAAATCCTGCTTTAAGTAGCAAAACTATTAATTTAAATTTAAATTCTTGAAAAAGTGCAACAATCCTACAAGAAAATTTAAAATTACTTACCAATTCTATTGCATAACTATTTGCTAATATAGAGCAGAATACAATTCCAACGTAGTTCATAATATTTGACACTTTTATGTTCAATTAGCTTCGATGTATATTTTATACTGTTTCAATATTACCCGTTAGTAACAATTTATTTATGTTGAAAGCAATAAAAATTAAATGAAATACCATAAAAGTAATAGATTTAATCAACTATTACAACTACTTATAATAAAGTATAATAAGTTTATATAATACAAAACAAAGTATAAATCACATTACGTTTAATAAAAATAAGTGCTTTTGTTTGAAACAATAATGTTTTACTTAAAACTGTTGCTAACAAATAGTCCAACTAAAAATATATACAAAATTTACCGAAAATTATATTTAATTTTAATTAAATAAATTGCATTTAAAGATTTAGAAATATTGTTATTATCATAATTTGGCAAAGATGTATCGGATCTGCCCTGCACTATTTTAAACTGTCAAATTGAATGCAGTAATTATAAATGAATGGGATTATGTAATCACTTTAAATATGCCGCCTTTCTAAAATTGTCCACTATACTATTTGTTTTGACAGTTCAACTTTGACAGCTGTCAAGCAAGCAAGGTTATAAAAATGTATACAAATGAAGAGAATATTTTTATTATTGAATTCTACTTTAGGAATGGGCGGTTTGATAATGGGAAATGGCTCTATTCTATTCCGGATTGTGTTCGAGAGTTTACTACTGATAATTATAAACATGCAAACAACTTAGAACACTTTTAACAGTTCTAGAATTGTAATAAAGAAATTAGATTACAAACACTTGGGTAGATGGGCGGAAACTCTAGTCAAAATTACTGTTTTGCAAGCAATAAGATGCGTGTCCAGCCCGCTTACTCAAGTGTTTGTGATCAAGAAATTGGATCACACGCACTTGGGTGGGTGGGCGGGAACTACAATTAAAATTACTATCTCGCAATCAATGAATTGCGTGCCCCGCTCACCCATTCAAGTGTTTGTAATCAAGAAATTAGATTACAAACACTTGGGTGGGTGGGCGGGCAGCACAAAAAATTGGATCACATACAATTGGGTAGATCTTTAGTTAAAACTACTGTCCCGCAATCAATAAACTGAATGCCCTTACATTTACCAGAGTGTGATAAAAAAATTGGATCACAATACTTTCTGACAATACTTTTATACTTTATAGCTGGATTTTGCTAATTTTGACATTTTATAAATAAAATTTTTCACAGTCTATGACTAGATTTTAAATCTTTTGATGTTTTATGGCCCGTCAAAAAGTGTGAAATAGTTACGCGGAGAAAAATACGCTTCAGCTTGTATTGATGAACGAGTTCCATTTGACTGTGGGTCGGTTATGGTTTAGCAGGAATTTTTACTAAAACTTGCACATAGTAGGTCTTTATAGAGAATGGTTTCCTGACAGCTCACAAATACATTATGAAGGTTTTCAAAAATTATATTAAACCTTTCATGACAACTAGGAGCGGCATTTATTTTCATGCAAGATAATGATAGACCTCACGTAGTCAGAGTTGTCAGAGATTATCTGGATGAAGTGGGAATTTTGCGGTTCAATTGGCCAGCTCTCAGCACGGACATGAATCCCATAGAACATGTCTAGGGTGAGTTGAAATGACGTATCTAAAATCTATCTTGCTTCAAAAACTGCTCAAAAGCTAAGACAGTTGGTATTGCAGAAATGGAATAATATCGACCAAAATGTGATTTTTAATTTAATTCAAAGTGTTCCTTCAAGTAGTCAATAAGTAATAAGTTTTTTTTCATATTTTTTGTTCTGTATTAGTCCTAAGAACAAAAATTCGAACTTTGTCTGTAAAAGATGGTTATTCATACTCTGGCACGAGGTTTTGGGGTTGTATGTTGACACCGTTTTTGGCATTGGGGTCTTATACGTAACAGTCGTTGAGGGTATGCTTGTGCACTGGCAGTTAAGGCACAATAACTGCAAAAAATTGTCAAGCTTACACAGGCCAGTTGGGTCATGAGGTTGTATGCAGGGCACGTTACAATAGTAAGGAGCAGTTATAAACACACTGGTATTAGAGTATACTACCAGTCCTATGCTACAGCAAAATTATATGTTGAGTGCGCGGAACATATCAATAATTATGTGCAGGTATAGTTTATAGAAAAGCAGCGCGGAAACATTATCTGTCGTTACGATGACGCGATGAGATGAACCAAACCGGCACGAATGGAGTAGAGTGGGGCATAGTAGTTTGGAGCGAGGGTCGGGCGCGGGACCGGGGACGTACAAAGAAGCCTTATTATCTTTTGCGCAATAAAGAGATGCGGTCGAATGGTTTGACGGCAACAAATTGTTGTTAAATTAGTGATTATTAATTAAGATACGACGTTCAAGCACGGTGTGGTGGTTGGGAGGTTCAACGTGCGTTGCGTCAGTTATATAAAAAAAATAAATTTGTATAACAGGTTAAAAATATGATCGAAAGCACCAAAAATGTAAAATTCTATTTATAAAATGTCAAAAATAGCAAAATACGTTTATAAACTGTCTAAAGTAAAAGGTTCTATTTATAAAGTGTCAAAAGCAGCAAAATCCGGCTATAAACTGATAAGTGCAATTTTTTTTAATGAAATGTCTAAAATTGCAAAATAATTGTAAAAAGGTACAAAATTCTATTCATAAAATGTCTAAAATAGCAAAAACTGTTGAAATGTGCAAAATTTTATTCACGAGATGCTAAAAAAAACAAATGTTTTTGAAAATATTTAAGTATTGTTAGAAAAAAATCAAAATTTGGCCATAAACTGTCAAACATGTCAATATAATCAAAATTCGGCCATAAACTGTCAAAAAAGTAAGATTCTATTGATGAAGTTGTAAAATCTGGCAAGTTTAAAAATGAAAGCCTTAAAAAGTTGAAAATTGTAAAATTCTATTTATAAAGTGTCAAAAATGGGAAATATCCTTTCATTAATCGTTAAAAAATGCAAAATACTATCCATAAAATGTCAAAATTATCACAATTTGGGTACAAAATATAAAAACATTATCAAAAACTTTAAAAAAATTTATTTATGAAACGTCAAAAACAACATAATCCGGTTATAAAATATCAAAATATTTTCCAAAAAACGGCCTTAAATTGTTAAAAAGAGTAAAATTCTATTAGTAAAGTTTAAAAATACCAAAATCCGGGCATAAAATATCAAAATATTTTTCGAAAATTTGTCCATCAACTGTTATATGTAGCAATATTTAAATATTGTCAGTACAAAAACCCGGCTTAAATGTTTAAAAGTATAAAATTATTATGAAAAGTCCGGATGTTGTGCGTTTTAGTGTGCACTATTAAGGGTTGTATCATAAGAGAAAATTAAAAACTAAACGAACTAGAAATTATCCCAAAGTTATATAATGAACCATCAATAATATCGATAGCAGAAACATGGCTATATGAAGATCAGGAAGACCACTATGAATTAAAAAACTACAACAGCGTACAAAACTCAAGAAAAACGAAAGGATGAGGTGTAAACATGTATATTAAGAAAAATATAAAATATAAAATAATAACTAACAAAACAATTAACTTTATAGAATTAATTACAATATTTCTAACAGAGCTAAACATATAGATAACATCAATCTATAAGCCACCAGAAATAACAAATACAAAACTACTAAATGTTCTTGAAAACAATATACTTAACACAAAAAAAACACACATTATTATGGGAGATATGAATATAAATCTAGCAGAAAACTCAAATAAAACCAACACATATAAAATGATGATAACAGAACAAAGATATCAATTAATGAACAAGCAAAAATAACAAAATATCAATAATAGATCATATAATAACAAATAAACCTGTACTAATGGAAAGTTTTAAAATAAAATATGCTTCATACTCTGACCGCCATGCAATAATGACCACATGGAATATCAAAGAGATAAAAAATGAATATAATATAACACAAAAATATAAAATAAATTACGTTAATATTAAAGAAACATTTGCTAAACATATTAGAGAAAAACAAATTGAAACTTTTGATACATTAATTGAAATAATGACAAAACTAATAGAAAATAACACCAGAGAAGTAAAACTTAAATATAAACAAGGAAATGATTCGATTAATACCGAAATACTAAACGACATTAAGAAGAGAAATGATTTATATAAAAGATATAAACAAAATCAAACAAACGCTATAATCAAACAAAACTACATTACAATGAAAAATTACGTTGATAAAAAGGTAAATGAAATGAAAAAAATGTACTATCAGAATAGAATAGAACGTGTACAAGATAATAAAAAAAAAAACATGGAATGAAATAAATCAAATTATAAAAAATAAAAAAAAGAAGCAAAGATATATCAACAATCACCGACGAAAATGGAACAATACTCACAAATCCTGAAGACATATCTAATACAATTAATATATATTTTGCAAAGATTGGAAAAAACCTTGCAAACAAAAAACCAAATAATTCCACATTACTCAAAACTATTACATTACAAAAGAATATAGACTTAAACGTAACATTTAACCCAACGTCGGACGCAGAAATTGAAAACATTATAAACAAACTTAAAGATGGAAAAGCACCTGGAAAAGATATGATAACATCAGAAGTTATTAAAACTGTAAAAATGAGTTGATACCGCTACTAACTAAATTAATCAACAATACAATATTACAAGGTATATATCCAAAGTGTCTAAAACCAAACTGTTATTATACCTATATTTAAACAAGGAAACAAACATCTACCGGAAAACAATAGGCCTATTGCATTACTCCCTATTGTAGCCAAGATAGTCGATAAAATAATTTATGAACGAACATGTAGAATCACATAATATTATAAACACTCGGCAATACGCATTCCGAAAACAAACCGGTACAGGCTCTGCACTTACTGACATAATGCACAACGGCAACAATGCACTTGATGTAAGAAAAGAATTACAGTATTTATAGACATGCAGAAAGCGTTTGATACTGCATGTAAACGAAAACTAATTACAAAACTAGAAAAAATGGGAATTCGAAAAAAAGAACTAAATCTAATTCAAACTTATTTAAAACAAAGAACCTTACAAACAAAAATTAAAAATACACTGAGTGCAGTAAAATATAGTGACTACGGTATACCACAAGGTGGTGTGCTTGCACCACTTCTATATATTTTATATATTAACGACATATTTGAGTTAAAGCTAAACGGAAAACTATACATATACGCAGACGACACAACTCTAGTACATACAGAAATAAACAAAACAAAACTGCAACACGAAGTACAAGAAGACTTAAATAAAATTATTGACTGGTATAATAAAAACCTGTTAACAATTAATGAACATAAAACAAATTTTATGTTAATATCACGAAAAAAAAGAAATAACAACATCTTGCTATCTATAAATAACCAACAATTATGCGAAGTTTCACATACAAAATATCTTGGAATTACAATTACCAATAATTTAAAGTGGGACAAACACATACAAAACCTTATAAGAAAAAACACAATAGCTATAGGAGCCCTATACAAACTGAGCAGCCTAACTACACAAAAAACAAGAAACATTATCTATAATGCTATCTTTAGCTCACAAACTAATTACATGATGACCGTATGGTCACAAACCAACATAAGAAACATAGACAAGCTACAACGACAACAAAACAAGGCAATAAAAACACTATATCAAATGGACAAACTAACACCTACAAATGAAATTCACAAAAAAACAAACCAACTTACAATAAAAAACAAAATCTCACAACAATGTATTATCTTAATAAAAAAGATACAACTTGGTCTAACTAAAACAGAATTAAAACCAACAACTAGAAAAGAAATTTATACACACAACACATGAAGAAAAGGACACTTAAACATGGAAGTAAACCAAACAACATCAAAAAACCAAAGTATAACTGTCAATGGCATTAAAGAATTCAATAATATACCAGAAAAAATTAAAAATATATGCGACATAAATAATTTCAAAATGAAACTAAAAGAATATCTGATGAAAAAACAAATATAAAAGATAAAACTACTAACACACATCATAACACCACACGATGAAAAAAAAAAATCCAATACCAGGCCCCAGGATTCCTTACGGATGGAATGTTATATTTATATGAAAACTATTTTTTAACAATTTTGTAAATATATATATATATATATATATATATATATATATATATGTATGTATAAATAATTTTAATAAATGTATAAAAAAAAAAAAAAAACTTTAAAAGAGTGGGTTTGAGAATGAGTGCATATCAACGTAACCTTAAAATTTTCCCTAGTTGCAGTTTCTAATTTATTTTCGGTGTTAATCTTTTACGAGAAATACACAGAATTAGTAGTTGTTTGGTAAGTAGGTTCAATGGAGGCTCAGAATAAAGTAAAATTTTGTTGATTTTGAAATTGCGGTAAACTTTGTACTGAATATTAATATTAAAAACATAATCCAACTTAAGAGAATAGAAATCTGCTTATAAAGTACATATTTGCAAAAGTCCGGCTAAAAATACAAAATTGATCAAAGTTACTAACTTATTAGTAAAATTTTAATGTAATCTCAAAAATCCGGCCGTTAAAGACAAAATCCGGCTTAAGAAAAATAAATTTTAGACATTAAGTAATTGAATTTGATCAAAAACTACAATAATCTGCTTTATATTGGTATAATATAGATATAATTTTAAAAATCTGGCCATAAAATACAAATTTCCGCCTAAAAAATTAAAATCTTGTCTTAAAGTATTGAAATCCAGCAAAAAAAACATAAAAATCTGCATAAAACTGACAAAATTTGGTCATATTCTTAAAAATCTAGTCATAAAATACATAATCCGGCAAAAAAGAATTAAAATCCATCCATAAAGTAATTAAATCCGGCCAAAACAATAGTAATCAAATTAAAACTTGTTAAATACAAACATAATTTTAAAAAATTCGTCATAAAATATCAAAATATTGTCATAAAAAACGTCAAAAAAGCTAAATTCGGCCATAAATTGTTGAAAAGTTAAATGTTCTTTTCATACAAAGTAAAAACTTTTAATCCAGCCATAAATTATCAAAATATTGTCAAAAAATAATAAAATTCGACCATCATGGGTTGAAAAGTGCAAAATTCTACTCATGAAATGTCAAATTCAGCTATAAAATATCAAAATATTGTTGAAAAGCACTAAAATCAAATCATAAATAGTTAAAAAAGTGCAATATTTTATATATAAATTGACAAAACAAGAAAATCCGGCTATAAACTGTTAAAAGGTGCAAAAACTAAAAAATTGCAAAATCAGGCTAGAAAGTATCAAAGTATTGTCAGGAAGCACCAAAATCCGCTCAAAAACGGTTGAAAAGTGCAAAACTCTGAAATGATTTAGCAAAATTTAGCAATAAACTTTTTAAAAGTGTAAAATTCTATTTGGGCAATTCCATTTCAAACGAACCAGAGCTGGGGGGGGGGGGGGGGGGGAGGGGGTTGTAAAACTTGTTCATGTATTTTTTTTTAGTTTCTATAACTTATTAGTAGTCTTTTGATCGGTAAAAAAATTCTACGATTTTTTAAGGTTTTTTGTCGTTTTTTAACTTAATCGCATTTTTTGTTTAAAAACCGCAATTTTAACTCAAAAAAAATAAATTTAGTAATGAAATCAATCAGAAATTTTCCGTAGAATCCAAATCTGGTGCCATTTCAAATCTATACCCTGTCATTAAGCCGCAAAAGCTATTAAACCATGTTTTTGTTCTCAGTGGGCTGGGCAAAAAGGAGCATTTTTTTAATTTTTTTAACCGCCAAAGTTGACGTATTTTGATGTAAATTAATTGAAAATTATAAATATGTTCTGTGTATTTGGGTTTTAAGAGTCTAAAACTCCGCGCTCAGAAGAACAATACACCAAATATTATTAAATGTTTGGATTCTGGAGACAATTTTACATGGAAAATAGTCAGTGTTGTACTTATCGTCAATAGAAAAGTCCATCTAGAAAGAAATGTTTACAAAATTTTCAGACAAAAAATGCGTTAAAAATTAATTATATTTTTATATTCACAAAAAATATTATAAACACACTAGGGTGTGGTTTAAAACTTTTTTTTAACAAATTTTAATAAGCGCCAGGAGGATTTATGTTTGAATGCCAAAAATAATAATATTTTCTAATTTTTGCGCCGATAGATGGAGTCTAAATTTGTGCCGCAAGCGCAAAAACTATCAAACAAAGAGTAAAATGACTCAAAATTGGTTCAAACAACAAAAAATGATTTTGTTAAACTTCTGAAATAAGCTTAAAAAAATACAATCTAAATAATCTTTAAGAAAAAAAAAAAAAAAAAAAATTTAAGTAAATGTTGAACACATTTTTGTTTTCTAGATGGGTTTTTTATTGCCGGATAAGCACGACACTGACTATTTTCTATGTAAAATTGTTTGCAAAACTCAGTTTTTTAATAATATTTGGTGTATAGTTTCTCTGAAAACTGATAAATGTGCATTTGTAAAAGTTTATGTTGAAAAAGATGCTTATTTTTGCAGTTTTTTTGTGTTTTAGACCTTTAAAACCCAAATACACAAAACAAATTTATATTTTCTAATTAACTTACATCAAAACACGTCAACTTTGGCGGTTAAAACAAAATTAAAAAATGCTCCTTTTTGCACAGCCCACTGAGAAGAAAAACATGGTTTTATATCTTTTGCGGCTTATAGACAGGGTATAGACTTGAAATGGCACCAGATTTGGATTCTACGGAAAATTTTTGATCGATTTCATTAGTAAATTTATTTTTTTGAGTAAAAATTGCGGTTTTTAAACAAAAAATGCAATTAAGTTAAAAAACGACAAAAAAATTTAAAAAAATTGTAGATTTTTTTTTTATGGGTTCATACTCTTATATACTGATCAAAAGACTACTAATAAGTTATAGAAACTAAAAAAAAAATACATGAGCAAGTTTCTAAATGCACCCCCTCTGGTCCGTTTGAAATGGAATTGCCCATTTATTAAAAAAAGAAAAGTAGCAAAATCCAGCTATGAAATATCAAAATATTGTTAGAAAACACTTAGTTTAAAAAGTACAAAATTCTGTTCATAATATGTCAGAAAGCACCAAAATCTAGCCATAAACTGCCGAAACGTTCAAAACTCTATTTATAAAATATCAAAAACAGCAATCTGCGCCTATAAACTGTTAAAAAGTCCAAAACAATGTGCATTTTTTATGAAATGCCAATAATAGCAAAATTCTGTTACAAAATATAGTAGTATTTTTAGAAACAATTAAAATCATGCAATAAATTGTTAAAAAGTGCCAAATTCTGTTAATAAAATGTTAAGAATAGCAAAATCCGGCCATAAACTGTTAAAAAGTGCAAGACTCAATTTATAAAATGTGAAAAACAACAAAATTCAGTCGTAAAGTATAAAATTTTGTCAGAAAGTACTAAAATTCACCATAAAAAGTTGACAAAATTCTGTCTTAAAACATTAAATTTTATCAAAAAGAACCAAAATCCGGCTAATAACTATTGTAAAGTGCAAAATTTACATTCACATCTTAGATTAAGTATTTTCACAGTTGATCATTTTTCATTGGTTATATTTTGATAGCTGCTATTAAACATAAAGAAAATAAAGAACTTTCAAAAGATACACAAGATAACAATGCTATAAAAAATGATATTGTAAATAAAATTAATCCAGTTGAACTTGAAGTGAATGTCAATCTTAACTGTACTAAAAATGGAAATGTTATTCTTTCATGTCATAATAAAGAACAAGGAAACAAAATGCTTAAAGATATAGAAAATAAACTTGGTGAAAAGTATACTGTCAAAGAACACGTTAAACGGAATCCAAAACTTAAAATTGCCAATATTAAAGAATCTAAATTTAATATTGCAGATGATATATTTATAGAAAACCTCATCACAACTGTTTTGAAATGTGGATAATAAAAAAAACAACTGTAAGAAAGAATAGATTCAATATAATAATACAAGTGGATCCAAAAACTTTCCAAATCTTAATAATAAGAGGTGACTAGCAACGTCAGTTGAGTGGAATATTTATAAATTATATGAACATTTCGACGTCTTGCAGTGCTATCGATGCTTTCAATACAATCACAAAGCTACCGATTGTAAAAATACAGCAATTTGTCCATCTTGTAGCCTAGTACATAAAGGTTGTTCAGCAAGTACTCTAATGTGTTTTAATTGCACAAGCATGAATAACAAGTTTAACACACTAGTTGAAACAAACCTCAAAACGTATGATCCAACTTGCAGTTGCTATAAGAAGAAAGTTTCTGCTTTAAAGAAAAAAATAAACTACGATTGGCCATCATCAACAGCATAGCAACCACCGAATGTCCATATAAAAACAAAAAATGATACTACTTTTTTCCATATTAATGTCAGTTCAATTCGAAATAAAGAAATAGATTTGGAAAATTATCTCAAAGAAAACCGTATTATTGAAATTATTTCAATTAATGAACACTGGTTGAATGAAGAAGAAGTCGACTTAATAAACATTGAAAAAAATAATGAACGTGGCGGAGCAATGCTAATGGTAAAAAGAGTTTGAAAAATGAACTGATATTGATATTCTAGCAAAAGAAGTTACATGTGAACTTTGTGCTATTATTTTAAAACAATTTGATTGTATTTTTGTATCTGTGTATCGCACGCCCTTGGGTGATTTTAATGAATTTATTATTGTATTGTCTCAGGTTTTAAACAAACTGGATAAGTACAAAGAATCGGTTTTTATTGGTGGTGATTTTAATGTTAATCTTAATTTAACTAACTTAATGAAACAGAATTTTTGTGACACAATTGTAAGTTTTAATTTCAAAGAGAGTAATACACGAGTTACCGCTACATCTGCTACGTGCATTGATAATATTTTAGTTAATACAGTCGTTCTTTATGAAGTGAGCACAGTTGAATCTTACTTATCCGACCATTATGGCATTATAATGAATTTATTTATTATGAAAAAGAAACCAGTGACAAATAAAATAATGAGTAGATATTATTCGTATAAAAACATAACTAAATTTAAAGAAACTCTAATACTGCGTACACATTTGCAACAATCTGCCGTATCGCAACACCGTCGCGTATCATCGTCGCGTACCATCACTCCGCAACACAACTGCGAACCGCAACATCGACGTGTAACATATTCCCGCAACACAATGCCGTTCCATTGCCGTATTGTTGCGCCCTGCCGTACTAACTTGTAAAGAGAGCTGCAACATCGTCGCGCAACGTTCCTTTGATCCGACGGCATAAAACCGACAAGCGATGGGACGCTAGAAAAGTCCCATGTTGCGAGGAAATGTTGCGCGAGGATGTTACGCGACGGTGTTGCGGTACGGCAGATTGTTGCAAGTGTGTACCGACTATAAAACAAATAAAGTGGTTAGACGTACAATTTTATTACAATTTACACGCAGAAACGTCGTTTGAAATGTTCCATACAGTTTTTTTAAATAAATTTGAAATCTATTTTCCGTTGTGCTCCAAAAAATATCCAAATAAAAACAGCAACCCTTGGTATTCAAGTGAATTGAGGCAAAAAAAATCATAATAAATAGTATATGTATAATGCGGAAACATATAAACACGATTAAATTAAAAACACTGGAAAAAGACTTAAAAAAGTCTTACAAAACTAACAAAAAAGATTTTTATGCTACAAAAATTTTAAATTCTCTTAATAAACCTAAGGAGATGTGGAGAGTAATTAATGAAATTGGCAACAAACCCAAAACTAAAAGTGCAATAAACACCACTCTATCTTCAGATACATATCAAAAATACTTTCTTAACATTGTTGAGTCAATCACAGCAAATGTGCCCGAAGATAGTGATCATTCAATGAGTCTACTTTGTGAAGGTCATCCTAGATCGGTCGATTCGTTTTTTTTGGAACCCGTTACGAGTACGGAATTTGTTCAAATAATAAATTCATTAAGTAATAGTAAATGTGGAGATGCTTATGAGCTAAATTCATTTTTGCTCAAAATTTTTTTAATCGAATTACGTGAAGTTTTAGCACATTTGGTAAATTTATCATTTGAACAAGGAATATATCCTCAGAAACTAAAACTGGTTAAAGTGGTACCTATTTTAAAAAATGGAATTACAAACAAAGTGACAAATTACAGACCTGTCTCTATTATTCCTGTAATTTCTAAAATATGGGAAAAAGCAATATGTAATACAACTATATTGAAAAAAAATTATGTAATGCTCAGTTTGGGTTTAGAAAAGGTAGATTTACAATGAACGCAATTTACTCACTTGTTCATGATATATATGACGCATTTGAAAATGAAAAACGCCGCATTTATTGACCTGAGTGAGGCTTTTGACTGTGTCTCACACTCAATATTACTGGATAAACTTGAACACACTTAAAACACGCTGAAATTAATGGAATCATATTTATTGAACCGAAAACAATATGTCATTAAAAATAATGTACCGTCTTTTAAAGCACATGTTAAATTAGGTGTACAACAGGATTCAATTCTGGGTCCCATACTTTTTCTGATTTATATAAACGACCTCAAAAATAACATAAAAGCTGCCTCAACATTTCTCTACGCAGATGATACTACTCTGTTAGAAAGTCCAACTATTTCAAATTCAAGCGTAATCCAAGGTCTCGAAGAAGCCGAATACTGGTTTAAATTTAACGGATTAGTATTAAAAAAATCCAAAACTATTCATATTAAATTTTCTTTAAATGGTACTGAAAAATGGAAAGCGTGAAATTTTTAGGGGTGTACTTACAACCTAAATTAACATGGGAAGTACATATAGATATGCTGGCTAATAATCTAAACAAAAATTTATACTTGCTCAAAACACGGATCAAAATATTACCAGAACCTGTTATTATGCATACATTCACTCGATTCTGAGCTACGGTATATTACTCTGGGGTAATTTGGCAATGTCTAATTGCATTTTTATAATGCAAAAGAAGGCATTAAGAATTATCGCTGCTATAGCGCAACTAACTAGTTGTCGTGAATATTTTAAATCTTTAAACATACTAACTGTACCATCTGTGTTTGTCTTTCATTGTCTACTATTTGCAAAAGACAATGTATCAAACAAAACAAAACAGAGTGATTTACATAGTTACAACACAAGATCAAATACTAATATAGTTCTTCCATCTATTAGACTTAGCAAAGTTCAAAAAAAACTATGAATATCTCTCTATTAAAATGTATAATCATTTGCCAACTAGTATCAGGGAAATGCCTAAAAATATATTTAAATTTGTGATAGAAAAAGTGTTATATACCTTTGAACCCTTTTTTGGCATACAATTTTAATTATTTATTATTATTTTAATATGTAGTGCTGTGCTATTTGATATTGTCATCTTTTTAGTTAGCTCATTGTTCTTGTACTTATCCAGGATATTTTTTTGTATGTTTTATCTTTTATTGTAATTTATTATCTAATATGTATATTCAAATGTAATATTGACATGATTTATATCATTTCCTATTCTATTCTATTCTATTCTATTCTATTCTATGTAAGATTTTGTAATTTTAGACGTATTAAGTTATTAAATCATTAAAGAAATTGTTTTCAACAAATGATATACTTGTTAAAGTACTCGTGTATCCGTTGCAAATAGTGCGACTCGGTGGTAAAAATATTACGGTCATTGACGTTTTTTGAAAAATTGCAAAAATATTATTTTGGAAATATGGAAACAAAATCGATAACCTAAAATTTTCAAATGCCATACATTTTAAAAATTGTTGTGCAGTTTTTTTAAATTTAGAGTAGAAGTATTAGAGAATTAAATGGTAGTGGCAGTTTTACTATGTTATAAATATATAACTTATACTCTTTTATGCTTGTAAAAATCTGGTCACCCTGTAATAACTTTACAACACCGGCGCAATGATGCAGATATTTGTATTTTCTGTAGATATTTCCATAGACATTGTTCAAACGAGTTTTAGTTGACAGTTTAGAGATGTAGAACCAAAACTTTTAAGAGAGATTTTTTAACCGTACTATTGATATATGGAATAAACTTTGAAAATCAGTGTTTTTTGAGTTTTATAAGCCACAAATATTCAAAGTCAATATTCACAGACTGCTTAAATTTAGTCTTTACTAAAAATCCTAATCCTAAAAAAATTTTGCTAATTTATTTGTAAGAATAGTTTATTAGTTTAACAAAAAAAAATGTTTATTAAAGTAAATTATGCCAAACAAATTGTTTTAAAATATTTTATTGATAACAAGTCTATAATTATAATCTAAATAATTTTTTTAGTCCAAATAAATACTTATTATTAATATAATTGTGGATATCTTTAAACACATTTAAGCTGAATTGCGATTAATATTTGTATTGAAAACCACTCTTGAATAGACCACTCCATATTTGTAGATTAACCACTCGTAAATGTAAGCTGAAATTGAAATAACAATTCCAATCAAATAAATCCAAATACATAATGTAATATGCTCAATCCTTAAAACTTCCGGATCAGACAAAGCATTATCTTTAAAAATAAACGTTAAATCTCGAAACCATTTATTAATCAAACCATTTGCATTTAACTTATGAATCAAATCATTCAAATATGGAGTGAAAACTCCGCGTCCTGTTTGCATTGATACATAAGTCATTAGATCTCGTATTTTGTAAAACGTATCAATTTTTTGGAGCGTCAATTCTCTATTATAAATGTCTGCCAATGCTTCCACTATAACGGCGCTTACATTTCTATCCGTAACAATTTTTGCCACATCTTCTATTACCATTCGCGGAATTAAAATAGTTGAGGTTTGAGAATGAATTTTTCTACTTAATGACGAAAACAAAACAAAATTTGTTTTAATCTGTTTTGGAAATTCCGGTGAGTCTACTGAATCTAATTGTTGTTCATATATTGGTTCAATTAGAAATGATAAAAATGATCCAGTGTAGGCGTTTGCTATTATAAGAGATACCATTACCCAAGTTATAAATACAATTTTTAGTGGTTTAGTGTTGGGTGTACTGATGCCTTGTGTTAAAAGTATACCAAAAGATTGCAACAAAGCTAAATCAATCGTTGCAGATTTAGTTATAACGTATACTGTAACTGTTATTACAACCAATGCTAACAACACAACTATCCAAAGTTCTTTCTGAAAAACATATGCTAATGCATACTTATTATTCAACGGAATTGCTTTTGGTACAGCTACAACATAGTAGTCTATATGATAAGGATACGATATATATTTTTTGTGTATAATTTCAATATGAATATAATCAAAAAACATAATTTCCAAATATGTTTGATGTTTGTATTCATTGTATTTAATAGAAAAATTCATTCTAATTGCAAATTCTTTAATTATTTCAAATGAAATACCTTTATTATTTGCAAAAAAATACGGAGGCGAATATTGAAAATTATTTACACCAATTACACATTCTTTGCAATTTGTAATATCATATTCGTAAACATATCTGATTTTCTTTGTAGCTTTGCAATTAAATTTTAAAGTATTTCTTACTTTTTTATTATTTTCAGGTTTGTAGAATATAAGTGGTGATGTCTTACTATATGCAATTCCATTCTCATCAATTATGATCACTCTATCAGACTCGCGCATTACTTTGAAGAAAATTGAGTCAATATTTTGGCTTCCTCTATATATGATTAAATAATACATTTTTGCGTGTTCACATATTCTGCAAATTGATTCATTCACTTCATTAAATTTTGAATCGTCAACTAGGATTATGGTAAAATTATGTTGTTCTTGTTCTTCATTTTTACTTGATTGTGCAGCGTTTGAATATATATAATATTCTTGATTTTGTTTTAATATGTCATCTACAAGACTGGTATCGTTTAGCAAATTTACAATTTTTGTTACCGCATTAGGGTAAATGCTTAATATTGATTCAACACATTCTTTTTCTTTTTCATTATTTGATTGTATCTGAAAATTATAATTAATTAATTATTGATTTTTTAATTAATAATTTATTCTACATGCTATTTGAGCCGTTTATATTGTAATTTAATCACTGCTTCTCTGTGTACACCAATAACTGCAAGCAGGACTATAACTACAAAATTTATGGGCTTGAGATTAAATTTTGTTTTGAAAGCTTAATTTCAAATTTAAAATCTATTATCATCAATCAAGAAAGTTGATATAGTTTCTTCTCTTTTGACTAAGAAACTTGTAAAGAATATTTAAAATATTCAAGCGTGTAGGTGGATGGCTCTTTAGTGTTGGTCATCAAGAAATTGTATTTATTATCCTCTTTTATAACATAGAGACTATTAAGGAGCCTTTTTCATAGCGTAAAATAGAGCATCCTTAATAGTTATATGCTGACCTTATTATATAAGCTAAAAATAAAACAAAAATACCGTCGTGTTTAGGAAGAGTTCTATTTTTAAATGACATGGTCAATGTTTATTTAACATCATTTTTTAATTATATTTTTTGTTCATTAATAAGGCTTTATTAAAGGGCTTAATTACACAAATATTATGTACAAAAATAATAATATCTTTATGTCATTCAATAATTTAATGTATTATCTTTGCGTTAGTGCAAGAATAATGAGAGTTGAATAAATAATCACTGCAGGATTTAACTATTAAAAAGTTGTATTTAGCAAATAAATTACGATAATATTGGCCCGTACGCTAGAGACACCATACAACATTTTCGGGAACTGAAGTGATCACGTGATTCAGACCGAGTCTCGTCTTGGTACACTGTAAAAATCTAGTGTTGTAGCTTTCCAATGCAATACGGGAGCTGAACGTTATAAAATAGAATAGACACAACCGATGACGGATCTTACCCCACCCCTATGATATTTTAGGTTCATTTATTGCACGTATTTTGCAGGTTAATAATTACTAGTATTAGTTATATATTTTTTAAATATTTAATTTTGTGTAATCATGGGTAAAAATAAATCAACCGGTGTGTACAAATTAAGTATGAAGCTGAGGATGAAGTCTGTACGTGCTGCGAAAAATAATCAGAAATATGTTGAAAATAATACGTAAGTACTTTTAACAGAAATTTTACTTATTTTTGTTGATTATTTGAATCAAAACTTATGTGTGTTATTTTATTTTAAAGTATTAAAAATATTATTTACATTTATTTTATCAAAATTACTTTAAAAATGCCATCATAAACACGCACAAGTGCATGTAATCATTTAGTAATTAGTAAAATAGGCTTAAAAATTAACTAACTATTTTGCAATTTTATTGAAATATTAGATTTAGATTCAATTTAATTAAAAAAAACATAAGTTTATCAGGATTATTCTAATTTTACTTTTGTCTTTTTGTCACCTAATTAAAGAATTGCTTTTTTATTAAATTCTTAGCATAAGCAAATCAAATTTCTTAGGTTTTCATAAAAAGTTAAACAATAAATTCATTGTAATAATGTTTTCAAAATGATATAATTTACATACCAACGCAAACAAAATTTTTTTTTTTTGTAAATCAATTTGTAAATACTTCTACTATCTATATAACTGTTAGTAGTAAAGTAATGGTTTGAATTTACTAAAAGTTGTTTATTTTTTAAAAATAATATTAGAAAGACATCTGATTTTTTAATATCTTAACTTCTTTTAACAAAAAAAAAAAAACTTAGTTTCTATTTTGATCAACATATTTGAATAACCACATAAAAAACTTAAGTTGTTGAATATTTGTAAAACCTAGATTTAATGTAAATAATATGTTAACAAACAATTAAAATTTATGAAAGTTTTAATAAATTTGCAAAAACATGATTTTTGAGAGCAAAAACTGATTTTTTTTTTAATAATTTGTCTTAAAACACAAATCAATTAGGCGATTTTAATAAAATTATACTGTTAAGTACCTCAAGATGATAGCAAACTTTTAAAATTTATAAAAGTCGTAATATATTTTTAATAATTTAATTTTATTAAAGCAAAAACAAAAAAAACGTAAAATTCTTAAATAATCGGTCGTAAAACAAAAACTAATCGGGTGATTTTAATAAAATTAATACCTCAAAATGTTAACAAACAACTAAAAACTATATAAGTCTTAAAATGTTTGCAAAATCATCATTTTTTTAACTCAAAAACAGAGCAAAACGAAAAAACTGTTGCATAATCGGTCGTAAAACAAAAACCAATTGAGCAAATTTAATCAAATTTGCTATTTAGCACCAAAAGATGTTAATAAACAATTAAAAGTTTCAAAAGTCGTAATAAATTTGCAAAACTATAATTTTTTAAAGCAAAACGGAAAAATTGTTGCATCCTTGGTCGTAAAACAAAAACTAATCAAACAATTTATTAAAACTCATTACTTCAATACCATAATATATTGACTTAGTACTTCAAGATGCTAAAAACAATTAAAATTATAAAAATTGTAATAAATTTGCAAAACTATCATTTTTTGTAGCAAAAACGTAATAAAACGGAAAAATGGTTACATAATCGATCGTAAAACAAAAACCAATTAGACAATTTTTATAAAATTTGTTAATTAGTACCTAAAGATATTAGCAAACATTTAAAACTAATAAAAATTGTAATATATTTACAAAAAATAATTTTTTTAAGGCGAAAAATGTACAAAAACGGAAAAACTGTTGCATAATCGGTCAAAAAACAAAAACCAATCAGGCAATTTCAATCACATTTTCTGCTTAGTACCTTAAAATGTTTAGAAACAATTAAAAATTATAAAAATCGTAATAAATTTGCAAAAACATAATTTTTCCAAGTCAAAAACGGAGCAAAACTGAAAAATTGTTGCATAATCGGTCGTAAAACAAAAACTTATTTTGCAATTGTAATAATTTTTTTGTTTAGTAGCTTAAAAAGTTAGCAGACAATTAAAAATTATAAAAATTGTAATAAATTTACAAAAATATTATTTTTTAAAGCAAAAACCTAAAAAAAAAACGGAAAATTTGTTACATAATCGGCCGTAAAAGAAAAACTAATCGAGCAATTTTAATCAATTTTGCTACTTAGTACTTTAAGATTTTAAGAAACAAATAAAAATTATAAAAATCAAAATAAATGTGCAAAAACATATTTTTTTAAATCAAAAACTAAGCAAAACGGAAAAATTGTTGCATAATCGGCCGTAGAACAAAAACGAATCAAGCGATTTTAATCAAATTTGCTATTTAAAACCTCAAAATGTTACTCGTAATATATTTGTAAAAAAAAATTATTTTTTAAGACAGAATCACAGTAAGTTAGAAAATTTGTTGCATAATAGGTTTTAAAAAAAACCAAGATATTAGCAAACAAATAAAAATGATAATAAATTTGCAAAAACATAAACTCAAAAACGGAGCAAAACTAAAAATTCATAATTTGCAGAACTAGATATATAAAAAATGCCGCCCCAAAATATGAGCCGCCCGGTGCGGACCGCAACCCCCCCGGGTTTTAAATATTTAAATCTAAAATTAACAAAATCCTGCTTTAAGTAGCAAAACTACTAATTTAAATTTAAATTCTTGAAAAAGTGCAACAATCCTACAAGAAAATTTAAAATTACTTACCAATTCTATTGCATAACTATTTGCTAATATAAAGCAGAATATAATTCCAACGTAGTTCATAATATTTGATACTTTTATGTTCAATTAGCTTCGCTGTATAATTTATACTGTTTTAATATTACCCGTTAGTAACAATTTATTTATGTTAAAAGCAATGAAAATTAAATGAAATATCATAAATGTAATGGATTTAATCAACTATTACAATTACTTATAATAAAGTATAATAAGTTTATATAATACAAAAAAAATATATAAATCACATTACGTTTAATAAAAATAAGTGCTTTTGTTTGAAACAATAATGTTTTACTTAAAACTGTTGCTAACAACTAAAAATATATACAAAATTTACCAAAAATTATATTTTATTTTAATTAAATAAATTTGCATTTAAAGATTTAGAAATATTGTTATTATCATAGTTTGGCAAAGATGTAACTATTTTAAACTATTCAATTTGAGAATGCAGTAATGTATAAAAACATTAAAAGTTTGCAAATCTGTAATTTGTCAAAAAAGTAACAAACACCGTAAAAGAGTTACAGTATTGTTAGCAAAAAATATATTAAATCTGTTAAATTTATTCTAAACTGTCATACAAAAAGTTATTACATCTGTCAATAAATCTTAATAACTGTCAACAAAATACAAAAACTATCAAATAGGTCGCAGTAATCTGTCAAAAAAAATTAATTGTTTTAATTTTTTTTTAATTTTTGAAAATTTAATAACATATTTAACAACTTTAAAACATTTCTTATTATTATAAAACATATTTAAAAAACATTCTTGATAAATTTGTAAAGGGTCCGCCAAATAACTTTTTTTTTTTTTGAAAATGCTATAAAAAAAAACTACTGAATATTTTCTCAAATTTCTTTTTTTATTTGAAAGTACAATCCTTCCGGTTAATAATGGAAAATAATTTTATTCAAATGGCTGCCTCGGCTGGCCATGCAGTAGCCTACACGATTGGTCCAATTTTTAAGCACATTGTCGTTTGTGTGCAGCTGTATTTCACCAATGGCTTCACGAATATTTTCCTTTAAAGCGTCAATTGTCTCTGGATTGTCGGCGTAACACTTATCTTTGAGGGCACCCCACAAATAATAGTCCAACGGTGTCAAATCGCAGCTCCGAGGTGGCCAAACGACATTAGCTCTGCGGCTGATAATGCGATCTTGAAAAACAGGGTGCAAAACATCAAGTGTAGCTTCGGCTGTGTGGCACGTAGCGCCGTCCTGTTGTAACCAAATGTTGCCAATATCCTCCTCATCAATTTTTGTGAACAAAAATTCGTTCAACATGGCCCGATAACGATCGCCATTGACTGTAACGGCCACTTCTTGCTCATTTTCGAAGAAAAATGGCCCAATTATGCCTCTGGACCAAAATCCGCACCAAACAGTGGCTCGTTTTGGGTGTACCGGCTTTTCAATGTATGCGTGCGGGTTTTCTGTGCTCCAAATGCGACAATTTTGTTTGTTTACATATCCGCCAAGATCAAAATGAGCTTCATCCGAAAAGATAATTTTTTTGGCAAAATCGGCATCTTCTGTAAGTCGATGGCGTCATACCAAGGTCTTTATGCAAAATTCGTCTCAATGATGTCTCCGAAATGTTCAATTGTTGAGAACGACGGTGAATTGATGTTGATGGCGCTTCACGCACACTTTCTGCCACAGCATCAATATTCTCGGGTGTACGCACTATTTTTGGCTTTTTACGCTTTGGTTTAACGATGAGGATGCCAGTTTCTTTCACTTTTTTCACAAGATAACGAACATACGGAGCTGACTCTTCTTCCAAAATCACATTCTGCAACATTACCATGATTTTCAAAGTAATGTCGCAATATTTCCTAGCGTTGTTCAAGCGTATACACAACCATATTCGTTCAGAGGAAGGATAAAACTAATTATCTGTCAAATCCGACATGAGCTAAGTATTACCATTCACGAAATAAGCACTAGTTGAAAAAAAAAAAACTTTAGATGGCGGACCCTTTATTATTGTAATATTTTTGGCAATTTAGAGCATTTTTGAACTTTTTAATTTAAGACTGAAAAAACATTTTTAATATAATTAAGTATTATTTTGTAATATTTTTAAAAAGTTTTTAAATTTTTTGAAATAAAATCGACAATTTAGTAACGTTTGTTTCTGTTAATTTTTAACAATTTTAAAACGTATCAACTGATTTGAGAAACATTTTTGACAATTTATCAAAATTTTTGGTAATTTTAGAACACTTTTAACAGTTCTAAAATTGTGATAAAGAAATTAGATCACAAACACTTGGGTAGATGGGCGGAAACTCTAGTCAAAATTACTGTTTTGCAAGCAATAAGATGCGTGTCCAGCCCGCTCACTCAAGTGTTTGTGATCAAGAAATGGGATCACATGCACTTGGGTGGGTGGGCGGGAACTACAATTAAAATTACTATTTTGCAATCAATGAATTGCGTGCCCCGCTCACCTATTCAAGTGTTGATCAAGAAATTAGATTACAAACACTTGTGAGGGTGGGCGGGCAGCACAGTTAAAACTACTGTCCTGCAATCAATAAGCTTTGTGCCCCAAAATCAATAAAAAAATTGGATCACATACAATTGGGTAGATCTTTAGTTAAAGCTACTGTCCCGCAATCAATAAACTGAATGCCCTTACATTTACCAGAGTGTGATAAAGAAATTGGATCACAATACTTTCTGACAATACTTTTATACTTTATAGCTAGATTTTGCTAATTTTGACATTTTATAAATAGAATTTTTCACAGTCTATGACTAGATTTTAAATCTTTGATGTTTTATGGCCCGTCAAAAAGTGTGGAAAAGAGAAAAATACGCTTCAGTTTGTATTGATGAGTGAGTTCCATTTGACTGTGGGTCGGTTATGGTTTAGGCAGGAATTTTTACCAAAACACGCACAGCGTAGGTCTTTATAGAGAATGGCTTCCTGACAGCTTATAGATACATTATGACAGTTTTCAAAAATTATATTAAGCCTTTCATGACAACTAGGAGCGGCATTTATTTTCATGCAAGATAATGCTAGACCTTACGTAGCCAGAGTTGTCAGAAATTATCTGGATGAAGTGGGATTTTTGCGGTTTAATTGGCCAGCTCTCAGCCCGGACATGAATCCCATAGAACATGTCTAGGGTGAGTTGAAATGACGTATCCAAAAGCATACACTTGCTTCAAAAACTGCTCACGAGCTAAGACAGTTGCTATTGCAGAAATGGAATAATATCGACCAAAATGTAATCTTTAATTAATTTTAAAGTGTTCTTCGTCAACTTTAAGTAGTCAATAAGTAATAAGTTTTTTTTCATATTTTTTGTTCTGTATTAGTCCTAAGAACAAAAATTCAAACTTTGTCTGAACTGTAATATTGTGATATTATCAAAACACGCAATAAAAACAATAAATATGCTTTACGACTCAACATCGAATTGTTTACAATTTGTTAACATAAGGTTTGTTAAACGTAGTTTTTGTTAGCATTGCTTATAATTATTAATGTACTGTATACTATAATGTTATTTACGTACATGTATTGTCTGAGAACCTGTGGGTTATTCACATATAGATCTTTGAAGTGTAAAAAAGTACATTGACAAGAGGTTATTGATTTGAGGTTATTCACACATAGGCTGACAAAGAGTCTTAGAAGTGTGTAAAACAAAGTACATTGACATTGAGGTCATTGAGGTACTTGACAGTTGTAGCATACCAGGTACGCTGCCAGATTTGGGGTTGTGCTAGGCTGTAAAAGATTATTATTCATACACTGGCACGAGACCTTGGGGTTGTATGTTGACACCGTATTTGGCATTGAGGTCTTATACGTAACAGTCGTTGAGGGTATGCTTGTGCACTGGCAGTTAAGACACAATAACTGCAAAAGATTGTGAAGCTTACACAGACCAGTTGGATCATGATGTTGTATGCTGGGCACGTTACATTAGTAAGGAGCAGTTATAAACACACTGGTATTAGAGTATACTACCAGTCCTATGCTACAGCAAAATTATATGTTGAGTGCGCGGAACATATCAATAATTATGTGCAGGTATAGTTTATAGAAAAGCAGCGCGAAAACATTATCTGTCGTTACGATGACGCGATGAGATGAACCAAACCGGCACGAATGGAGTAGAGTGGGGCATAGCAGTTTGAAGCGAGGGTCGGGCGCAAGATCTGGGACGTACAAATGAGCCTTAGTAACTTTTGCGCAATAAAGAGATGCGGTCGAATGGTTTGACGGCAACAAATTGTTGTTAAATTAGTGATTATTAATTAATATACGACGTTCAAGCACGGTGTGGTGGTTGGGAGGTTCAACGTGCGTTGCGTCAGTTATATAAAAAAATAAATTTGTATAACAGGTTAAAACAAAAAATTCCAAAACTAAGTCATAATTTTAAAGTGACCTCTATTTTTTGCTCGCCAGTATAGTAAAAAAATTTCTAAAATTACTTACTAATTCTAGTGCATAACTATTTGCTAATATAAAGCAAAATATAGTTCCAATGTATTTCATAATGTTTGATACTTTTATGTTCAATTAGCCTCGATGTACATTTTATACTGTCTCAATATTACTCATAAACAACAATTTATTCATGTTGAAAGCAATTTATTAATTTAAATTAATGTAAAAATTAAATGAAATATCATAATAGTGATGGCTTTAATCAACTATTGTAACTGTTTATAGTAAAGTATATTACTTTATTATAATACAAAACTATCAATCACATAACATTTTAAATCAATTTTGATTTGAAACAATTTATTTAAATTAACTTACCAATTCTATTGCATAACAGTTTGCCAATATAAGGTGGAATATAACTCCAACAAACTTCATAATTATTGCTTTATTCAATGTACATTTAATACTGTTGCAATAAAAAAACAATTTACTCAGACTTGAATTGAAATCAATATGTAAATTTATAGAAATAATATTTATTACAATAATAATAAACGTACAAGATTTAATCAGTTTACAATTGATTGTAATATAATAAATTAAATCTATATTTAATTTAATAATGTTTGCAATCAGTTTTAAAAGTTGCTTGGAGATAGTTCAGTTGACATTCTGTACACAAACCCTAACATTTTCATAGCACGCTTGCACGTATAGTTGGTATGCTCAACATAAGTTAATTTTGAGTCAAAATTACACCCAAATCTTTTATTTGTGTAACATGTTTCAAAATATTATTATCAATAGTATAGTCATACAATACTTTACTTAAAGTTCTGTTGAAGTTTATCGAAAAACATTTATTTGCGTTAAACAACAAGTTATTTATAAGACACCATAAATAAACAGAATCCAAATCATTTTGCAAACTAATGCAATCATTGATAGATGATATTCTTCTATAAATTTTAAGATCGTCAGCAAATAAAAGACAAGACAAAGAATTAATAGAATAAACAAGAGTATTAATAAAAAGTAAAAACAGAATTGGTCCACAGTGAAATCCTTGAGGAACCCCAGATAGTTGTAATAAAAAGTTATAAATTTTCACACACTGAGTACAATTTTCCAAAAAGCTCGACAACCACGCAACAACAGTTTCATGAAAACCCAAAGCCCGAAGCTTAGCAATCAAAATACTATGATTAACGCGATCAAAAGCCTTTGAAAAATCTGTGTAAATAGAATCTACTTGAACTCTTGATTGAAAGGCATTCAAAAGATCATTTTCGTAACAAAGAAGATTTGTAAGAGTAGAACGACCCTCGCGAAACCCATGTTGCTGTTCCACTAAAATGTTTTTGCACATCCATTGTATTTGACCAGTTACAATTTGATCAAACAACTTAGGAATAGCAGACTGGATGCATATACCTCTATAATAAGTAATATCCTCCTTAGTTCCAGATTTATGTAAAGGCATAATGTAGTTTTGTTTCTAAACTGATGGAAATTTGGCTTCATTAAGAGAAGCCTTAAAAAGTAAGTGCAATGGCGTAGAAATTGAAAAAATACATTGTTTTAACAGCATAGATGGAACACCGTCCGGTCCAGTGCTAAAGTTGCATTTAAGGTTCTCAATCTCTTTAAATACATCCAACAATCTAATTGAAAATGATCGATGTAATACGTTTTTCTTAAAGTCAAATAAAGGAGTTGGATGAGTTTGTGTATCGTAAACAGAGGAAAAGAATTCAGCAAAACTATTAACATAGTCATCTCCATTACTGCAAGTTTTTTGTTTATAATACATTGTGGCTGGAAAATCATTAGTTTTTCTAGAGTCGCTAACAATTTTCCAAAAGTTTTTAGGGTTACTTTGAATGTTGTTTTCTGTTCGAGTAATATATTGCTTGTATAGACATGTACTGAGATTTTTACACGAAGTACTAATTGATTGAAACTTGTTATAATCAGATAATAGTCTTGAAGATTTATAACGTTTATGAACAGTTTTTTTGAGTCTAGTAAGTGAAATCAATTCTTTATTAAAGCAAACTGAAAAATTGTTTTCTCGCCATTGTTTTTTGCGAACAAAATAGTCAATAGCAAAATGCAACACAGAGTAAAATAAATTAACGCAATTATCAACATCACAATTATAAAAAAGGACGGACCAATCAACATTCAACAAAAAATTATTGATTGCGTTAAAGTCGGCATATTTAAAATCATTAAAAACATAATTACACATTAAAATATCACGGCTAGTATCACATTTTACATCAATCACATAAGCAATATGATGTTGGCTAAGTTTTAACAAAACATCCACAATTTTAATCACAGAAATATCACAGATGTTAGAAAAACATAAATCTAAGAACACACCACCATCATTAGGTATAGAAATACATTGAGCGCAGTTTAGAAATCCATAACAGTTGGAAACAAAATGAGCAGAATAAGTATCATTACAATTAATAACACTTATGCCTAACTCATCATTAACCCATACCGCTGCGGGTAGATTATAATCGCCTAGTGAAATTAGTTTACTGTCTGGATATTTGTCAGCGATAGATTCAACGGAATAACAATGATCTAAATATTTATCCCATGCCGAGTTAGGTGGTAAGTAGACTGCACTGATAATATATGATACAAACTTAAACTTAACAATTACAAACAAATGTTCAACACTTAAAAATGTAGGTTGTAATAAAGTACAATTAAAACAAGTTTTAGTAGCAATTAAGACACCTCCTCCGTCAAGCTTAGGGCTTGTTAATGAAGAGCGATCACATCTAAACAAACTGTAACCAATTAATTGTAGCTCCGCATCGCTGATGTCCTGATTTAGCCAGGTTTCGGTCAGTACAATAATATCGTAGTTGGATACAGCTACAGCCAGCATAAATTCATTGAGTTTAGTTTTTATACCCCCGACATTCTGGTAATAGATGGAGTTACTAACTTATTAGTAAAATTTTAATATAATCTCAAAAATCCGGCCGTTAAAGACAAAATTCGGCTTAAGAAAAATAAATTTTAGACATTAAGTATTTGGTTTTACTTTTTTCATATTAAGACCGGTTTCGGTTGTTAGGCCATCATCAGTTCTAAAAATATTACATAAATTATAAATATATATGTGTTATATAAAATAAATAAAGAAGAGACGCAATGTCCTCAAATGAGACAGTTGTAAAAGCAATAATTTCGAATAAAGCCTAGTTAAATAGGTAAATTTATACGAATGCCACAACGACATATGTAGCGCTTGTTACTATTTGTTCAATCGGACAACCCAATAATAACATTAAAAAATTAAATTTATGAAAAAATATTCTAAACTAAAAACATCCATAGACGCGTTTCGAGGTTTCAGTATGGCTTTATTTATTTAAACTTAATATTAAGTTTAAATAAATAAAGCCATACTGATGAGAGGTAAACCTCGAAACGCGTCTATGGATGTTTTTAGTTTAGAATATTTTTTCATAAATTTAATTTTTTAATGCAAATGCACGTTTAGCCGCGCTCAGAGGAACAATACACCAAATATTATTAAAAATTTGAATTCTGGGGACAATTTTACATAGAAAATTGTCAGTGTTGTACTCATAGTCTATAGAAAAGTCCATCTAGAAAAAAATGTTTACAAAATTTTTATGCAAAAAATGCGTTAAAAATTATTTTTTTTTTATTTACAAAAAATATTATAAACACACTAGGGTGTGGTTTAAAATTTTTTTTTAACAAATTTTAACTAGCGACAGACAGATTTATGTTTGAATGCCAAAAATAATAATATTTTTAAATTTTTGCGCCGATAGATCGAGTCTAAATTTGTGCCGCAGGCGCAAAAGCTATCAAACAAAGAGTAAAATGGCCAAAAATTGGTTCAAGCGACAAAAAATGTCTTTGTTAAACTTCTGAAAAAAATATAATCAAAATAATCTTTAAAAAAAATTTAAAAAAAAAAAAATGTAAGTAAATTTTGAACAAATTTTTTTTTTTAGATGGATTTTTCTTTGCCAGATAAGCACAACACTGACTATTTTGTATGTAGAATTGTTTGCAAAACTAAATTTTTTAATAATATTTGGTGTATAGTTTCTCTGAAAACTGTTAAATGTGCATTTGTTAAAGTTTATGTTGAAAAATAGGCTTATTTTTGCAGTTTTTTTGAGTTTTAGACGCTTAAAACTTAAATACACAGAACAAATTTATATTTTCTAATTAATTTACATCAAAACACGTCAAGTTTAGCGGTTAAAAAAAAATTAAAAAATGCTCCTTTTTGCCCAGCCCACTGAGAACAAAAACATGGTTTTATGGCTTTTGCGGCTTATAGACAGGGTATAAACTTAAAATGGCGCCAGATTTGGATTCTACGGAAAATTTTAGATTGATTTTATTAGTAAATTAATTTTTTTGAGTTAAAATTGCGGTTTTTAAACAAAAAATGCGAATAAGTCAAAAAACGTCAAAAATACTTAAAAAAAATCGTAGAATTTTTTTTTATGGGTTTTATACCCTCATATACCGATCAAAGTACTACTAATAAGTTATAGAAACTAAAAAAAAATACATAAGCAAGTTTCTCAACGCACCCCTCCCTAGCTCTGGTCCGTTTGAAATGGAATTGCCCACTTATAAAATGTCAAAATTAGAAAAAATATTAAATAAAAATTGTTAAAAAGTGCAACATTCTATTTTTGAAATATCAAACAAGCAAAAACTCGGTCATAAATGTTGAAAAGTTTAATGTTTTTTTCATACAAGGTAAAAACTTTTAATCCGGCCATAAATTATCAAAATATTGTCAAAAAATAATAAAATTCGACCATCATAGGTTGAAAAGTGTAAAATTCTACTCATGAAACGTCAAATTCAGCTATAAAATATCAAAATATTGTTGAAAAGCACCAAAATCTGGTTATAAATAGTTAAAATAGTGCAATATTTTATATATAAAACGACAAAACAAGAAAATCCGGATATAAACTGTTAAAAGGTGCAAAAACTAAAAAATTGCAAAATCCGGCTAGAAAGTATCAAAATATTGTCAGGAAGCACCAAAATCTGCTCATAAACGGTTGAAAAGTGCAAAACTCTGAAATGAATTAGCAAAATTTACAAATAAACTTTTTAAAAGTGCAAAATTCTATTTATTATAAAAAGAAAAGTAGCAAAATCCAGCTATGAAATATCAAAATATTGTTAGGAAACACTAAAACCTGGCCTTAGTGATAAAAAGTGCAAAATTCTGTTCATAACATGTCAGAAAGCACTAAAATCTGGCCATAAACTGCCGAAACGTGCAAAATTCTATTTATAAAATATCAAAAATAGCAAAATCCGGCCATAAACTATTGAAAAGTACAAGATTCTATTTATAAAATGACAAAACAGCAATCTGCGCCTATAAACTGTTAAAAAGTCCAAAACAATGTGTATTTTTTATGAAATGTCAATAATAGCAAAATTCTGTTACGAAATATGATAATATTTTTAGAAACAATTAAAATCATGCAATAAATTGTTAAAAAGTGCCAAATTCTGTTAATAAAATGTTAAGAATAGCAAAATCCGGCCATAAACTGTTAAAAAGTGCAAGACTCAATTTATAAAATGTGAAAAACAACAAAATTTAGTCGTAAAGTATAAAATTTTGTCAGAAAGTACTAAAATTCATCATAAAAAGTTGACAAAATTCTGTCTTAAAACATTAAATTTTATCAAACAGAACCAAAATCCTATTGGAAAATGCAATATTTACATTCACATCTTAGTTTAAGTATTTTTACAGTTGATCATTTTTCATTGGTTATATTTTGATAACTGCTATTAAACATAAAGAAAATAAAGAACTATCAAAAGATACACAAGATAACAATGCTATAAAAAATGATATTGTAAATAAAGTTAATCCAGTTGAACTTAAAGTGAATGTCAATCTTAACTGTACTAAAAATGAAAATGTTATTCTTTCATGTCATAATAAAGAACAAGGAAACAAAATGCTTACTGTAAGAAAGAATAGATTCAATATAATAATACAAGTAGATCTAAAAACTTTTCAAATCTTGATAAAAAGAGGTGACGTTGCTATTGAGTGGAATATTCATAAATTATATGAACATTTCGACGTCTTGCTGTGCTATCGGTGCTTTCAATACAATCACAAAGCTACCGATTGTAAAAATACAGCAATTTGTCTATCTTGTAGCCTAGTACATGAAGGTCCTGATTGTTCAGCAAGTACTCTAATGTGTTTTAATTGCACAAGCATGAATAACAATAGTCGAAACAAACCACAAAGCATATTATCTAACTTGCAGCTGCTTTTCTTCTTATAGAAAATTTCCGCTTTAAAGGAAAAAATAAACTACGATTGGCCATCACAAACAGCATAGCAACCACCGGATGTCCATAGAAAAACAAAAAATGATACTACTTTTTTTCCATATTAATGTCAGTTCAATTCAAAATAAAGAAATAGATTTGGAAAATTATCTTAAAGAAAACCGTACCATTGAAATTATTTCAATTAATGAACACTGGCTGAAAAAAGAAGAAGTCGACTTAATAAACATTGAGGGATTTGTCATTGCCAATTGTTTTTGTAGAAAAAATAATGAACGTGGCGGAGCAATGTTAATGGTATAACGAGGAATAGAGTTTGAAAAATTAACTGATATTGATATTCTAGCAAAAGAAGTTACATGTGAACTTTGTGCTATTGTTTTAAAACAATTTGATTGTATTTTTGTATCTGTGTATCGTACGCCCTTGGGTGATTTTAATGAATTTATTATTGTATTGTCTCAGGTTTTAAACAAACTAGATAAGTACAAAGAATTGGTTTTTATTGGTGGTGATTTTAATGTTAATCTTAATTTAACTAACAGAAATTTTGTGACACAATTCTAAGTTTTAATTTCAAACATACTGTAGAGAGTAATACACGAGTTACCGCTACATCTGTATTGATAATATTTTAGTTAATACAGTCGTTCCTTATGAAGTGAGCACAGTTGAACCTTACTTATCCGACCATTATGGCATTATAATGAATTTATTTATTATGAAAAAGAAACCAGTGACATATAAAATAATGAGTAGATCTTTTTTGTATAAAAACATAACTAAATTTAAAGAAACTCTAAAACAAATAAAGTGGATAGACGTAATTAACAATTTACACAAAATGTTCCATACAGTTTTTTTTAATAAATTTGAAATCTATTTTCCGTTGTGCTCCAAAAAATATCCAAATAAAAACAGCAACCCTTGGTATTCAAGTGAATTAAAGCAACCAAAAACCATAATAAATAGTATATGTATAATGCGGAAACATATAAACACGATTGAATTAAAAACACTGGAAAAAGATTTAAAAAAGTCTTACAAAACTAACATAGATGTGGCAAAAAAAATTTGTATGCTACAAAAATTTTAAATTCTCTTAATAAACCTAAGGAGATGTGGAGAGTAATTAATGAAATTGGCAACAAACCCAAAACTAAAAGTGCAATAAATACCACTCTATCTTCAGATACATATCAAAAATACTTTCTTAACATTGTTGAGTCAATCACAGCAAATGTGCCCGAAGATAGTGATCATTCAATGAGTCTACTTTGTGAAGGTCAACCTAGATCGGTCGATTCGTTTTTTTTGGAACCCGTTACGAGTACGGAAATTGTTCAAATAATAAATTCATTAAGTAATAGTAAATGTAGAGATGCTTATGAGCTAAATTCATTTTTGCTCAAAAGTATTTCAATCAAATTACGTAAAGTTTTAGCACATTTGGTAAATTTATCATTTAAACAAAGAATATATCCTCAGGAACTAAAACTGGTTAAAGTGGTACCTATTTAAAAAATGGAAAATTATGTAATGCTCAGTTTGGGTTTAGAAAAGGCAGATCCACAATGAACGCAATTTACTCACTTGTTCATGATATATATGACGCATTTGAAAATGAAAAACTGTAAACGCCGCATTTATTGACCTGAGTAAGGCTTTTGACTGTGTCTCACACTCAATATTACTGGATAAACTTGAACACACTTAAAACACGCTGAAATTAATGGAATCATATTTATTGAACAGAAAACAATATGTCATTAAAAATAACGTACCGTCTTTTAAAGCACATGTTAAAATTGGTGTACCACAGGATTTAATTCTGGGTCCCATACTTTTTCTGATTTATATAAACGACCTCGAAAATATCATAAAAGCTGCCTCAACATTTCTCTACGCAGATGATACTACTCTGTTAGAAAGTCCAACTATTTCAGATTCAAGCGTAATCCAAGGTCTCGAAGAAGCCGAATACTGGTTTAAATTTAACGGATTAGTATTAAAAAAATCCAAAACTATTCATATTAAATTTTCTTTAAATGGTACTGATAAAATGGAAAGCGTGAAACTTTTAAAAGTGTACTTACAACCTAAATTAACATGAGAAGTACATATAGATATGCTGGCTAATAAACTAAACAAAAATTTATACTTGCTAAGAAGAATTGCTCAAAACACGGATCAAAATATTACCAGAACCTGTTACTTCGCATACATTCACTCGATTCTGAGCTACGGTATATTACTCTGGGGTAACTCGGCAATGCCTAATCGCATTTTTATAATGCAAAAGAAGGCAATAAGAATTATCGCTGCTATATCGCAACTAACTAATTGTCGTGAATATTTTAAATCATTAAACATACTAACTGTATCATCTGTGTTTGTCTTTTATTGTCTACTATTTGCAAAAGACAATGTATCAAACAAAACAAAACAAAGTGATTTACATAGTTACAACACAAGATCAAATACGTATATAGTTCTTCCATCTATTAGACTTAGCAAAGTTCAAAAAACTATGAATATCTCTCTATTAATATGTATAATCATTTGCCAACTAGTATCAGGGAAATGCCTAAAAATATATTTAAATTTGTGATAGAGAAAAGTGTTATATACCTTTGAACCCTTTTTTGGCATACAATTTTAATTATTTATTATTATTTTAATATGTAGTGCTGTGCTATTTGATAATGTCATCTTTTTAATTAGCTCACTGTTCTTGTACTTATCCAGGATTTTTTTTTGTAAGTTTTATCTTTTATTGTAATTTATTATCTAATATGTATATTCAAATGTAATATTGACATGATTTATACCATTTCCTATTCTATTCTATTCTATTCTATGAAAGATTTTGTAATTTTAGACGTATTAAGTTAATAAATCATTAAAGAAATTGTTTTCAACAAATGATATACTTGTTAAAGTACTCGTGTATCCGTTGCAAATAGTGCAACTCGGTGGTAAAAATATTACGGTCATTGACGTTTTTTGAAAAATTGCAAAAATATTATTTTGGAAATATGGAAACAAAATCGACAACCTAAAATTTTCAAATGCCATACATTTTAAAAATTGTTGTGCAGTTTTTTTAAATTTAGAATAGAAGTATTAGAGACTTTAAAAACTTATAAAAATTAAATGGTAGTGGCAGTTTTACTATGTAATAAATATATAACTTATACTCTTTTTTGCTTGTAAAAATCTGGTCACCCTGTAATAATTTCACAACACCGGTTGCAAATGTTGCAGATCTTTGTATTTTCTGTAGATATTTCTATAGACATTGTTCAAACGAGTTTTAGTTGACAGTTTAGAGATGTAGAACCAAAACTTTTAAGAAACATTTTTTAACCGTACTATTGATATATGAAATAAATTTTGAAAATCAGTGTTTTTTGAGTTTTATAAGCCACAAATATTCAAAGTCAATATTCACAGACTGCTTAAATTTAGTCTTTACTAAAAATCCTAATCCTAAAAAATTTTGTTAATTTATTTGTAAGAATAATTTATTAGTTTAACAAAAAAAAATGTTTATTAAAGTAAATTATGCCAAACAAATTGTTTTAAAATATTTTATTGATAACAAGTCTATAATTATAATCTAAATAAATTTTTTAGTCCAAATAAATAATTATTATTAATATAATTGTGGATATCTTTAAACACATTTAAGCTGAATTGCGATTAATATTTGTATTGAAAACCACTCTTGAATAGACCACTCCATATTTGTAGATTAACCACTCGTAAATGTAAGCTGAAATTGAAATAACAATTCCAATCAAATAAATCCAAATACATAATGTAATATGCTCAATCCTTAAAACTTCCGGATCAGACAAAGCATTATCTTTAAAAATAAACGTTAAATCTCGAAACCATTTATTAATCAAACCATTTGCATTTAACTTATGAATCAAATCATTCAAATATGGAGTGATAACTCCGCGTCCTGTTTGCATTGATACATAAGTCATTAGATCTCGTATTTTGTAAAACGTATCAATTTTTTGGAGCGTCAATTCTCTATTATAAATGTCTGCCAATGCTTCCACTATAACGGCGCTTACATTTCTATCCGTAACAATTTTTGCCACATCTTCTATTACCATTCGCGGAATTAAAATAGTTGAGGTTTGAGAATGAATTTTTCTACTTAATGACGAAAACAAAACAAAATTTGTTTTAATCTGTTTTGGAAATTCCGGTGAGTCTACTGAATCTAATTGTTGTTCATATATTGGTTCAATTAGAAATGATAAAAATGATCCAGTGTAGGCGTTTGCTATTATAAGAGATACCATTACCCAAGTTATAAATACAATTTTTAGTGGTTTAGTGTTGGGTGTACTGATGCCTTGTGTTAAAAGTATACCAAAAGATTGCAACAAAGCTAAATCAATCGTTGCAGATTTAGTTATAACATATACTGTAACTGTTATTACAACCAATGCTAACAACACAACTATCCAGAGTTCTTTCTGAAAAACATATGCTAATGCATACTTATTATTCAACGGAATTGCTTTTGGTACAGCTACAACATAGTAGTCTATATGATAAGGATACGATATATATTTTTTGTGTATAATTTCAATATGAATATAATCAAAAAACATAATTTCCAAATATGTTTGATGTTTGTATTCATTGTATTTAATAGAAAAATTCATTCTAATTGCAAATTCTTTAATTATTTCAAATGAAATACCTTTATTATTTGCAAAAAAATACGGAGGCGAATATTGAAAATTATTTACACCAATTACACATTCTTTGCAATTTGTAATATTATATTCGTAAACATATCTGATTTTCTTTGTAGCTTTGCAATTAAATTTTAAAGTATTTCTTACTTTTTTATTATTTTCAGGTTTGTAGAATATAAGTGGTGATGTCTTACTATATGCAATTCCATTCTCATCAATTATGATCACTCTATCAGACTCGCGCATTACTTTGAAGAAAATTGAGTCAATATTTTGGCTTCCTCTATATATGATTAAATAATACATTTTTGCGTGTTCACATATTCTGCAAATTGATTCATTCACTTCATTAAATTTTGAATCGTCAACTAGGATTATGGTAAAATTATGTTGTTCTTGTTCTTCATTTTTACTTGATTGTGCAGCGTTTGAATATATATAATATTCTTGATTTTGTTTTAATATGTCATCTACAAGACTGGTATCGTTTAGCAAATTTACAATTTTTGTTACCGCATTAGGGTAAATGCTTAATATTGATTCAACACATTCTTTTTCTTTTTCATTATTTGATTGTATCTGAAAATTATAATTAATTAATTATTGATTTTTTAATTAATAATTTATTCTACATGCTATTTGAGCCGTTTATATTGTAATTTAATCACTGCTTCTCTGTGTACACCAATAACTGCAAGCAGGACTATAACTACAAAATTTATGGGCTTGAGATTAAATTTTGTTTTGAAAGCTTAATTTAAAATTTAAAATCTATTATCATCAATCAAGAAAGTTGATATAGTTTCTTCTCTTTTGACTAAGAAACTTGTAAAGAATATTTAAAATATTCAAGCGTGTAGGTGAATGGCTCTTTAGTGTTGGTCATCAAGAAATCGTATTTATTATCTTCTTTTATAACATAGAGACTATTAAGGGGCCTTTTACTTAGCGTAAAATAGAGCATCCTTAATAGTTATATGCTGACCTTATTATATAAGCTAAAAATAAAACAAAAATACCGTCGTGTTTAGGAAGAGTTCTATTTTTAAATGACATGGTCAATGTTTATTTAACATCATTTTTTAATTATATTTTTTGTTCATTAATAAGGCTTTATTAAAGGGCTTAATTACACAAATATTATGTACAAAAATAATAATATCTTTATGTCATTCAATAATTTAATGTATTATCTTTGCGTTAGTGCAAGAATAATGAGAGTTGAATAAATAATCACTGCAGGATTTAACTATTAAAAAGTTGTATTTAGCAAATAAATTACGATAATATTGGCCCGTACGCTAGAGACACCATACAACATTTTCGGGAACTGAAGTGATCACGTGATTCAGACCGAGTCTCGTCTTGGTACACTGTAAAAATCTAGTGTTGTAGCTTTCCAATGCAATACGGGAGCTGAACGTTATAAAATAGAATAGACACAACCGATGACGGATCTTACCCCACCCCTATGATATTTTAGGTTCATTTATTGCACGTATTTTGCAGGTTAATAATTACTAGTATTAGTTATATATTTTTTAAATATTTAATTTTGTGTAATCATGGGTAAAAATAAATCAACCGGTGTGTACAAATTAAGTATGAAGCTGAGGATGAAGTCTGTACGTGCTGCGAAAAATAATCAGAAATATGTTGAAAATAATACGTAAGTACTTTTAACAGAAATTTTACTTATTTTTGTTGATTATTTGAATCAAAACTTATGTGTGTTATTTTATTTTAAAGTATTAAAAATATTATTTACATTTATTTTATCAAAATTACTTTAAAAATGCCATCATAAACACGCACAAGTGCATGTAATCATTTAGTAATTAGTAAAATAGGCTTAAAAATTAACTAACTATTTTGCAATTTTATTGAAATATTAGATTTAGATTCAATTTAATTAAAAAAAACATAAGTTTATCAGGATTATTCTAATTTTACTTTTGTCTTTTTGTCACCTAATTAAAGAATTGCTTTTTTATTAAATTCTTAGCATAAGCAAATCAAATTTCTTAGGTTTTCATAAAAAGTTAAACAATAAATTCATTGTAATAATGTTTTCAAAATGATATAATTTACATACCAACGCAAACAAAATTTTTTTTTTTTGTAAATCAATTTGTAAATACTTCTACTATCTATATAACTGTTAGTAGTAAAGTAATGGTTTGAATTTACTAAAAGTTGTTTATTTTTTAAAAATAATATTAGAAAGACATCTGATTTTTTAATATCTTAACTTCTTTTAACAAAAAAAAAAAAACTTAGTTTCTATTTTGATCAACATATTTGAATAACCACATAAAAAACTTAAGTTGTTGAATATTTGTAAAACCTAGATTTAATGTAAATAATATGTTAACAAACAATTAAAATTTATGAAAGTTTTAATAAATTTGCAAAAACATGATTTTTGAGAGCAAAAACGGATTTTTTTTTTAATAATTTGTCTTAAAACACAAATCAATTAGGCGATTTTAATAAAATTATACTGTTAAGTACCTCAAGATGATAGCAAACTTTTAAAATTTATAAAAGTCGTAATATATTTTTAATAATTTAATTTTATTAAAGCAAAAACAAAAAAAACGTTAAATTCTTAAATAATCGGTCGTAAAACAAAAACTAATCGGGTGATTTTAATAAAATTAATACCTCAAAATGTTAACAAACAACTAAAAACTATATAAGTCTTAAAATGTTTGCAAAATCATCATTTTTTTTAACTCAAAAACAGAGCAAAACGAAAAAACTGTTGCATAATCGGTCATAAAACAAAAACCAATCGGGCAATTTCAATCACATTTTCTGCTTAGTACCTTAAAATGTTTAGAAACAATTAAAAATTATAAAAATCGTAATAAATTTGCAAAAACATAATTTTTCCAAGTCAAAAACGGAGCAAAACTGAATAACTGTTGCATAATCGGTCATAAAACAAAAACTAATCTTGCAATTGTAATAAAGTTTGTTATTTAGTAGCTTAAAACGTTGGCAAACAACTAAAAATTATAAAAATCGTAATAAATTTACAAAAATATTATTTTTTAAAGCAAAAACCTAAAAAAACGGAAAAATTGTTGCATAATCGGCTGTATAACAAAAACTAATCGAGCAATTTTAATTAAATTTGCTACTTAGTACATCACGATTTTAAAAAACAATTAAATTTTATAAAAATCAAAATAAATGTGCAAAAACAATTTTTTTTAAGTCAAAAACTGAGAAAAACTGAAAAATTGTTGCATTTACAGTCGTAAAACAAAAACTTATTTTGCAATTGTAATAAAATTTGTTATTTAGTAGCTTAAAATATTAGTAAACAATTAAAAATTATAAAAATTGTAATAAATTTACAAAAATATTATTTTTTAAAGCAAAAACCTAAAAAAAACGGAAAAATTGTTGCATAATCGGCCGTAAAACAAAAACTAATCAAGCAATTTTAATCAAATTTGCTACTTAATACCTCAAGATTTTAAGAAACAATTAAAATTTATAAAAATCAATATAAATGTGCAAAAACATATTTTTTTATGTCAAAAACTAAGCAAAACGGAAAAATTGTTGCATAATCGGCCGTAAAACAAAAACGAATTAAGCGATTTTAATCAAATTTGCTATTTAAAGCCTCAAGATGTTAGTAAACAATTAAAAATTTTAAAAGTCGTAATATATTTGTAAAAACATAAGCTTTTCAAGTTAAAAACGGAGCAAAACTGAAAATTCATAATTTACAGAACTAGATATAAAAAAAATGCCGCCCCAAAATATGAGCCGTCCGGTGCGAATACTTTAAATATTAAATCCGGGTTTTAAATATTTAAATCTAAAATTAACAAAATCCTGCTTTAAGTAGCAAAACTACTAATTTAAATTTAAATTCTTGAAAAAGTGCAACAATTCTACAAGAAAATTTAAAATTACTTACCAATTCTATTGCATAACTATTTGCTAATATAAAGCAGAATATAATTCCAACGTAGTTCATAATATTTGATACTTTTATGTTCAATTAGCTTCGCTGTATAATTTATACTGTTTTAATATTACCCGTTAGTAACAATTTATTTATGTTAAAAGCAATGAAAATTAAATGAAATATCATAAAAGTAATGGATTTAATCAACTATTACAACTACTTATAATAAAGTATAATAAGTTTATATAATACAAAAAAAATATATAAATTACATTACGTTTAATAAAAATAAGTGCTTTTGTTTGAAACAATAATGTTTTACTTAAAACTGTTGATAACAACTAAAAATATATACAAAATTTACCGAAAATTATATTTTATTTTAATAAAATAAATTTGCATTTAAAGATTTAGAAATATTGTTATTATCATAATTTGGCAAAGATGTAACTATTTTAAACTATTCAATTTGAGAATGCAGTAATGTATAAAAACATTAAAAGTTTGCAAATCTGTAATTTGTCAAAAAAGTAACAAAAACCGTAAAAGAGTTACAGTATTGTTAGCAAAAAATATATTAAATCTGTTAAATTTATTCTAAACTGTCATACAAAAAGTTATTACATCTGTCAATAAATCTTAATAACTGTCAACAAAATACAAAAACTATCAAATAGGTCGCAGTAATCTGTCAAAAAAAATTAACTGTTTTAATTTTTTTTTTATTTTTGAAAATTTAATAACATATTTAACAACTTTAAAACATTTTTTATTATTTTAAAACATATTTAAAAAACATTCTTGATAAATTTGTATTATTGTAATATTTTTGACAATTTAGAGCATTTTTGAACTTTTTAATTAAGACTGAAAAAACATTTTTAATATAATTAAGAATTATTTTGTAATATTTTTAAAAAGTTTTTAAATTTTTTGAAATAAAATCGACAATTTAGTAACGTTTGTTTCTGTTAATTTTTAACAATTTTAAAACGTATCAACTGATTTGAGAAACATTTTTGACAATTTTGCAAAATTTTTGGTAATTTTAGTACGCAGTTCTAGATTTTTTTACATTTTTTATTCAATTTTAATTTTTTGTTGATGATTTAATAATCAATAAACTGAATACCCTGACATCTACCAGAGTGTGATGAAGAAATTAGATCACAAACACTTGGATAGATGAACGGGAACAAAATTACTGTTTTGCAAGCAATAAAATGCGTGTCCAGCCCGCTTACTTAAGTGTTTGTGATTAAAAAACTACAATTATAATTAAAGCTAGGATTTATATGCGTTATAATTTTTACCACTATTATATGCATATCAATTTTGAATGTATATCTCGACGCATAAGAAAGTAAAGCAAATGACACCTTCTTATTTTGGCTTATTTTGCCTATTTTCGGGTTTTATGCATATTTTAGTTTTTATACATGTTTAATGCATATTTTAAGAGTTTTTATTTGATTTTCTTAATTTTCATGCATATTTGATGCTTATTTTAAGTAATTTTGCCTATTTTGGCATTTCTGTGCATATTTTATGCTTATTTTAAGCAATTTCCGGTTTCATAAAAATTTAAGAGTTAATAAAATATTTTTTTAAAACAATTATATGCGAACGTATTAAAATAGTCATGGTCATGCATGACTCATGCGATTAATGCCCGATTATTCACATATAGATCTTTGAAGTGTAAAAAAGTACATTGACAAAAGGTTATTGATTTACTTCACAACTGTCTGAGGTTATTCACACATAGGCTGACAAAAAGTCTTAGAGGTGTGTAAAACAAAGTACATTGACATTGAGGTCATTGAGGTACTTGACAGTTGTAGCATACCAGGTACGCTGCCAGATTTGGGGTTGTACTAGGCTGTAAAAGATGGTTATTCATACTTTGGCACGAGGTTTTGGGGTTGTATGTTGACACCGTATTTGGCATTGAGGTCTTATACGTAACAGTCGTTGAGGGTATGCTTGTGCACTGGCAGTTAAGGCACAATAACTGCACAAAATTGTCAAGCTTACACAGACCAGTTGAGTCATGAGGTTGTATGCAGAGCACGTTACAATAGTAAGGAGCAGTTATAAACACACTGGTATTAGAGTATACTACCAGTCCTATGCTACAGCAAAATTATATGTTGAGTGCGCGGAACATATCAATAATTATGAGCAGGTATAGTTTATAGAAAAGCAGCGCGGAAACATTATCTGTCGTTACGATGACGCGATGAGATGAACCAAAGGAGCCTTATTATCTTTTGCGCAATAAAGAGATGCGGTCGAATGGTTTGACGGCAACAAATTGTTGTTAAATTAGTGATTATTAATTAAGATACGACGTTCAAGCACGGTGTGGTGGTTGGGAGGTTCAACGTGCGTTGCGTCAGTTATATAAAAAAAAAAAATTTGTATAACAGGTTAAAAATATGATCGAAAACACCAAAAATGTAAAATTCTATTTATAAAATGTCAAAAATAGCAAAATACGTTTATAAACTGTCTAAAGTAAAAGGTTCTATTTATAAAGTGTCAAAAGCAGCAAAATCCGGCTATAAACTGATAAGTGCAATTTTTTTTAATGAAATGTCTAAAATTGCAAAATAATTGTAAAAAGGTACAAAATTCTATTCATAAAATGTCTAAAATAGCAAAATCTGTTGAAATGTGCATAATTTTATTCACAAAATGCTAAAAAAATAAAAATGTTGGCAAAAGTATTTAAGTATTGTTAGAAAAAAACCAAAATTTGGCCATAAACTGTCAAACATGTCAATATAATCAAAATTCGGCCAGAAACTGTCAAAAAAGTAAGATTCTATTGATGAAGTTGTAAAATCTGGCTATATAGTTTAAAAATGAAAGCCTTAGAAAGTTGAAAATTGCAAAATTCTATTTATAAAGTGTCAAAAATGGGAAATATCCTTTCATTAATCGTTAAAAAATGCAAAATACTATCCATAAAATGTCAAAGTTATCACAATTTGGCTACGAAATATAAAAACATTATCAAAAACTTTAAAAAAATTGATTTATGAAACGTCAAAAACAACATAATCCGGTTATAAAGTATCAAAATATTTTCCTAAAAAACGGCCTTAAATTGTTAAAAAGAGTAAAATTCTATTAGTAAAGTTTAAAAATACCAAAATCCGGGCATAAAATATCAAAATATTTTTCGAAAATTTGTCCATCAACTGTTATATGCAGCAATATTTAAATATTGTCAGTACAAAAACCCGGCTTAAATGTTTAAAAGTATAAAATTATTATGAAAAGTCCGGATGTTGTGCGTTTTAGTGTGCACTATTAAGGGTTGTATCATAAGAGAAAATTAAAAACTAAACAAACTAGAAATTATCCCAAAGTTATATAATGAACCATCAATAATATCGATAGCAGAAACATGGCTATATGAAGATCAGGAAGACCACTATGAATTAAAAAACTACAACAGCGTACAAAACTCAAGAAAAACGAAAGGAGGAGGTGTAAACATGTATATTAAGAAAAATATAAAATATAAAATAATAACTAACAAAACAATTAACTTTATAGAATTAATTACAATATTTCTAACAGAGCTAAACATATAGATAACATCAATCTATAAGCCACCAGAAATAACAAATACAAAACTACTAAATGTTCTTGAAAACAATATACTTAACACAAAAAAAACACACATTATTATGGGAGATATGAATATAAATCTAGCAGAAAACTCAAATAAAACCAACACATATAAAATGATGATAACAGAACAAGGATATCAATTAATGAACAAGCAAAAATAACAAAATATCAATAATAGACCATATAATAACAAATAAACCTGTACTAATGGAAAGTTTTGAAATAAAATATGCTCCATACTCTGACCACTATGCAATAATGACCACATGGAACATCAAAGAGATAAAAATGAATATAATATAATACAATAATATAAAATAAATTACGTTAATATTAAAGAAACATTTGCTAAACATATTCGAGAAAAACAAATTGAAACTTTTGATACATTAATTGAAATAATGACAAAACTAATAGAAAATAACACCAGAGAAGTAAAACTTAAATATAAACAAGGAAATGATTGGATTAATACCGAAATACTAAACGACATTAAGAAGAGAAATGATTTATATAAAAGATATAAACAAAATCAAACAAACGCTATAATCAAACAAAACTACATTACAATGAAAAATTACGTTGATAAAAAGGTAAATGAAAAGAAAAAAATGTACTATCAGAATAGAATAGAACGTGTACAAGATAATCAAAAAAAAAAACATGGAATGAAATAAATCAAATTATAAAAAATAAAAAAAAGAAGCAAAGATATATCAACAATCACCGACAAAAATGGAACAATACTCACAAATCCTGAAAACATATCTAATACAATTAATATATATTTTGCAAAGATTGGAAAAAACCTTGCAAACAAAAAACCAAATAATTCCACATCACTCAAAACTATTACATTACAAAAGAATATAGACTCAAACGTAACATTTAACCCAACGACGGACGCAGAAATTGAAAACATTATAAACAAACTTAAAGATGGAAAAGCACCTGGAAAAGATATGATAACATCAGAAGTTATTAAAACTGTAAAAATGAGTTGATACCGCTACTAACTAAATTAATCAACAATACAATATTACAAGGTATATATCCAGAGTGTCTAAAACCAACTGTTATTATACCTATATTTAAAAAAGGAAACAAACATCTACCGGAAAACTATAGGCCTATTGCATTACTCTCTATTGTAGCCAAGATAGTCGATAAAATAATTTATGAACGAACATGTAGAATCACATAATATTATATATAAACACTCGGCAATACGCATTCCAAAAACAAACCGGTACAGGCTCTGCACTTACTGACATAATGCACAACGGCAACAATGCACTTGATGTAAGAAAAGAATTACAGTATTTATAGACATGCAGAAAGCGTTTGATACTGCATGTAAACGAAAACTAATTACAAAACTAGAAAAAATGGGAATTCGAAAAAAAGAACTAAATCTAATTCAAACTTATTTAAAACAAAGAACCTTACAAACAAAAATTAAAAATACACTGAGTGCAGTAAAATATAGTGACTACGGTATACCACAAGGTGGTGTGCTTGCACCACTTCTATATATTTTATATATTAACGACATATTTGAGTTAAAGCTAAACGGAAAACTATACATATACGCAGACGACACAACTCTAGTACATACAGAAATAAACAAAACAAAACTGCAACACGAAGTACAAGAAGACTTAAATAAAATTATTGACTGGTATAATAAAAACCTGTTAACAATTAATGAACATAAAACAAATTTTATGTTAATATCACGAAAAAAAAGAAATAACAACATCTTGCTATCTATAAATAACCAACAATTATGCGAAGTTTCACATACAAAATATCTTGGAATTACAATTACCAATAATTTAAAGTGGGACAAACACATACAAAACCTTATAAGAAAAAACACAATAGCTATAGGAGCCCTATACAAACTGAGCAGCCTAACTACACAAAAAACAAGAAACATTATCTATAATGCTATCTTTAGCTCACAAACTAATTACATGATGACCGTATGGTCACAAACCAACATAAGAAACATAGACAAGCTACAACGACAACAAAACAAGGCAATAAAAACACTATATCAAATGGACAAACTAACACCTACAAATGAAATTCACAAAAAAACAAACCAACTTACAATAAAAAACAAAATCTCACAACAATGTATTATCTTAATAAAAAAGATACAACTTGGTCTAACTAAAACAGAATTAAAACCAACAACTAGAAAAGAAATTTATACACACAACACATGAAGAAAAGGACACTTAAACATGGAAGTAAACCGAACAACATCAAAAAACCAAAGTATAACTGTCAATGGCATTAAAGAATTCAATAATATACCAGAAAAAATTAAAAATATATGCGACATAAATAATTTCAAAATGAAACTAAAAGAATATCTGATGAAAAAACAAATATAAAAGATAAAACTACTAACACACATCATAACACCACACGATGAAAAAAAAAAATCCAATACCAGGCCCCAGGATTCCTTACGGATGGAATGTTATATTTATATGAAAACTATTTTTTAACAATTTTGTAAATATATATATATATATATATATATATATATATATATGTATGTATAAATAATTTTAATAAATGTATAAAAAAAAAAAAAAAAACTTTAAAAGAGTGGGTTTGAGAATGAGTGCATATCAACGTAACCTTAAAATTTTCCCTAGTTGCAGTTTCTAATTTATTTTCGGTGTTAATCTGGTACGAGAAATACACAGAATTAGTAGTTGTTTGGTAAGTAGGTTCAATGGAGGCTCAGAATAAAGTAAAATTTTGTTGATTTTGAAATTGCGGTAAACTTTGTACTGAATATTAATATTAAAAACATAATCCAACTTAAGAGAATAGAAATCTGCTTATAAAGTACATATTTGCAAAAGTCCGGCTAAAAATACAAAATTGATCAAAGTTACTAACTTATTAGTAAAATTTTAATGTAATCTCAAAAATCCGGCCGTTAAAGACAAAATCCGGCTTAAGAAAAATAAATTTTAGACATTAAGTAATTGAATTTGATCAAAAACTACAATAATCTGCTTTATATTGGTATAATATAGATATAATTTTAAAAATCTGGCCATAAAATACAAATTTCCGCCTAAAAAATTAAAATCTTGTCTTAAAGTATTGAAATCCAGCAAAAAAAACATAAAAATCTGCATAAAACTGACAAAATTTGGTCATATTCTTAAAAATCTAGTCATAAAATACATAATCCGGCAAAAAAGAATTAAAATCCATCCATAAAGTAATTAAATCCGGCCAAAACAATAGTAATCAAATTAAAACTTGTTAAATACAAACATAATTTTAAAAAATTCGTCATAAAATATCAAAATATTGTCATAAAAAACGTCAAAAAAGCTAAATTCGGCCATAAATTGTTGAAAAGTTAAATGTTCTTTTCATACAAAGTAAAAACTTTTAATCCAGCCATAAATTATCAAAATATTGTCAAAAAATAATAAAATTCGACCATCATGGGTTGAAAAGTGCAAAATTCTACTCATGAAATGTCAAATTCAGCTATAAAATATCAAAATATTGTTGAAAAGCACTAAAATCAAATCATAAATAGTTAAAAAAGTGCAATATTTTATATATAAATTGACAAAACAAGAAAATCCGGCTATAAACTGTTAAAAGGTGCAAAAACTAAAAAATTGCAAAATCAGGCTAGAAAGTATCAAAGTATTGTCAGGAAGCACCAAAATCCGCTCAAAAACGGTTGAAAAGTGCAAAACTCTGAAATGATTTAGCAAAATTTAGCAATAAACTTTTTAAAAGTGCAAAATTCTATTTGGGCAATTCCATTTCAAACGAACCAGAGCTGGGGGGGGGGGGTTGTAAAACTTGTTCATGTATTTTTTTTTAGTTTCTATAACTTATTAGTAGTCTTTTGATCGGTAAAAAAATTCTACGATTTTTTAAGGTTTTTTGTCGTTTTTTAACTTAATCGCATTTTTTGTTTAAAAACCGCAATTTTAACTCAAAAAAATAAATTTAGTAATGAAATCAATCAGAAATTTTCCGTAGAATCCAAATCTGGTGCCATTTCAAATCTATACCCTGTCATTAAGCCGCAAAAGCTATTAAACCATGTTTTTGTTCTCAGTGGGCTGGGCAAAAAGGAGCATTTTTTTAATTTTTTTAACCGCCAAAGTTGACGTATTTTGATGTAAATTAATTGAAAATTATAAATATGTTCTGTGTATTTGGGTTTTAAGAGTCTAAAACTCCGCGCTCAGAAGAACAATACACCAAATATTATTAAATGTTTGGATTCTGAAGACAATTTTACATGGAAAATAGTCAGTGTTGTACTTATCGTCAATAGAAAAGTCCATCTAGAAAGAAATGTTTACAAAATTTTCAGACAAAAAATGCGTTAAAAATTAATTATATTTTTATATTCACAAAAAATATTATAAACACACTAGGGTGTGGTTTAAAACTTTTTTTTAACAAATTTTAATAAGCGCCAGGAGGATTTATGTTTGAATGCCAAAAATAATAATATTTTCTAATTTTTGCGCCGATAGATGGAGTCTAAATTTGTGCCGCAAGCGCAAAAACTATCAAACAAAGAGTAAAATGACTCAAAATTGGTTCAAACAACAAAAAATGATTTTGTTAAACTTCTGAAATAAGCTTAAAAAAATACAATCTAAATAATCTTTAAGAAAAAAAAAAAAAAAAAAAATTTAAGTAAATGTTGAACACATTTTTGTTTTCTAGATGGGTTTTTTATTGCCGGATAAGCACGACACTGACTATTTTCTATGTAAAATTGTTTGCAAAACTCAGTTTTTTAATAATATTTGGTGTATAGTTTCTCTGAAAACTGATAAATGTGCATTTGTAAAAGTTTATGTTGAAAAAGATGCTTATTTTTGCAGTTTTTTTGTGTTTTAGACCTTTAAAACCCAAATACACAAAACAAATTTATATTTTCTAATTAACTTACATCAAAACACGTCAACTTTGGCGGTTAAAACAAAATTAAAAAATGCTCCTTTTTGCACAGCCCACTGAGAAGAAAAACATGGTTTTATATCTTTTGCGGCTTATAGACAGGGTATAGACTTGAAATGGCACCAGATTTGGATTCTACGGAAAATTTTTGATCGATTTCATTAGTAAATTTATTTTTTTGAGTAAAAATTGCGGTTTTTAAACAAAAAATGCAATTAAGTTAAAAAACGACAAAAAAATTTAAAAAAATTGTAGATTTTTTTTTTATGGGTTCATACTCTTATATACTGATCAAAAGACTACTAATAAGTTATAGAAACTAAAAAAAAAATACATGAGCAAGTTTCTAAATGCACCCCCTCTGGTCCGTTTGAAATGGAATTGCCCATTTATTAAAAAAAGAAAAGTAGCAAAATCCAGCTATGAAATATCAAAATATTGTTAGAAAACACTTAGTTTAAAAAGTACAAAATTCTGTTCATAATATGTCAGAAAGCACCAAAATCTAGCCATAAACTGCCGAAACGTTCAAAACTCTATTTATAAAATATCAAAAACAGCAATCTGCGCCTATAAACTGTTAAAAAGTCCAAAACAATGTGCATTTTTTATGAAATGCCAATAATAGCAAAATTCTGTTACAAAATATATAGTATTTTTAGAAACAATTAAAATCATGCAATAAATTGTTAAAAAGTGCCAAATTCTGTTAATAAAATGTTAAGAATAGCAAAATCCGGCCATAAACTGTTAAAAAGTGCAAGACTCAATTTATAAAATGTGAAAAACAACAAAATTCAGTCGTAAAGTATAAAATTTTGTCAGAAAGTACTAAAATTCACCATAAAAAGTTGACAAAATTCTGTCTTAAAACATTAAATTTTATCAAAAAGAACCAAAATCCGGCTAATAACTATTGTAAAGTGCAAAATTTACATTCACATCTTAGATTAAGTATTTTCACAGTTGATCATTTTTCATTGGTTATATTTTGATAGCTGCTATTAAACATAAAGAAAATAAAGAACTATCAAATGATACACAAGATAACAATGCTATAAAAAATGATATTGTAAATAAAATTAATCTAGTTGAACTTGAAGTGAATGTCAATCTTAACTGTACTAAAAATGGAAATATTATTCTTTCATGTCATAATAAAGAACAAGGAAACAAAATGCTTAAAGATATAGAAAATAAACTTGGTGAAAAGTATACTGTCAAAGAACACGTTAAACGGAATCCAAAACTTAAAATTGTCAATATTAAAGAATCTAAATGTAATATTGCAGATGATATATTTATAGAAAACCTCATCACAACTGTTTTGAAATGTGGGTAATAAAAAAAAACAACTGTAAGAAAGAATAGATTCAATATAATAATACAAGTAGATCCAAAAACTTTCTAAATCTTGATAAAAAGAGGTGACGTTGCTATTGAGTGGAATATTTATAAATTATATGAACATTTCGACGTCTTGCAGTGCTATCGGTGCTTTCAATAACAATCACAAAGCTACCGATTGTAAAAATACAGCAATTTGTCTATCTTGTAGCCTAGTACATGAAGGTCCTGATTGTTCAGCAAGTACTCTAATGTGTTTTAATTGCACAAGCATGAATAACAAGTTTAACACACTAGTTGAAACAAACTTAAAAGCGTATGATCCAACTTGCAGTTGCTATAAGAAGAAAGTTTCCGCTTTAAAGGAAAAAAATAAACTACGATTGGCCATCATCAACAGCATAGCAACCACCGGATGTCCATAGAAAAACAAAAAATGATACTACTTTTTTCCATATTAATGTCAGTTCAATTCAAAATAAAAAAATAGATTTGGAAAATTATCTCAAAGAAAACCGTACCATTAAAATTATTTCAATTAATGAACACTGGCTGAAAGAAGAAATCGATTTAATAAACATTGAGGGATTTGTCATTGCCAATTGTTTATGTAGAAAAAATAATGAACGTGGCGGAGTAATGCTAATGGTAAAAAGAGGAATAAAGTTTGAAAAATTAACTGATATTGATATTCTAGCAAAAGAAGTTACATGTAAACTTTGTGCTATTATTTTAAAACAATTTGATTGTATTTTTGTATCTGTGTATCGCACGTCCTTGGGTGATTTTAATGAATTTATTATTGTATTGTCTCAGGTTTTAAACAAACTGGATAAGTACAAAGAATCGGTTTTTATTGGTGGTGATTTTAATGTTAATCTTAATTTAACTAACAGAAATTTTGTGACACAATTCTAAGTTTTAATTTCAAACATACTGTAGAGAGTAATACACGAGTTACCGCTACATCTGTATTGATAATATTTTAGTTAATACAGTCGTTTCTTATGAAGTGAGCACAGTTGAACCTTACTTATCCGACCATTATGGCATTATAATGAATTTATTTATTATGAAAAAGAAACCAGTGACATATAAAATAATGAGTAGATCTTTTTTGTATAAAAACATAACTAAATTTAAAGAAACTCTAAAACAAATAAAGTGGATAGACGTAATTAACAATTTACACAAAATGTTCCATACAGTTTTTTTTAATAAATTTGAAATCTATTTTCCGTTGTGCTCCAAAAAATATCCAAATAAAAACAGCAACCCTTGGTATTCAAGTGAATTAAAGCAACCAAAAACCATAATAAATAGTATATGTATAATGCGGAAACATATAAACACGATTGAATTAAAAACACTGGAAAAAGATTTAAAAAAGTCTTACAAAACTAACATAGATGTGGCAAAAAAATTTTGTATGCTACAAAAATTTTAAATTCTCTTAATAAACCTAAGGAGATGTGGAGAGTAATTAATGAAATTGGCAACAAACCCAAAACTAAAAGTGCAATAAATACCACTCTATCTTCAGATACATATCAAAAATACTTTCTTAACATTGTTGAGTCAATCACAGCAAATGTGCCCGAAGATAGTGATCATTCAATGAGTCTACTTTGTGAAGGTCAACCTAGATCGGTCGATTCGTTTTTTTTGGAACCCGTTACGAGTACGGAAATTGTTCAAATAATAAATTCATTAAGTATTAGTAAATGTGGAGATGCTTATGAGCTAAATTCATTTTTGCTCAAAAGTATTTTAATCAAATTACGTGAAGTTTTAGCACATTTGGTAAATTTATCATTTGAACAAGAAATATATCCTTAGGAACTAAAACTGGTTAAAGTGGTACCTATTTTAAAAAATGGAAATACAAACGAAGTGACAATCTCTATTATTCCTGTAATTTCTAAAATATGGGAAAAAGCAATATGTAATAGGTTGTACAACTATATTGAAAAAAAATTATGTAATGCTCAGTTTGGGTTTAGAAAAGACAGATCCACTATGAACGCAATTTACTCACTTGTTCATGATATATGTGACGCATTTGAAACTGGGAAAACTGTGAACGCCGCATTTATTGACCTGAGTAAGGCTTTTGACTGTGTCTCACACTCAATTTTACTGGATAAACTTAAACACAATAGAATCCGAGAAAACACGCTGAAATTAATGGAATCATATTTATTGAACAGAAAACAATATGTCATTAAAAATAACGTACCGTCTTTTAAAGCACATGTTAAAATAGGTGTACCACAGGATTTAATTCTGGGTCCCATACTTTTTCTGATTTATATAAACGACCTCGAAAATATCATAAAAGCTGCCTCAACATTTCTCTACGCAGATGATACTACTCTGTTAGAAAGTCCAACTATTTCAGATTCAAGCGTAATCCAAGGTCTCGAAGAAGCCGAATACTGGTTTAAATTTAACGGATTAGTATTAAAAAAATCCAAAACTATTCATATTAAATTTTCTTTAAATGGTACTGATAAAATGGAAAGCGTGAAACTTTTAAAAGTGTACTTACAACCTAAATTAACATGAGAAGTACATATAGATATGCTGGCTAATAAACTAAACAAAAATTTATACTTGCTAAGAAGAATTGCTCAAAACACGGATCAAAATATTACCAGAACCTGTTACTTCGCATACATTCACTCGATTCTGAGCTACGGTATATTACTCTGGGGTAACTCGGCAATGCCTAATCGCATTTTTATAATGCAAAAGAAGGCAATAAGAATTATCGCTGCTATATCGCAACTAACTAATTGTCGTGAATATTTTAAATCATTAAACATACTAACTGTATCATCTGTGTTTGTCTTTTATTGTCTACTATTTGCAAAAGACAATGTATCAAACAAAACAAAACAAAGTGATTTACATAGTTACAACACAAGATCAAATACGTATATAGTTCTTCCATCTATTAGACTTAGCAAAGTTCAAAAAAACTATGAATATCTCTCTATTAATATGTATAATCATTTGCCAACTAGTATCAGGGAAATGCCTAAAAATATATTTAAATTTGTGATAGAGAAAAGTGTTATATACCTTTGAACCCTTTTTTGGCATACAATTTTAATTATTTATTATTATTTTAATATGTAGTGCTGTGCTATTTGATAATGTCATCTTTTTAATTAGCTCACTGTTCTTGTACTTATCCAGGATTTTTTTTTGTAAGTTTTATCTTTTATTGTAATTTATTATCTAATATGTATATTCAAATGTAATATTGACATGATTTATACCATTTCCTATTCTATTCTATTCTATTCTATGTAAGATTTTGTAATTTTAGACGTATTAAGTTAATAATTCATTAAAGAAATTGTTTTCAACAAATGATATACTTGTTAAAGTACTCGTGTATCCGTTGCAAATAGTGCGACTCGGTGGTAAATATATTACGGTCATTGACGTTTTTTGAAAAATTGCAAAAATATTATTTTGGAAATATGGAAACAAAATCGACAACCTAAAATTTTCAAATGCCATACATTTTAAAAATTGTTGTGCAGTTTTTTTAAATTTAGAATAGAAGTATTAGAGACTTTAAAAACTTATAAAAATTAAATGGTAGTGGCAGTTTTACTATGTAATAAATATATAACTTATACTCTTTTTTGCTTGTAAAAATCTGGTCACCCTGTAATAATTTTACAACACCGGTTGCAAATGTTGCAGATCTTTGTATTTTCTGTAGATATTTCTATAGACATTGTTCAAACGAGTTTTAGTTGACAGTTTAGAGATGTAGAACCAAAACTTTTAAGAAACATTTTTTAACCGTACTATTGATATATGAAATAAATTTTGAAAATCAGTGTTTTTTGAGTTTTATAAGCCACAAATATTCAAAGTCAATATTCACAGACTGCTTAAATTTAGTCTTTACTAAAAATCCTAATCCTAAAAAATTTTGCTAATTTATTTGTAAGAATAGTTTATTAGTTTAACAAAAAAAAATGTTTATTAAAGTAAATTATGCCAAACAAATTGTTTTAAAATATTTTATTGATAACAAGTCTATAATTATAATCTAAATAATTTTTTTAGTCCAAATAAATAATTATTATTAATATAATTGTGGATATCTTTAAACACATTTAAGCTGAATTGCGATTAATATTTGTATTGAAAACCACTCTTGAATAGACCACTCCATATTTGTAGATTAACCACTCGTAAATGTAAGCTGAAATTGAAATAACAATTCCAATCAAATAAATCCAAATACATAATGTAATATGCTCAATCCTTAAAACTTCCGGATCAGACAAAGCATTATCTTTAAAAATAAACGTTAAATCTCGAAACCATTTATTAATCAAACCATTTGCATTTAACTTATGAATCAAATCATTCAAATATGGAGTGAAAACTCCGCGTCCTGTTTGCATTGATACATAAGTCATTAGATCTCGTATTTTGTAAAACGTATCAATTTTTTGGAGCGTTAATTCTCTATTATAAATGTCTGCCAATGCTTCCACTATAACGGCGCTTACATTTCTATCCGTAACAATTTTTGCCACATCTTCTATTACCATTCGCGGAATTAAAATAGTTGAGGTTTGAGAATGAATTTTTCTACTTAATGCCGAAAACAAAACAAAATTTGTTTTAATCTGTTTTGGAAATTCCGGTGAGTCTACTGAATCTAATTGTTGTTCATATATTGGTTCAATTAGAAATGATAAAAATGATCCAGTGTAGGCGTTTGCTATTATAAGAGATACCATTACCCAAGTTATAAATACAATTTTTAGTGGTTTAGTGTTGGGTGTACTGATGCCTTGTGTTAAAAGTATACCAAAAGATTGCAACAATGCTAAATCAATCGTTGCAGATTTAGTTATAACGTATACTGTAACTGTTATTACAACCAATGCTAACAACACAACTATCCAAAGTTCTTTCTGAAAAACATATGCTAATGCATACTTATTATTCAACGGAATTGCTTTTGGTACAGCTACAACATAGTAGTCTATATGATAAGGATACGATATATATTTTTTGTGTATAATTTCAATATGAATATAATCAAAAAACATAATTTCCAAATATGTTTGATGTTTGTATTCATTGTATTTAATAGAAAAATTCATTCTAATTGCAAATTCTTTAATTATTTCAAATGAAATACCTTTATTATTTGCAAAAAAATACGGAGGCGAATATTGAAAATTATTTACACCAATTACACATTCTTTGCAATTTGTAATATCATATTCGTAAACATATCTGATTTTCTTTGTAGCTTTGCAATTAAATTTTAAAGTATTTCTTACTTTTTTATTATTTTCAGGTTTGTAGAATATAAGTGGTGATGTCTTACTATATGCAATTCCATTCTCATCAATTATGATCACTCTATCAGACTCGCGCATTACTTTGAAGAAAATTGAGTCAATATTTTGGCTTCCTCTATATATGATTAAATAATACATTTTTGCGTGTTCACATATTCTGCAAATTGATTCATTCACTTCATTAAATTTTGAATCGTCAACTAGGATTATGGTAAAATTATGTTGTTCTTGTTCTTCATTTTTACTTGATTGTGCAGCGTTTGAATATATATAATATTCTTGATTTTGTTTTAATATGTCATCTACAAGACTGGTATCGTTTAGCAAATTTACAATTTTTGTTACCGCATTAGGGTAAATGCTTAATATTGATTCAACACATTCTTTTTCTTTTTCATTATTTGATTGTATCTGAAAATTATAATTAATTAATTATTGATTTTTTAATTAATAATTTATTCTACATGCTATTTGAGCCGTTTATATTGTAATTTAATCACTGCTTCTCTGTGTACACCAATAACTGCAAGCAGGACTATAACTACAAAATTTATGGGCTTGAGATTAAATTTTGTTTTGAAAGCTTAATTTCAAATTTAAAATCTATTATCATCAATCAAGAAAGTTGATATAGTTTCTTCTCTTTTGACTAAGAAACTTGTAAAGAATATTTAAAATATTCAAGCGTGTAGGTGGATGGCTCTTTAGTGTTGGTCATCAAGAAATTGTATTTATTATCCTCTTTTATAACATAGAGACTATTAAGGAGCCTTTTTCATAGCGTAAAATAGAGCATCCTTAATAGTTATATGCTGACCTTATTATATAAGCTAAAAATAAAACAAAAATACCGTCGTGTTTAGGAAGAGTTCTATTTTTAAATGACATGGTCAATGTTTATTTAACATCATTTTTTAATTATATTTTTTGTTCATTAATAAGGCTATATTAAAGGGCTTAATTACACAAATAATATGTACAAAAATAATAATATCTTTATGTCATTCAATAATTTAATGTATTATCTTTGCGTTAGTGCAAGAATAATGAGAGTTGAATAAATAATCACTGCAGGATTTAACTATTAAAAAGTTGTATTTAGCAAATAAATTACGATAATATTGGCCCGTACGCTAGAGACACCATACAACATTTTCGGGAACTGAAGTGATCACGTGATTCAGACCGAGTCTCGTCTTGGTACACTGTAAAAATCTAGTGTTGTAGCTTTCCAATGCAATACGGGAGCTGAACGTTATAAAATAGAATAGAAACAACCGATGACGGATCTTACCCCACCCCTATGATATTTTAGGTTCATTTATTGCACGTATTTTGCAGGTTAATAATTACTAGTATTAGTTATATATTTTTTAAATATTTAATTTTGTGTAATCATGGGTAAAAATAAATCAACCGGTGTGTACAAATTAAGTATGAAGCTGAGGATGAAGTCTGTACGTGCTGCGAAAAATAATCAGAAATATGTTGAAAATAATACGTAAGTACTTTTAACAGAAATTTTACTTATTTTTGTTGATTATTTGAATCAAAACTTATGTGTGTTATTTTATTTTAAAGTAGTAAAAATATTATTTACATTTATTTTATCAAAATTACTTTAAAAATGCCATCATAAACACGCACAAGTGCATGTAATCATTTAGTAATTAGTAAAATAGGCTTAAAAATTAACTAACTATTTTGCAATTTTATTGAAATATTAGATTTAGATTCAATTTAATTAAAAAAAACATAAGTTTATCAGGATTATTCTAATTTTACTTTTGTCTTTTTGTCACCTAATTAAAGAATTGCTTTTTTATTAAATTCTTAGCATAAGCAAATCAAATTTCTTAGGTTTTCATAAAAAGTTAAACAATAAATTCATTGTAATAATGTTTTCAAAATGATATAATTTACATACCAACGCAAACAAAATTTTTTTTTTTTGTAAATCAATTTGTAAATACTTCTACTATCTATATAACTGTTAGTAGTAAAGTAATGGTTTGAATTTACTAAAAGTTGTTTATTTTTTAAAAATAATATTAGAAAGACATCTGAATTTTTAATATCTTAACTTCTTTTAACAAAAAAAAAAACTTAGTTTCTATTTTGATCAACATATTTGAATAACCACATAAAAAACTTAAGTTGTTGAATATTTGTAAAACCTAGATTTAATGTAAATAATATGTTAACAAACAATTAAAATTTATGAAAGTTTTAATAAATTTGCAAAAACATGATTTTTGAGAGCAAAAACGGATTTTTTTTTTAATAATTTGTCTTAAAACACAAATCAATTAGGCGATTTTAATAAAATTATACTGTTAAGTACCTCAAGATGATAGCAAACTTTTAAAATTTATAAAAGTCGTAATATATTTTTAATAATTTAATTTTATTAAAGCAAAAACAAAAAAAACGTAAAATTCTTAAATAATCGGTCGTAAAACAAAAACTAATCGGGTGATTTTAATAAAATTAATACCTCAAAATGTTAACAAACAACTAAAAACTATATAAGTCTTAAAATGTTTGCAAAATCATCATTTTTTTAACTCAAAAACAGAGCAAAACGAAAAAACTGTTGCATAATCGGTCGTAAAACAAAAACCAATTGAGCAAATTTAATCAAATTTGCTATTTAGCACCAAAAGATGTTAATAAACAATTAAAAGTTTCAAAAGTCGTAATAAATTTGCAAAACTATAATTTTTTAAAGCAAAACGGAAAAATTGTTGCATCCTTGGTCGTAAAACAAAAACTAATCAAACAATTTATTAAAACTCATTACTTCAATACCATAATATATTGACTTAGTACTTCAAGATGCTAAAAACAATTAAAATTATAAAAATTGTAATAAATTTGCAAAAATATCATTTTTTGTAGCAAAAACGTAATAAAACGGAAAAATTGTTTCATAATCGATCGTAAAAACAAAAACCAATCAGACAGTTTTTATAAAATTTGGTAATTAGTACCTGAAGATGTTAGCAAACAATTAAAATTAATAAAAGTCGTAATAAATTTGCAAAAATAAATTTTCTTATGGTAAAACGTAGTAAAACGAAAAAAAAGTGGTATATTTGGTCGTAAAACAAAAACCAATCGACCAATTTCAATAAAATTTGCTATTTACTAGCTCAAAGTATTACTAAACATTTAAAAATAATAAAAATTGTAATATATTCACAAAAATATAATTTTTTTAAGGCGAAAAATGTACAAAAACGGAAAAACTGTTGCATAATCGGTCATAAAACAAAAACCAATCGGGCAATTTTAATCACATTTTCTGCTTAGTACCTTAAAATGTTTAAAAACAATTAAAAAATAATAAAAATCGTAATAAATTTGCAAAAACATAATTTTTTCAAGTCAAAAACGGAGCAAAACTGAAAAACTGTTGCATAATCGGTCATAAAACAAAAACTAATCTTGCAATTGTAATACAGTTTGTTATTTAGTAGTTTAAAACGTTGGTAAACATCTAAAAATGATAAAAATCGTAATAAATTTACAAAAATATTATTTTTTAAAGCAAAAACGTAAAAAAACGGAAAAATTGTTGCATAATCGGCTGTAAAACAAAAACTAATCGAGCAATTTTAATTAAATTTGCTACTTAGTACATCACGATTTTAAAAAACAATTAAATTTTATAAAAATCAAAATAAATGTGCAAAAACAATTTTTTTTAAGTCAAAAACTGAGAAAAATTAAAAAATTGTTGCATTTACAGTCGTAAAACAAAAACTTATCTTGCAATTGTAATAAAATTTGTTATTTAGTAGCTTAAAATATTGGCAAACAATTAAAAATTATAAAAATTGTAATAAATTTACAAAAATATTATTTTTTAAAGCAAAAACCTAAAAAAAAAACGGAAAAATTGTTGCATAATCGGCCGTAAAACAAAAACTAATCAAGCAATTTTAATCAAATTTGCTACTTAATACCTCAAGATTTTAAGAAACAATTAAAATTTATAAAAATCAAAATAAATGTGCAAAAACAATTTTTTTTAAGTCAAAAACTGAGAAAAACGGAAAAATTGTTGCATTTACAATCGTAAAACAAAAACTTATTCTGCAATTGTAATAAAATTTGTTATTTAGTAGCTTAAAATATTAGTAAACAATTAAAAATTATAAAAATTGTAATAAATTTACAAAAATATTATTTTTTAAAGCAAAAACCTAAAAAAAACGGAAAAATTGTTGCATAATCGGCCGTAAAACAAAAACTAATCAAGCAATTTTAATCAAATTTGCTACTTAATACCTACAGATTTTAAGAAACAATTAAAATTTATAAAAATCAAAATAAATGTGCAAAAACATATTTTTTTAAGTCAAAAACTAAGCAAAACGGAAAAATTGTTGCATAATCGGCCGTAGAACAAAAACGAATCAAGCGACTTTAATAAAATTTGCTATTTAAAGCCTCAAGATGTTAGTAAACAATTATAAAATTTAAAAGTCGTAATATATTTGTAAAAACCTAACCTTTTCAAGTTAAAAACGGAGCAAAACTGAAAATTCATAATTTACAGAACTAGATATAAAAAAAATGCCGCCCCAAAATATGAGCCGTCCGGTGCGAATACTTTAAATATTAAATCCGGGTTTTAAATATTTAAACCTAAAATTAACAAAATCCTGCTTTAAGTAGCAAAACTACTAATTTAAATTTAAATTCTTGAAAAAGTGCAACAATCCTACAAGAAAATTTAAAATTACTTACCAATTCTATTGCATAACTATTTGCTAATATAAAGCAGAATATAATTCCAACGTAGTTCATAATATTTGACACTTTTATGTTCAATTAGCTTCGCTGTATAATTTATACTGTTTTAATATTACCCGTTAGTAACAATTTATTTATGTTAAAAGCAATGAAAATTAAATGAAATATCATAAATGTAATGGATTTAATCAACTATTACAATTACTTATAATAAAGTATAATAAGTTTATATAATACAAAAAAAATATATAAATCACATTACGTTTAATAAAAATAAGTGCTTTTGTTTGAAACAATAATGTTTTACTTAAAACTGTTGCTAACAACTAAAAATATATACAAAATTTACCAAAAATTATATTTTATTTTAATTAAATAAATTTGCATTTAAAGATTTAGAAATATTGTTATTATCATAGTTTGGCAAAGATGTAACTATTTTAAACTATTCAATTTGAGAATGCAGTAATGTATAAAAACATTAAAAGTTTGCAAATCTGTAATTTGTCAAAAAAGTAACAAACACCGTAAAAGAGTTACAGTATTGTTAGCAAAAAATATATTAAATCTGTTAAATTTATTCTAAACTGTCATACAAAAAGTTATTACATCTGTCAATAAATCTTAATAACTGTCAACAAAATACAAAAACTATCAAATAGGTCGCAGTAATCTGTCAAAAAAAATTAACTGTTTTAATTTTTTTTTTATTTTTGAAAATTTAATAACATATTTAACAACTTTAAAACATTTTTTATTATTTTAAAACATATTTAAAAAAACATTCTTGATAAATTTGTATTATTGTAATATTTTTGACAATTTAGAGCATTTTTGAACTTTTTAATTAAGACTGAAAAAACATTTTTAATATAATTAAGAATTATTTTGTAATATTTTTAAAAAGTTTTTAAATTTTTTGAAATAAAATCGACAATTTAGTAACGTTTGTTTCTGTTAATTTTTAACAATTTTAAAACGTATCAACTGATTTGAGAAACATTTTTGACAATTTTGCAAAATTTTTGGTAATTTTAGTACGCAGTTCTAGAATTTTTTACATTTTTTATTCAATTTTAATTTTTTGTTGATGATTTAATAATCAATAAACTGAATACCCTTACATCTACCAGAGTGTGATAAAGAAATTAGATTACAAACACTTGGATAGATGAACGGGAACAAAATTACTGTTTTGCAAGCAATAAAATGCGTGTCCAGCCCGCTTACTTAAGTGTTTGTGATTAAAAAACTACAATTATAATTAAAGCTTGGATTTATATGCGTTATAATTTTTACCACTATTATATGCATATCAATTTTGAATGTATATCTCGACGCATAAGAAAGTAAAGCAAATGACACCTTCTTATTTTGGCTTATTTTGGCTTATTTTGCCTATTTTCGGGTTTTATGCATATTTTAGCTTTTATGCATGTTTAATGCATATTTTAAGAGTTTGTATTTGATTTTCTTAATTTTCATGCATATTTGATGCTTATTTGAAGTAATTTTGCCTATTTTGGCATTTCTGAGCATATTTTATGCTTATTTTAAGCAATTTCCGGTTTCATAAAAATTTAAGAGTTAATAAAATATTTTTTTAAAACATTTATATGCGAACGTATTAAAATAGTCATGGTCATGCATGACTCATGCGATTAATGCCCGATTATTCACATATAGATCTTTGAAGTGTAAAAAAGTACATTGACAAAAGGTTATTGATTTACTTCACAACTGTCTGAGGTTATTCACACATAGGCTGACAAAGAGTCTTAGAAGTGTGTAAAACAAAGTACATTGACGCCATTGAGGTACTTGACAGTTGTAGCATACCAGGTACGCTGCCAGATTTGGGGTTGTACTAGGCTGTAAGAGATGGTTATTCATACACGGGCACAAGGCTTTGGGGTTGTATGTTGACACCGTATTTGGCATTGAGGTCTTATACGTAACAGTCGTTGAGGGTATGCTTGTGCACTGGCAGTTAAGGCACAATAACTGCAAAAAATTGTCAAGCTTACACAGACCAGTTGGGTTATGAGGTTGTATGCAGGGCACGTTACAATAGTAAGGAGCAGTTATAAACACACTTGTATTAGAGTATACTACCAGTCCTATGCTACAGCAAAATTATATGTTGAGTGCGCGGAACATATCAATAATTATGTGCAGGTATAGTTTATAGAAAAGCAGCGCGGAAACATTATCTGTCGTTACGATGACGCGATGAGATGAACCAAACCGGCACGAATGGAGTAGAGTGGGGCATAGCAGTTTGGAGCGAGGGTCGGGCGCGGGACCTGGGACGTACAAAGGAGCCTTATTAACTTTTGCGCAATAAAGAGATGCGGTCGAATGGTTTGACGGCAACAAATTGTTGTTAAATTAGTGATTATTAATTAAGATACGACGTTCAAGCACGGTGTGGTGGTTGGGAGGTTCAACGTGCGTTGCGTCAGTTATATAAAAAAATAAATTTGTATAACAGGTTAAAAATATGATCGAAAGCACCAAAAATGTAAAATTCCATTTATAAAATGTCAAAAATAGCAAAATACGTTTATAAACTGTCTAAAGTAAAAGGTTCTATTTATAAAGTGTCAAAAGCAGCAAAATCCGGCTATAAACTGATGCAATTTTTTTTAATGAAATGTCTAAAATTTAAAATAATTGTAAAAAGGTACAAAATTCTATTCATAAAATGTCTAAAATAGCAAAATCTGTTGAAATGTGCATAATTTTATTCACAATATGCTAAAAAAATAAAAATGTTGGCAAAAGTATTTAAGTATTGTTAGAAAAAAACCAAAATTTGGTAATAAACTGTCAAACATGTCAATATAATCAAAATTCGGCCATAAACTGTCAAAAAAGTAAGATTCTATTGATGAAGTTATAAAATCTGGCTATAAAGTTTAAAAATGAAAGCCTTAAAAAGTTGAAAATTGCAAAATTCTATTTATAAAGTGTCAAAAATGGGAAATATCCTTTCATTAATCGTTAAAAAATGCAAAACACTATCCATAAAATGTCAAAGTTATCACAATTTGGCTACGAAATATAAAAACATTATCAAAAACTTAAAAAAAATTGATTTATGAAACGTCAAAAACAACATAATCCGGTTATAAAGTATCAAAATATTTTCAAAAAAACGGCCTTAAATTGTTAAAAAGAGTAAAATTCTATTAGTAAAGTTTAAAAATACCAAAATCCGGGCATAAAATATCAATATATTTTTCGAAAATTTGTCCATCAACTGTTATATGCAGCAATATTTAAATATTGTCAGTACAAAAACCCGGCTTAAATGTTTAAAAGTATAAAATTATTATGAAAAGTCCGGATGTTGTGCGTTTTAGTGTGCACTATTAAGGGTTGTATCATAAGAGAAAATTAAAAACTAAACGAACTAGAAATTATCCCAAAGTTATATAATGAACCATCAATAATATCGATAGCAGAAACATGGCTATATGAAGATCAGGAAGACCACTATGAATTAAAAAACTACAACAGCGTACAAAACTCAAGAAAAACGAAAGGAAGAGGCGTAAACATGTATATTAAGAAAAATATAAAATATAAAATAATAACTAACAAAACAATTAACTTTATAGAATTAATTACAATATTTCTAACAGAGCTAAACATATAGATAACATCAATCTATAAGCCACCAGAAATAACAAATACAGAACTACTAAATGTTCTTGAAAACAATATACTTAACACAAAAAAAACACACATTATTATGGGAGATATGAATATAAATCTAGCAGAAAACTCAAATAAAACCAACACATATAAAATGATGATAACAGAACAAGGATATCAATTAATGAATACGGCTGATAGTACAAGAACAAGCAAAAATAACAAAATATCAATAATAGACCATATAATAACAAATAAACCTCTACTAATGTAAAGTTTTAAAATAAAATACTCTGACCGCCATGCAATAATGACCACATGGAACATCAAAGAGATAAAAAATGAATATAATATAACACAAAAATATAAAATAGATTACGTTAATATTAAAGAAACATTTGCTAAACATATTAGAAAAAAACAAATTGAAACTTTTGATACATTAATTGAAATAATGACAAAACTAATAGAAAATAACACCAGAGAAGTAAAACTTAAATATAAACAAAGAAATGATTCGATTAATACCAAAATACTAAACGACATTAAGAAGAGAAATGATTTATATAAAAGATATAAACAAAATCAAACAACCGCTATAATCAAACAAAACTACATTACAATGAAAAATTACGTTGATAAAAAGGTAAATGAAAAGAAAAAAATGTACTATCAGAATAGAATAGAACGTGTACAAGATAATAAAAAAAACATGGAATGAAATAAATCAAATTATAAAAAATAAAAAAAAGAAGCAAAGATATATAAACAATCACCGACGAAAATGGAACAATACTCACAAATCCTGAAGACATATCTAATACAATTAATATATATTTTGCAAAGATTGGAAAAAACCTTGCAAACAAAAAACCAAATAATTCCACATCACTCAAAACTATTACATTACAAAAGAATATAGACTCAAACGTAAGATTTAACCCAACGACGGACGCAGAAATTGAAAACATTATAAACAAACTTAAAGATGGAAAAGCACCTAGAAAAGATATGATAACATCAGAAGTTATTAAAACTGTAAAAATGAGTTGATACCGCTACTAACTAAATTAATCAACAATACAATATTACAAGGTATATATCCAAAGTGTCTAAAACCAACTGTTATTATACCTATATTTAAAAAAAGGAAACAAACATCTACCGGAAAACTATAGGCCTATTGCATTACTCTCTATTGTAGCCAAGATAGTCGATAAAATAATTTATGAACGAACATGTAGAATCACATAATATTATAAACACTCGGCAATACGCATTCCAAAAACAAACCGGTACAGGCTCTGCACTTACTGACACAATGCACAACGGCAACAATGCACTTGATGTAAGAAAAGAATGTCTTACAGTATTTATAGACATGCAGAAAGCGTTTGATACTGCATGTAAACGAAAACTAATTACAAAACTAGAAAAAATGGGAATTCGAAAAAAAGAACTAAATCTAATTCAAACTTATTTAAAACAAAGAACCTTACAAACAAAAATTAAAAATACACTGAGTGCAGTAAAATATAGTGACTACGGTATACCACAAGGTGGTGTGCTTGCACCACTTCTATATATTTTATATATTAACGACATATTTGAGTTAAAGCTAAACGGAAAACTATACATATACGCAGACGACACAACTCTAGTACATACAGAAATAAACAAAACAAAACTGCAACACGAAGTACAAGAAGACTTAAATAAAATTAATGACTGGTATAATAAAAACCTGTTAACAATTAATGAACATAAAACAAATTTTATGTTAATATCACGAAAAAAAAGAAATAACAACATCTTGCTATCTATAAATAACCAACAATTATGCGAAGTTTCACATACAAAATATCTTGGAATTACAATTACCAATAATTTAAAGTGGGACATACACATACAAAACCTTATAAGAAAAAACACAATAGCTATAGGAGCCCTATACAAACTGAGCAACCTAACTACACAAAAAACAAGGAACATTATCTATAATGCTATCTTTAGCATAAAATACAAAATCCTGCAAAAAAGAATTAAAATCTATCCATAAAGTAATTAAATCCGGCCAAAACAATAGTAATCAAATTAAAACTTGTTAAATACAAACATAATTTTAAAAAATTTGCCATAAAATATCAAAATATTGTCAGAAAGTACTAAAATAGAAAAGTGCACAATTCTACTTATGAAATGTCAAAACTAGAAAAAAAAAGACATAAAAATTGTTAAAAAGTGCAAGATTCTATTTTTGAAATGTCAAACAAGCAAAATTCGGCCATAAATGTTGAAAAGTTAAATGTTTTTTTCATACATAATAAAAACTTTTAATCCGGCCATAAATTATCAAAATATTGTCAAAAAATAATAAAATTCGACCATCATGGGTTGAAAAGTGCAAAATTCTACTCATAAAATGTCAAATTTAGCTATAAAATATCAAAATATTGTTGAAAAGCACTAAAATTCGATCATAAATAGTTAAAAAAGTGCAATATTTTATATATAAAACGACAAAACAAGAAAATCCGGCTATAAACTGTTAAAAGGTGCAAAAACTAAAAAAATTGCAAAATCCGGCTAGAAAGTATCAAAATATTGTCAGGAAGCACCAAAATCCGCTCAAAAACGGTTGAAAAGTGCAAAACTTTGAAATGAATTAGCAAAATTTAGCAATAAACTTGTAAAAAATGCAAAATTCTATTTATTAAAGTAACAAAATCCAGCTGTGAAATATCAAAATATTGTTAGAAAACACTAAAACCTGGCTTTAGTGTTCAAAAGTGGAAAGTTCTGTTCATAATATGTCAGAAAGCACCAAAATCTGGCAAAAGTATTAAAGTATTGTTAGAAAAAAACAAAATTTGGCCAAAAACTGTCAAAAAATGTCAAAATAATCAAAATCCGGCCTTAAACTGTCAAAAAAGTAAGATTTTATTTATAAATTTGTAAAATCTGGCTATAAAATTTAAAAATGAAAGTCTTAAACTGTCGAAACGTGCAAAATTATATTTATGAAATATCAAAAATAGCAAAATCCGGCTATAAACTATTGAAAAGTACAAGATTCTATTTATAAAATGACAAAACAGCAATCTGCGCCTATAAACTGTCCAAAACAATGTGTATTTTTTATGAAATGTCAATAATAGCAAAATTCTGTTACGAAATATGATAATATTTTTGCTTAAAGATATAGAAAATAAACTTGGTGAAAAGTATACTGTCAAAGAACACGTTAAACGGAATCCAAAACTTAAAATTGTCAATATTAAAGAATCTAAATTTAATATTGCAGATGATATATTTATAGCAAACCTCATCACAACTGTTTTGAAATGTGGGTAATAAAAAAAACAACTGTAAGAAAAAATAGATTCAATATAATAATACAAGTAGATCTAAAAACTTTCCAAATCTTGATAAAAAGGTGACGTTGCTATTGAATGGAATATTCATAAATTATATGAACACGTCTTGCAGTGCTATCGAGGCTTTCAATAACAATCACATAGCTACCGATTGTAAAAATACAGCAATTTGTCTATCTTGTAGCCTAGTACATGAAGGTCCTGATTGTTCAGCAAGTACTCTAATGTGTTTTAATTGCACAAGCATGAATAACAAGTTTAACACACTAGTTGAAACAAACTTAAAAGCGTATGATCCAACTTGCAGTTGCTATAAGAAGAAAGTTTCCGCTTTAAAGGAAAAAATAAACTACGATTGGCCATCATCAACAGCATAGCAACCACCGAATGTCCATATAAAAACAAAAAATGATACTACTTTTTTCCATATTAATGTCAGTTCAATTCGAAATAAAGAAATAGATTTGGAAAATTATCTCAAAGAAAACCGTACCATTAAAATTATTTCAATTAATGAACACTGGCTGAAAAAAGAAGAAGTCGACTTAATAAACATTGAGGAATTTGTCATTGCCAATTGTTATTGTAGAAAAAATAATGAACGTGGCGGAGTAATGCTAATGGTAAAAAGAGGAATAAAGTTTGAAAAATTAACTGATATTGATATTCTAGCAAAAGAAGTTACATGTGAACTTTGTGCTATTATTTTAAAACAATTTGATTGTATTTTTGTATCTGTGTATCGCACGCCCTTGGGTGATTTTAATGAATTTATTATTGTATTGTCTCAGGTTTTAAACAAACTGGATAAGTACAAAGAATCGGTTTTTATTGGTGGTGATTTTAATGTTAATCTTAATTTAACTAACAGAAATTTTGTGACACAATTCTAAGTTTTAATTTCAAACATACTGTAGAGAGTAATACACGAGTTACCGCTACATCTGCTACGTACATTGATAATATTTTAGTTAATACAGTCGTTCCTTATGAAGTGAGCACAGTTGAACCTTACTTATCCGACCATAATGGCATTATAATGAATTTATTTATTATGAAAAAGAAACCAGTGACAAATAAAATAATGAGTAGATCTTTTTTGTATAAAAACATAACTAAATTTAAAGAAACTCTAAATCAAATAAAGTGGATAGACGTAATTAACAATTTACACGAAATGTTCCATACAGTTTTTTTTTAATAAATTTGAAATCTGTTTTCCGTTGTGCTCCAAAAAATATCCAAATGAAAACAGCAACCCTTGGTGTTCAAGTGAATTGAAGCAACCAAAAACCATAATAAATAGTATATGTATAATGCGGAAACATATAAACACGATTGAATTAAAAACACTGGAAAAAGACTTGAAAAAGTCTTACAAAACTAACATAGATGTGGCAAAAAAATTTTGTATGCTACAAAAATTTTAAATTCTCTTAATAAACCTAAGGAGATGTGGAGAGTAATTAATGAAATTGGCAACAAACCCAAAACTAAAAGTGCAATAAATACCACTCTATCTTCAGATACATATCAAAACAAAAATACTTTCTTAACATTGTTGAGTCAATCACAGCAAATGTGCCCGAAGATAGTGATCATTCAATGAGTCTACTTTGTGAAGGTCAACCTAGATCGGTCGATTCGTTTTTTTTGGAACCCCGGAAATTGTTCAAATAATAAATTCATTAAGTAATAGTAAATGTGGAGATGCTTATGAGCTAAATTCATTTTTGCTCAAAAGTATTTCAATCAAATTACGTGAAGTTTTAGCACATTTGGTAAATTTATCATTTGAACAAGGAATATATCCTCAGGAACTAAAACTGGTTAAAGTGGTACCTATTTTAAAAAATGGAAATACAAACGAAGTGACAATCTCTATTATTCCTGTAATTTCTAAAATATGGGAAAAAGCAATATGTAATAGGTTGTACAACTATATTGAAAAAAAATTATGTAATGCTCAGTTTGGGTTTAGAAAAGGCAGATCCACAATGAACGCAATTTACTCACTTGTTCATGATATATATGACGCATTTGAAAATGGGAAAACTGTGAACGCCGCATTTATTGACCTGAGTAAGGCTTTTGACTGTGTCTCACACTCAATATTACTGGATAAACTTGAATACTATGAAATCCGAGGAAACACGCTAAAATTAATGAAATCATATTTATTGAACTGAAAACAATATGTCATTAAAAATAACGTACCTTCTTTTAAAGCACATGTTAAAATAGGTGCCCCACAGGGTTCAATTCTGGGTCCCATACTTTTTCTGATTTATATAAACGACCTCAAAAATAACATAAAAGCTGCCTCAACATTTCTCTACGCAGATGATACTACTCTGTTAGAAAGTCCAACTATTTCAAATTCAAGCGTAATCCAAGGTCTCGAAAAAGCCGAATACTGGTTTAAATTTAACGGATTAGTAAAAAAAAAATCCAAAACTATTCATATTAAATTTTCTTTAAATGGTACTGAAAAATGGAAAACGTGAAATTTTTAGGGGTGTACTTACAACCTAAATTAACATGGGAAGTACATATAGATATGCTGGCTAATAATCTAAACAAAAATTTATACTTGCTAAGAAGAATTGCTCAAAACACGGATCAAAATATTACCAGAACCTGTTATTTTGCATACATTCACTCGATTCTGAGCTACGGTATATTACTCTGGGGTAATTTGGCAATGTCTAATTGCATTTTTATAATGCAAAAGAAGGCAATAAGAATTATCGCTGCTATAACGCAACTAACTAGTTGTCGAGAATATTTTAAATCTTTAAACATACTAACTGTACCATCTGTGTTTGTCTTTCATTGTCTACTATTTGCAAAAGACAATGTATCAAACAAAACAATACAAAGTGATTTGCATAGTTACAACACAAGATCAAATACTAATATAGTTCTTCCATCTATTAGACTTAGCAAAGTTCAAAAAAGCTATGAAAATCTCTCTATTAAAATGTATAATCATTTGCCTAGTATCAGGGAAATGCCTAAAACTATATTTAAATTTGTGATAGAAAAAAGTGTTATATACCATTAAACCCTTTTTTAGCATACAATTTTAATTGTTTATTATTATTTTAATATGTAGTGCTGTGCTATTTGATATTGTCATCTTTTTAATTAGCTCACTGTTCTTGTACTTATCCAGGATTTTTTTTTTGTATGTTTTATCTTTTATTGTAATTTATTATCTAATATGTATATTCAAATGTAATATTGACATAATTTATACCATTTCCTATTCTATTCTATTCTATGTAAGATTTTGTAATTTTAGACGTATTAAGTTAATAAATCATTAAAGAAATTGTTTTCAACAAATGATATACTTGTCAAAGTACTCGTGTATCCGTTGCAAATAGTGCGACTCGGTGGTAAAAATATTACGGTCATTGACGTTTTTTGAAAAATTGCAAAAATATTATTTTGGAAATATGGAAACAAAATCGACAACCTAAAATTTTTAAATGCCATACATTTTAAAAATTGTTGTGCAGTTTTTTTAAATTTAGAATAGAAGTATTAGAGACTTTAAAAACTTATAAAAATTAAATGGTAGTGGCAGTTTTACTATGTAATAAATATATAACTTATACTCTATTTTGCTTGTAAAAATCTGGTTACCCTGTAATAATTTTACAACACCGGTTGCAAATGTTGCAGATCTTTGTATTTTCTGTAGATATTTCTATAGACATTGTTCAAACGAGTTTTAGTTGACAGTTTAGAGATGTAGAACCAAAACTTTTAAGAAACATTTTTTAACCGTACTATTGATATATAAAATAAATTTTGAAAATCAGTGTTTTTTGAGTTTTATAAGTCACAAATATTCAAAGTCAATATTCACAGACTGCTTAAATTTAGTCTTTACTAAAAATCCTAATCCTAAAAAATGTTGCTAATTTATTTGTAAGAATAGTTTATTAGTTTAACAAAAAAAAATGTTTATTAAAGTAAATTATGCCAAACAAATTGTTTTAAAATATTTTATTAATAACAAGTCTATAATTATAATCTAAATAAATATTTTAGTGCAAATAAATAATTATTATTAATATAATTGTGGATATCTTTAAACACATTTAAGCTGAATTGCGATTAATAGTTGTATTGAAAACCACTCTTGAATAAACCACTCCATATTTGTAGATTAACCACTCGTAAATGTAAGCTGAAATTGAAATAACAATTCCAATCAAATAAATCCAAATACATAATGTAATATGCTCAATCCTTAAAACTTCCGGATCAGACAAAGCATTATCTTTAAAAATAAACGTTAAATCTCGAAACCATTTATTAATCAAACCATTTGCATTTAACTTATGAATAAAATCATTCAAATATGGAGTGAAAACTCCGCGTCCTGTTTGCATTGATACATAAGTCATAAGATCTCGTATTTTGTAAAACGTATCAATTTTTTGGAGCGTCAATTCTCTATTATAAATGTCTGCCAATGCTTCCACTATAACGGCGCTTACATTTCTATCCGTAACAATTTTTGCCACATCTTCTATTACCATTCGCGGAATTAAAATAGTTGAGGTTTGAGAATGAATTTTTCTACTTAATGACGAAAACAAAACAAAATTTGTTTTAATCTGTTTTGAAAATTCCGGTGAGTCTACTGAATCTAATTGTTGTTCATATATTGGTTCAATTAGAAATGATAAAAATGATCCAGTGTAGGCGTTTGCTATTATAAGAGATACCATTACCCAAGTTATAAATACAATTTTTAGTGGTTTAGTGTTGGGTGTACTGATGCCTTGTGTTAAAAGTATACCAAAAGATTGCAACAATGCTAAATCAATCGTTGCAGATTTAGTTATAACGTATACTGTAACTGTTATTACAACCAATGCTAACAACACAACTATCCAAAGTTCTTTCTGAAAAACATATGCTAATGCATACTTATTATTCAACGGAATTGCTTTTGGTACAGCTACAACATAGTAGTCTATATGATAAGGATACGATATATATTTTTTGTGTATAATTTCAATATGAATATAATCAAAAAACATAATTTCCAAATATGTTTGATGTTTGTATTCATTGTATTTAATAGAAAAATTCATTCTAATTGCAAATTCTTTAATTATTTCAAATGAAATACCTTTATTATTTGCAAAAAAATACGGAGGCGAATATTGAAAATTATTTACACCAATTACACATTCTTTGCAATTTGTAATATCATATTCGTAAACATATCTGATTTTCTTTGTAGCTTTGCAATTAAATTTTAAAGTATTTCTTACTTTTTTATTATTTTCAGGTTTGTAGAATATAAGTGGTGATGTCTTACTATATGCAATTCCATTCTCATCAATTATGATCACTCTATCAGACTCGCGCATTACTTTGAAGAAAATTGAGTCAATATTTTGGCTTCCTCTATATATGATTAAATAATACATTTTTGCGTGTTCACATATTCTGCAAATTGATTCGATCACTTCATTAAATTTTGAATCGTCAACTAGGATTATGGTAAAATTATGTTGTTCTTGTTCTTCATTTTTACTTGATTGTGCAGCGTTTGAATATATATAATATTCTTGATTTTGTTTTAATATGTCATCTACAAGACTGGTATCGTTTAGCAAATTTACAATTTTTGTTACCGCATTAGGGTAAATGCTTAATATTGATTCAACACATTCTTTTTCTTTTTCATTATTTGATTGTATCTGAAAATTATAATTAATTAATTATTGATTTTTTAATTAATAATTTATTCTACATGCTATTTGAGCCGTTTATATTGTAATTTAATCACTGCTTCTCTGTGTACATCAATAACTGCAAGCAGGACTATAACTACAAAATTTATGGGCTTGAGATTAAATTTAAATTTCAAATTTAAAATCTATTATCATCAATCAAGAAAGTTGATATAGTTTCTTCTCTTTTGACTAAGAAACTTGTAAAGAATATTTAAAATATTCAAGCGTGTAGGTGGATGGCTCTTTAGTGTTGGTCATCAAGAAATCGTATTTATTATCTTCTTTTATAACATAGAGACTATTAAGGGGCCTTTTACTTAGCGTAAAATAGAGCATCCTTAATAGTTATATGCTGACCTTATTATATAAGCTAAAAATAAAACAAAAATACCGTCGTGTTTAGGAAGAGTTCTATTTTTAAATGACATGGTCAATGTTTATTTAACATCATTTTTTAATTATATTTTTTGTTCATTAATAAGGCTATATTAAAGGGTTTAATTACACAAATAATATGTACAAAAATAATAATATCTTTATGTCATTCAATAATTTAATGTATTATCTTTGCGTTAGTGCAAGAATAATGAGAGTTGAATAAATAATCACTGCAGGATTTAACTATTAAAAAGTTGTATTTAGCAAATAAATTACGATAATATTGGCCCGTACGCTAGAGACACCATACAACATTTTCGGGAACTGAAGTGATCACGTGATTCAGACCGAGTCTCGTCTTGGTACACTGTAAAAATCTAGTGTTGTAGCTTTCCAATGCAATACGGGAGCTGAACGTTATAAAATAGAATAGACACAACCGATGACGGATCTTACCCCACCCCTATGATATTTTAGGTTCATTTATTGCACGTATTTTGCAGGTTAATAATTACTAGTATTAGTTATATATTTTTTAAATATTTAATTTTGTGTAATCATGGGTAAAAATAAATCAACCGGTGTGTACAAATTAAGTATGAAGCTGAGGATGAAGTCTGTACGTGCTGCGAAAAATAATCAGAAATATGTTGAAAATAATACGTAAGTACTTTTAACAGAAATTTTACTTATTTTTGTTGATTATTTGAATCAAAACTTATGTGTGTTATTTTATTTTAAAGTATTAAAAATATTATTTACATTTATTTTATCAAAATTACTTTAAAAATGCCATCATAAACACGCACAAGTGCATGTAATCATTTAGTAATTAGTAAAATAGGCTTAAAAATTAACTAACTATTTTGCAATTTTATTGAAATATTAGATTTAGATTCAATTTAATTAAAAAAAACATAAGTTTATCAGGATTATTCTAATTTTACTTTTGTCTTTTTGTCACCTAATTAAAGAATTGCTTTTTTATTAAATTCTTAGCATAAGCAAATCAAATTTCTTAGGTTTTCATAAAAAGTTAAACAATAAATTCATTGTAATAATGTTTTCAAAATGATATAATTTACATACCAACGCAAACAAAATTTTTTTTTTTTGTAAATCAATTTGTAAATACTTCTACTATCTATATAACTGTTAGTAGTAAAGTAATGGTTTGAATTTACTAAAAGTTGTTTATTTTTTAAAAATAATATTAGAAAGACATCTGATTTTTTAATATCTTAACTTCTTTTAACAAAAAAAAAAAACTTAGTTTCTATTTTGATCAACATATTTGAATAACCACATAAAAAACTTAAGTTGTTGAATATTTGTAAAACCTAGATTTAATGTAAATAATATGTTAACAAACAATTAAAATTTATGAAAGTTTTAATAAATTTGCAAAAACATGATTTTTGAGAGCAAAAACGGATTTTTTTTTTAATAATTTGTCTTAAAACACAAATCAATTAGGCGATTTTAATAAAATTATACTGTTAAGTACCTCAAGATGATAGCAAACTTTTAAAATTTATAAAAGTCGTAATATATTTTTAATAATTTAATTTTATTAAAGCAAAAACAAAAAAAACGTAAAATTCTTAAATAATCGGTCGTAAAACAAAAACTAATCGGGTGATTTTAATAAAATTAATACCTCAAAATGTTAACAAACAACTAAAAACTATATAAGTCTTAAAATGTTTGCAAAATCATCATTTTTTTAACTCAAAAACAGAGCAAAACGAAAAAACTGTTGCATAATCGGTCGTAAAACAAAAACCAATTGAGCAAATTTAATCAAATTTGCTATTTAGCACCAAAAGATGTTAATAAACAATTAAAAGTTTCAAAAGTCGTAATAAATTTGCAAAACTATAATTTTTTAAAGCAAAACGGAAAAATTGTTGCATCCATGGTCGTAAAACCAAAACTAATCAAACAATTTATTAAAACTCATTACTTCAATACCATAATATATTGACTTAGTAGATGCTAAAAACAATTAAAAATTATAAAAATTGTAATAAATTTGCAAAAATATCATTTTTTGTAGCAAAAACGTAATAAAACGAAAAAATTGTTTCATAATCGATCGTAAAAACAAAAACCAATCAGACAGTTTTTATAAAATTTGGTAATTAGTACCTGAAGATGTTAGCAAACAATTAAAATTAATAAAAGTCGTAATAAATTTGCAAAAATAAATTTTCTTATGGTAAAACGTAGTAAAACGAAAAAAAAGTGGTATATTTGGTCGTAAAACAAAAACCAATCGACCAATTTCAATAAAATTTGCTATTTACTAGCTCAAAGTATTACTAAACATTTAAAAATAATAAAAATTGTAATATATTCACAAAAATATAATTTTTTTAAGGCGAAAAATGTACAAAAACGGAAAAACTGTTGCATAATCGGTCATAAAACAAAAACCAATCGGGCAATTTTAATCACATTTTCTGCTTAGTACCTTAAAATGTTTAAAAACAATTAAAAAATAATAAAAATCGTAATAAATTTGCAAAAACATAATTTTTTCAAGTCAAAAACGGAGCAAAACTGAAAAACTGTTGCATAATCGGTCATAAAACAAAAACTAATCTTGCAATTGTAATACAGTTTGTTATTTAGTAGCTTAAAACGTTGGTAAACATCTAAAAATGATAAAAATCGTAATAAATTTACAAAAATATTATTTTTTAAAGCAAAAACGTAAAAAAACGGAAAAATTGTTGCATAATCGGCTGTAAAACAAAAACTAATCGAGCAATTTTAATTAAATTTGCTACTTAGTACATCACGATTTTAAAAAACAATTAAATTTTATAAAAATCAAAATAAATGTGCAAAAACAATTTTTTTTAAGTCAAAAACTGAGAAAAACTGAAAAATTGTTGCATTTACAGTCGTAAAACAAAAACTTATTTTGCAATTGTAATAAAATTTGTTATTTAGTAGCTTAAAATATTGGCAAACAATTAAAAATTATAAAAATTGTAATAAATTTACAAAAATATTATTTTTTAAAGCAAAAACCTAAAAAAAAAACGGAAAAATTGTTGCATAATCGGCCGTAAAACAAAAACTAATCAAGCAATTTTAATCAAATTTGCTACTTAATACCTCAAGATTTTAAGAAACAATTAAAATTTATAAAAATCAAAATAAATGTGCAAAAACAATTTTTTTTAAGTCTAAAACTGAGAAAAACGGAAAAATTGTTGCATTTACAATCGTAAAACAAAAACTTATTCTGCAATTGTAATAAAATTTGTTATTTAGTAGCTTAAAATATTAGTAAACAATTAAAAATTATAAAAATTGTAATAAATTTACAAAAATATTATTTTTTAAAGCAAAAACCTAAAAAAAACGGAAAAATTGTTGCATAATCGGCCGTAAAACAAAAACTAATCAAGCAATTTTAATCAAATTTGCTACTTAATACCTACAGATTTTAAGAAACAATTAAAATTTATAAAAATCAAAATAAATGTGCAAAAACATATTTTTTTAAGTCAAAAACTAAGCAAAACGGAAAAATTGTTGCATAATCGGCCGTAGAACAAAAACGAATCAAGCGATTTTAATCAAATTTGCTATTTAAAGCCTTAAGATGTTAGTAAGCAATTAAAAAATTTAAAAGTCGTAATATATTTGTAAAAACATAACCTTTTCAAGTTAAAAACGGAGCCAAACTGAAAATTCATAATTTACAGAACTAGATATAAAAAAAATGCCGCCCCAAAATATGAGCCGTCCGGTGCGAATACTTTAAATATTAAATCCGGGTTTTAAATATTTAAATCTAAAATTAACAAAATCCTGCTTTAAGTAGCAAAACTACTAATTTAAATTTAAATTCTTGAAAAAGTGCAACAATCCTACAAGAAAATTTAAAATTACTTACCAATTCTATTGCATAACTATTTGCTAATATAAAGCAGAATATAATTCCAACGTAGTTCATAATATTTGACACTTTTATGTTCAATTAGCTTCGCTGTATAATTTATACTGTTTTAATATTACCCGTTAGTAACAATTTATTTATGTTAAAAGCAATGAAAATTAAATGAAATATCATAAAAGTAATGGATTTGATCAACTATTACAACTACTTATAATAAAGTATAATAAGTTTATATAATACAAAAAAAAAATATATAAATCACATTACGTTTAATAAAAATAAGTGCTTTTGTTTGAAACAATAATGTTTTACTTAAAACTGGATAACAACTAAAAATATATACAAAATTTACCGAAAATTATATTTTATTTTAATTAAATAAATTTGCATTTAAAGATTTAGAAATATTGTTATTATCATAATTTGGCAAAGATGTAACGGATCTGCCCTGCACTATTTTAAACTATTCAATTTGAGAATGCAGTAATGTATAAAAACATTAAAAGTTTGCAAATCTGTACAAAATTTATCAAAATAACTTGACAAAAACGTATCAAATTTGTCAAAAAAGTAACAAAAACCGTAAAAGAGTTACAGTATTGTTAGCAAAAAATATATTAAATCTGTTAAATTTATTCTAAACTGTCATACAAAAAGTTATTACATCTGTCAATAAATCTTAATAACTGTCAACAAAATACAAAAACTATCAAATAGGTCGCAGTAATCTGTCAAAAAAAATTAACTGATTTAATTTTTTTTTTATTTTTGAAAATTTAATAACATATTTAACAACTTTAAAACATTTTTTATTATTTTAAAACATATTTAAAAAACATTCTTGATAAATTTGTATTATTGTAATATTTTTGACAATTTAGAGCATTTTTGAACTTTTTAATTAAGACTGAAAAAACATTTTAATATAATTAAGAATTATTTTGTAATATTTTTAAAAAGTTTTTAAATTTTTTGAAATAAAATCGACAATTTAGTAACGTTTGTTTCTGTTAATTTTTAACAATTTTAAAACGTATCAACTGATTTGAGAAACATTTTTGACAATTTTGCAAAATTTTTGGTAATTTTAGTACGCAGTTCTAGATTTTTTTACATTTTTTATTCAATTTTAATTTTTTGTTGATGATTTAATAATCAATAAACTGAATACCCTTACATCTACCAGAGTGTGATAAAGAAATTAGATCACAAACACAACATCCTACAAGAAAATTTAAAATTACTTACCAATTCTATTGCATAACTATTTGCTAGTATAAAGCAAAATATAGTTCCAATGTATTTCATAATGTTTGATATTTTTACGTTCAATTAGCCTCGATGTACATTTTATACTGTCTCAATATTACTCATAAACAACAATTTATTCATGTTGAAAGCAATTTATTAATTTAAATCAATGTAAAAATTAAATGAAATATCATAATAGTGATGGCTTTAATCAACTATTGTAACTGTTTATAGTTAAGTATAATATTTTATTATAATACAAAACTATCAATCACATAACATTTTAAATCAATTTTGATTTGAAACAATTTATTTAAATTAACTTACCAATTCTATTGCATAACAATTTACCAATATAAGGTGGAATATAACTCCAACAAACTTCATAATTATTGCTATATTCAATGTATATTTAATACTGTCGCAATAAAAAACAATTTACTCAGACTGAATTGAAATCAATATGTAAATTTATAGAAATAATATTGATTACAATAATAATAAACGTACAAGATTTAATCAGTTTACAATTGATTGTAATATAATATAATAAATTAAATCTATATTTAATTTAATAATGTTTGCATTCAGTTTTAAAAGTTGCTTGGAGATAGTTCAGTTGACATTCTGTTCACAAACCCTAACATTTTCATAGCACGCTTGCACGTATAGTTGGTATGCTCAACATAAGTTAATTTTGAGTCAAAATTACACCCAAATCTTTTATTTGTGTAACATGTTTCTAAATATTATTATCAATAGTATAGTCATACAATACTTTACTTAAAGTTCTGTTGAAGCTTATCGAAAACTATTTATTTGCGTTAAACAACAAGTTATTTATAAGACCCCATAAATAAACAGAATCCAAATCATTTTGCAAACTAATGCAATTATCGATAGATGATATTCTTCTATAAATTTGAAGATCGTCAGCAAATAAAAGACAAGACGAAGAATTAATAGAATAAACAAGATTATTAATAAAAAGTAAAAACAGAATTGGTCCACAGTGAGATCCTTGAGGAACCCCAGATAGTTGTAATAAAAAGTTATAAATTTTCCAAAAAGCTCGACAACCACGCAACAACAGATTCATGAAAACCCAAAGCCCGAAGCTTAGCAATCAAAATACTATGATTAACGCGATCAAAAGCCTTTGAAAAATCTGTGTAAATAGAATCTACTTGAACTCTTGATTGAAAGGCATTCAAAAGATCATTTTCGTAACAAAGAAGATTTGTAAGAGTAGAACGACCCTCGCAAAACCCATGTTGCTGTTCCACTAAAATGCTTTTGCACATCCATTGTATTTGACCAGTTACAATTTGATCAAACAACTTAGGAATAGCAGACTGGATGCATATACCTCTATAATTAGTATAATCCTCCTTAGCTCCAGATTTATGTAAAGGCATAATGTAGCTTTGTTTCCAAACTGAAGGAAACTTGGCTTCATTAAGAAAAGCCTCAAAAAGTAAGTGCAATGGCGTAGAAATTGAATAAATACATTGTTTTAACAGCATAGATGGAACACCGTCCGGTCCAGTGCTAAAGTTACATTTAAGATTCTCAATCCCTTTAAATACATCCAACAATCTAATTGAAAATGATCGATGTAATACGTTTTTCTTAAAGTCAAATAAAGGAGTTGGATGAGTTTGTGTATCGTAAACAGAGGAAAAGAATTCTTTTAACATAGTCATCTCCATTACTGCAAGTTTTTTGTTTATAATACATTGTGGCTTGTGGCTGGAAAATCATTAGTTTTTCTAGAGTCGCTAACAAATTTCCAAAAGTGTTTAGGGTTACTTTGAATGTTGTTTTCTGTTCGAGTAATATATTGCTTGTATAGACATGTACTGAGATTTTTACACGAAGTACGAATTGATTGAAACTTGTTATAATCAGACAATAGTCTTGAAGATTTATAACGTTTACGAACAGTTTTTTTGAGTCTAGTAAGTGAAATCAATTCTTTATTAAACCAAACTGAAAAATTGTTTTCTCGCCATTGTTTTTTGCGAACAAAATAGTCAATAGCAAAATGCAACACAGAGTAAAATAAATTAACGCAATTATCAACATCACAATTATAAAAAAGGGCGGACCAATCAACATTCAACAAAAAATTATTGATTGCGTTAAAGTCGGCATATTTAAAATCATTAAAAACATAATTACACATTAAAATATCACGGCTAGTATCACATTTTACATCAATCACATAAGCAATATGATGTTGGCTAAGTTTTAACAAAACATCCACAGCTTTAATCACAGAAATATTACAGATGTTAGAAAAACATAAATCTAAGAACACACCACCATCATTAGGTATAGAAATACATTGAGCGCAGTTTAGAATTCCATAACAGTTGGAAACAAAATGAGCAGAATAAGTATCATTACAATTAAATAACACTTATGCCTAACTCATCATTAACCCATACCATATAATCGCCTAGTGAAATTAGTTTACTGTCTGGATATTTGTCAGCGATAGATTCAACGGAATAACAATGATCTAAATATTTATCCCATGCCGAGTTAGGTGGTAAGTAGACTGCACTGATAATATATGATACAAACTTAAACTTAACAATTACAAACAAATGTTCAACATTTAAAAATGTAGGTTGTAATAAAGTACAATTAAAACAAGTTTTAGTAGCAATTAAGACACCTCCTCCGTCAAGCTTAGGGCTTGTTAATGAAGAGCGATCACATCTAAACAAACTGTAACCAATTAATTGTAGCTCCGCATCGCTGATGTCCTGATTTAGCCAGGTTTCGGTCAGTACAATAATATCGTAGTTGGATACAGCTACAGCCAGCATAAGTTCATTGAGTTTAGTTTTTATACCCCCGACATTCTGGTAATAGATGGAGTTACTAACTTATTAGTAAAATTTTAATATAATCTCAAAAATCCGGCCGTTAAAGACAAAATCCGGCTTAAGAAAAATAAATTTTAGACATTAAGTATTTGAATTTGATCAAAAACTAAAATAATCTGATTGAGGTTGGTGTATTTTAATAAAAAAATTATATACTTTATTGTGCTGGTTTTACTTTTTTTATATTAAGACCGGTTTCGGTTGTTAGGCCATCATCAGTTCTAAAAATATTACATAAATTATAAATATATCTGTGTTACATAAATGATTTTAACAAAACTTACTTTTCTTTTCACAGGTGTTGTTGTGTGTTGCCGGTGGTGTAAATTTCAATATAATAATACAAGTAGATCCAAAAACTTTCTAAATCTTGATAAAAAGAGGTGACGTTGCTATTGAGTGGAATATTTATAAATTATATGAACATTTCGACGTCTTGCAGTGCTATCGGTGCTTTCAATAACAATCACAAAGCTACCGATTGTAAAAATACAGCAATTTGTCTATCTTGTAGCCTAGTACATGAAGGTCCTGATTGTTCAGCAAGTACTCTAATGTGTTTTAATTGCACAAGCATGAATAACAAGTTTAACACACTAGTTGAAACAAACCTCAAAACGTATGATCCAACTTGCAGTTGCTATAAGAAGAAAGTTTCCGCTTTAAAGAAAAAAATAAAATACGATTGGCCATCATCAACAGCATAGCAACCACCGAATGTCCATATAAAAACAAAAAATGATAATACTTTTTTCCATATTAATGTCAGTTTAATTCGAAATAAAGAAATAGATTTGGAAAATTATCTCAAAGAAAACCGTACCATTAAAATTATTTCAATTAATGAACACTGGCTGAAAAAAGAAGAAGTCGACTTAATAAACATTGAGGAATTTGTCATTGCCAATTGTTTTTGTAGAAAAAATAATGAACGTGGCGGAGTAATGCTAATGGTAAAAAGAGGAATAAAGTTTGAAAAATTAACTGATATTGATATTCTAGCAAAAGAAGTTACATGTGAACTTTGTGCTATTATTTTAAAACAATTTGATTGTATTTTTGTATCTGTGTATCGCACGCCCTTGGGTGATTTTAATGAATTTATTATTGTATTGTCTCAGGTTTTAAACAAACTGGATAAGTACAAAGAATCGGTTTTTATTGGTGGTGATTTTAATGTTAATCTTAATTTAACTAACAGAAATTTTGTGACACAATTCTAAGTTTTAATTTCAAACATACTGTAGAGCGTAATACACGAGTTACCGCTACATCTGCTACGTGCATTGATAATATTTTAGTTAATACAGTCGTTCCTTATGAAGTGAGCACAGTTGAACCTTACTTATCCGACCATTATGGCATTATAATGAATTTATTTATTATAAAAAAGAAACCAGTGACAAATAAAATAATGAGTAGATCTTTTTTGTATAAAAACATTACTAATTTTAAAGAAACTCTAGATCAAATAAAGTGGATAGACGTAATTAACAATTTACACGAAATGTTCCATACAGTTTTTTTTTTAATAAATTTGAAATCTGTTTTCCGTTGTGCTCCAAAAAATATCCAAATAAAAACAGCAACCCTTGGTATTCAAGTGAATTGAAGCAACCAAAAACCATAATAAATAGTATATGTATAATGCGGAAACATATAAACACGATTAAATTAAAAACACTGGAAAAAGACTTAAAAAAGTCTTACAAAACTAACATAGATGTGGCAAAAAGATTTTTATGCTACAAAAATTTTAAATTCTCTTAATAAACCTAAGAAGATGTGGAGAGTAATTAATGAAATTGGCAACAAACCCAAAACTAAAAGTGCAATAAATACCACTCTATCTTCAGATACATATCAAAAATACTTTCTTAACATTGTTGAGTCAATCACAGCAAATGTGCCCGAAGATAGTGATCATTCAATGAGTCTACTTTGTGAAGGTCAACCTAGATCGGTCAATTCGTTTTTTTTGGAACCCGTTACGAGTACGGAATTTGTTCAAATAATAAATTCATTAAGTAATAGTAAATGTGGAGATGCTTATGAGCTAAATTCATTTTTGCTCAAAAGTATTTCAATCGAATTACGTGAAGTTTTAGCACATTTGGTAAATTTATCATTTGAACAAGGAATATATCCTCAGGAACTAAAACTGGTTAAAGTGGTACTTATTTTAAAAAATGAAATTACAAACAAAGTGACAAATTACAGACCTATCTCTATTATTCCTGTAATTTCTAAAATATGGGAAAAAGCAATATGTAATAGGTTGTACAACTATATTGAAAAAAAATTATGTAATGCTCAGTTTGGGTTTAAAATAGGCAGATCCACAATGAACGCAATTTACTCACTTGTTCATGATATATATGACGCATTTGAAAATGGGAAAACTGTGAACGCCGCATTTATTGACCTGAGTAAAGCTTTTGACTGTGTCTCACACTCAATATTACTGGATAAACTTGAACACTATGAAATCCGAGGAAACACGCTAAAATTAATGAAATCATATTTATTGAGCTGAAAACAATATGTCATTAAAAATAACGTACCGTCTTTTAAAGCACATGTTAAAATAGGTGCCCCACAGGGTTCAATTCTGGGTCCCATACTTTTTCTGATTTATATAAACGACCTCAAAAATAACATAAAAGCTGTCTCAACATTTTTCTACGCAGATGATACTACTCTGTTAGAAAGTCCAACTATTTCAAACTCAAGCGTAATCCAAGGTCTCGAAAAAGCCGAATACTGGTTTAAATTTAACGGATTAGTATTAAAAAAATCCAAAACTATTCATATTAAATTTTCTTTAAATGGTACTGAAAAATGGAAAACGTGAAATTTTTAGGGGTGTACTTACAACCTAAATTAACATGGGAAGTACATATAGATATGCTGGCTAATAAACTAAACAAAAATTTATACTTGCTCTAAACACGGATCAAAATATTACCAGAACCTGTTATTTTGCATACATTCACTCGATTCTGAGCTACGGTATATTACTCTGGGGTAATTTGGCAATGTCTAATCGCATTTTTATAATGCAAAAGAAGGCATTAAGAATTATCGCTGCTATAGCGCAACTAACTAGTTGTCGTGAATATTTTAAATCTTTAAACATACTAACTGTACCATCTGTGTTTGTCTTTCATTGTCTACTATTTGCAAAAGACAATGTATCAAACAAAACAAAACAGAGTGATTTACATAGTTACAACACAAGATCAAATACTAATATAGTTCTTCCATCTATTAGACTTAGGAAAGTTCAAAAAAACTATGAATATCTCTCTATTAAAATGTATAATCATTTGCCAACTAGTATCAGGGAAATGCCTAAAAATATATTTGAATTTGTGATAGAAAAAAGTGTTATATACCTTTGAACCCTTTTTTGGCATACAATTTTAATTATTTATTAATATTTTAATATGTAGTGCTGTGCTATTTGATATTGTCATCTTTTTAATTAGCTCATTGTTCTTGTACTTTTCCAGGATTTTTTTTTGTATGTTTTATCTTTTATTGTAATTTATTATCTAATATGTATATTCAAATGTAATATTGACATGATTTATACCATTTCCTATTCTATTCTATTCTATTCTATGTCAGATTTTGTAATTTTAGACGTATTAAGTTAATAAATCATTAAAGAAATTGTTTTCAACAAATGATATACTTGTTAAAGTACTCGTGTATCCGTTGCAAATAGTGCGACTCGGTGGTAAAAATATTACGGTCATTGACGTTTTTTAAAAAATTGCAAAAATATTATTTTGGAAATATGGAAACAAAATCGATAACCTAAAATTTTCAAATGCCATACATTTTAAAAATTGTTGTGCAGTTTTTTTAAATTTAGAATAGAAGTATTAGAGACTTTAAAAACTTATAAAAATTAAATGGTAGTGGCAGTTTTACTATGTAATAAATATATAACTTATACTCTTTTTTGCTTGTAAAAATCTGGTCACCCTGTAATAATTTTACAACACCGGTTGCAAATGTTGCAGATCTTTGTATTTTCTGTAGATATTTCTATAGACATTGTTCAAACGAGTTTTAGTTGACAGTTTAGAGATGTAGAACCAAAACTTTTAAGAAACATTTTTTAACCGTACTATTGATATATGAAATAAATTTTGAAAATCAGTGTTTTTTGAGTTTTATAAGCCACAAATATTCAAAGACAATATTCACAGACTGCTTAAATTTAATCTTTACTAAAAATCCTAATCCTAAAAAATTTTGCTAATTTATTTGTAAGAATAGTTTATTAGTTTAACAAAAAAAAAATGTTTATTACAGTAATATATGCCAAACAAATTGTTTTAAAATATTTTATTGATAACAAGTCTATAATTATAATCTAAATAAATATTTTAGTGCAAATAAATAATTATTATTAATTTAATTGTGGATATCTTTAAACACATTTAAGCTGAAATGCGATTAATATTTGTATTGAAAACCACTCTTGAATAGACCACTCCATATTTGTAGATTAACCACTCGTAAATGTAAGCAGAAATTGAAATAACAATTCCAATCAAATAAATCCAAATACATAATGTAATATGCTCAATCCTTAAAACTTCCGGTTTAGACAAAACATTATCTTTAAAAATAAACGTTAAATCTTGAAACCATTTATTAATCAAACCATTTGCATTTAACTTATGAATAAAATCATTCAAATATGGAGTGAGAACTCCAACTCCGGCTTGCATTGATACATAAGTCATTAGATCTCGTATTTTGTAAAATGAATCAATTTTTTGGAGCGTGAATTCTCTATTATAAATGTCTGCTAATGCTTCCACTAAAACGGCGCTTACATTTCTATCCGTAACAATTTTTGCCACATATTCTATTACCATTTGCGGAATTAAACTATTTGTGGTTTGAGAATAAATTTTACTACTTAATGACGAAACCAAAACAATAAAATTTGTTTTAATCTGTTTTGGAAATTCCGGTGAGTCTACTGAATCTAATTGTTGTTCATATATTGGTTCAATTAGAAATGATAAAAATAATCCAGTGTAGGCGTTTGCTATTATAAGAGATACCATCACCCAAGTTATAAATACAATTTTTAGTGGTTTAGTGTTAGGTGTACTGATGCCTTGTGTTAAAAGTATACCAAAAGATTGCAACAAAGCTAAATCAATCGTTGCAGATTTAGTTATAACGTATACTGTAACTGTTATTACAATCAATGCTAACAACAAAACTATCCAGAGCTCTTTCTGAAAAACATATGCTAATGCATACTTATTATTCAACGGAATTGCTTTTGGTACAGCTACAACATAGTAGTCTATATGATAAGGATACGATATATATTTTTTGTGCATCATTTCAGGATCAATATAATCAAATAACATAACTTCCAAATATGTTTGATATTTGTATTCATTGTATTTAATAGAAAAATTCATTCTAATTGCAAATTCTTTGAGTATTTCAAATGCAATACCTTTATTATTTTCAAAAAAATACGGAGGCAAATATTGAAAATTATTTACACCAATTACACATTCTTTGCAATTTGTAATATAATATTCGTAAACATATCTGATTTTCTTTGTAGCTTTGCAATTAAATTTTAAAGTATTTCTTACTTTTTTATTATTTTCAGGTTTGTAGAATATAAATGGTGATGTCTTACTATTTGCAATTCCATTCTCATCAATTATGATCACTCTATCAGACTCGTACATTACTTTGAAGAAAATCGAATCAATATTTTGGCTTCCTCTATAGATGATTAAATAATACATTTTTGCGTGTTCACATATTCGGCAAATTGATATATTCACTTCATTAAATTTTGAATCGTCAACTAGGATTATGGTAAAATTATGTTGTTCTTGTTCTTCATTATTACTTGATTGTGCTGCGTTTGAATATATATAATATTCTTGATTTTGTTTTAATATGTCATCTACAAGACTGGTATCGTTTAGTAAATTTACAATTTTTGTTACCGCATTAGGGTAAATGCTTAATATTGATTCAACACATTCTACTTCTTTTTCATTATTTGATTGTATCTGAAAATTATAATTAATTAATTATTGATTTTTTAATTAATAATTTATTCTACATGCTATTTGAGCCGTTTATATTGTAATTTAATCACTGCTTCTCTGTGTACACCAATAACTGCAAGCAGGACTATATCTACAAAATTTATAGGCGTGAGATTAAATTTTGTTTTGAAAGCTTAATTTGAAATTTAAAATCTATTGTTGATATAGTTTTTTCTTGTTTGACTAAGAAACTTGTAGAGAATATTTAAAATTTTTGGCCGTGTAGGTGGGTGGCTCTTTAGTGTTAGGATTTATTATCCTCTTTTATAACATAGAGACTATTAACGCTTGTATATAAAAAACATTTTCAATTTTTTGTTAAGAAATTCTTATGTGAGAGAGCATTCCAGTTCAAAATCATGATCTGGAGTAACCCACTCAAGTGTTGGTCATCAAAAGTTGCTATTGTAAGATTGAACTAGGTTAATTGTAGAAATAAAATAATTAATTGCAGCAATTTTTTTTTTTATAATAGGGCAATATACTATGGCATTCTTTTACACGGCCATCTACTATGTAAGTAGAGATTGTTGTATCCTTTATGATCAAATCTGTTACCAAATGTTTTAAATTTAATGTCATCGTAGGCAACTACTATTACATTACTGTAGACGTAGTTGCCTTACTAAAGAATTAAGTAGTAACATTTGATTTTTGAATGCTATTTATTAAATTATTAAAATTAACAATATAGAATATAATAACTGTTTTTATATTAATTATTTTCTAGTGTAGGTTGTTATAGTTTGTTTCTTTTTCAACTATTTAACCATTTTCCTAACATTGGCAACACTACAAGGTAGGAAACGATAATTATAAGATTCAATGTTGAGTAAATTAATATTGTATGTTTTAATTAAACAAAATCAACTGTAATAATTGGTTTTTGAACAATTTATAGAGTAGGATATTAATTTATTTATTTTTAATTATTTTCCTAACATTGGCAACACTGATGGAAGATAATTTATAATTAACTTGAAAACTAATTTTGTAGTTTATAACATTATTGTTATAAAATTATAGATAAATTAAATTAAAATTTGATTATAAATCAATTTCAATTGATAAGAATAATTTTAATGCTGATGTGTAACATTGGTTGCATACATTAATGTGGCTAATGCTACATTATTTGCAAATTTACAAATACAAATTTGTTCAAATTAGTTTTATCTAGCTATAAATTACTATTCGCAACACTGAGTTTTGAAATTTAGATAAAGTTAACAATATGGGCGTAGAATAATTTTATTGATTGATATATTATATAGAAATTATTCTAAAGTGTTTCAAGGTGTACCAAAATTGTTTTCAACTGCACTTAATGTGTTTCTATCTTTTTTTCATGAGTGTATTAACTATTTATCTTGTTTGATGTAATTTAAGTGTCTCTGCTCTTAAATGTGTCTAAAATGTTTTAGCTGTTCCAGAATAAATTTAAACTGCATCTACGTTACTCTGTAATGTACTGAAGTGTAAACTATTCTCAACTACACTTAAGGTGTCCCAAGCTGTGTATTTTCAATTAATGCTAATCAGTTCCAGTGTAACTGTTCTCGATTGAAACGTAACTATTCCTGTCTGCATTTTTTTGCATTCTAATTTGAGTTGCTCACGAACTACTCTCAAGTGTATCAAAACAATATTTAGATTTGTTATAAAACGTTCTAAACTGTTCCCAACTGCACATCTGTTTCAAGCCTTTTCAAGTAGTAGCCTAGTTCCATCAATATTAAATGATTGCACATAAAACCCTCTTACTCCACAAAATTACTTATTTATTACATTAAAATCGCTCAAAAAATCCAAATGTTGCACAAAATGTGTTAAAGACTATTCAGAAAACTCATTTATTGCATGAAATTTGCACAAAAAACCCATTTTATTCATCAAAAATTTTACATAAAACTCCACAGAATTACTTATTTATTACACTACAATCGAAAATTGATTTGTAGCATGAAATTTGCACAAAAAAAAAACTGAAACATAAAATTTATCAAAAATTACATATAAAACCCTCTTACTCCACAAAATTTGTCAAAAATTGCTCAGAAAATGCACAAATTATAATAAAATTTGCTTAAAAAAGCAACAAAATCGCACAAGAAACTTTTTGCTTAAAATGGGTTAAAGTACTAATAACTTATAAAAAAGCAACTTTTAAAATTAGTGAAATCACAGCTGCGGACTAAACCAAATTAAAAATTTGTGGTTCAAGAGACGTTCTTTTAAAAACAGAAGTTAATAGACAATCGTTTGACATAACAGTCCGGAATGTTATGTATGTGCCCGGATTAACAACAAATTTATTATCAGTGAGTATATAATAAGAAATGGGAACCAAGTTATGTTTGTGAACAATGGCTGTAGAATATCCAATGCACAAAAAGTGTTGGTAGCACTGCTGGCGTTTATAAGGTAAACATGAAGAAACCTGAAGATTGGCTACTGGCAGCACACGTTACAGCAACTGGTGATGCTTAGCATAGGCGATTTGGTCACATTATAAGTTTATATACAACAAAAAATGATGGATTAGTAAAAGGTTTATCATTTAATAATGTTTTAGCTGAAAAATCAAATTGTATTGTTTGCTGCGAAGATATACAAAGCAGGTTACCATTCAAGCATAAAGGGATCAGAGCAGTTAATCCATTAGAAATTATACATGCAGATGTATTTGGTCCTACGGAACACAGATTCATTGGTGGATCTAAGTACTTTTTACTTTTTCAAGATGATTTTACAAAAATGTGTTTTGTTTATTTTCTGAACACAAAAGATTAGGTGTATAGTCGTTTTAAGGAATTCAAAGCTATGGTCGAAAAACAACAAGACCACAAGATAAAGGTGCTGACATCAGATAATAGTGGAAAATTCTGTAATAAGTTTTTCAAGCAATATTTTACTGAAAAAGGAATTATTTAACAAATGCATACACGCCAGAACAGAATGGTATGGTAGAAAGAATAAATCGACAATTGTAGAAAAAGCAAAATGTTTGTTGTTTGACAGTAATCTAAATAAAAAAAATGTGAGCAGAGGCTGTACACACAGCTGTGTACTTAAAAAATAGAAGTGCAGTCACTAGTCTGGACAAAACCTCATACAAATTATGGTGGAAGAGAAAACCAAATGTAAGTCATTTAAGATTTTTTGGCAGTATTTTTATGGTACATATTTCCAAACAAAAATGACTAAATTGGGACAAGAATTTTTTTTTAATTGGTTACAGCAATGAAGTCAAAATCTATAGGGTATACGATCCAGTCACAAACTCTGTCAATACAAGCAGAAATGTAATTGTGATGAAAGACATAAAAAATCATCAAATTTTAGACGTTTTATCTGAAGAAAAAACTCATGTTTCAGTGAGGGTTACTGAAGTACAGTCCATCAAGTAGTAAGCACAGACAAACATTAAAATCCATTGAAGAAAATGTAACTACCAGCAAAGAAATTTCAGCTATTGAAGTAGGCAAAGAAGACTCAAGTGCAGTGAGCATTTGAAGGTCAGAGAAGGAAGCAAAAAAGAAGACTTTTGATGATTACATCACATATATGTGCTGTAATGACGTTTTTTTTTTAGATGATCTTAAGACTTTTGAAGAAATCCAAGAGAGACCAGATGCAGACCGTTGGATGGAAGCTGTTGCAGAAGTACTGAACTTTTTTGAAGAGAATGATGCATGAGATTTGGTGGACGTTCCAGAAAAGTGTAGGTGGGTTTTTAAAACCAAATTAAATAGTGATAACAGTGTGCAGTATAGGGCTAGACTGGTAGTAAAAGGTTTTACTCAAAAGTGCAATATTGACTTTGACAAAACTTTTTCACCAGTGGTCAGACATTCAACTTTGAAACTATTATTAGCGTTATCAGTAAAATTAGATTTAAGTGTAAGTTATTTAGACGTTACGACAGCATTTTTAAATGGTAACTTAAAAGAACAGGTTTATATGAAACAACCAAAAACAATCATCTAGGGTATGATATAATAAATGTTTGAATAGATTTAAATTATAAAAAATTAGAATATGAACGTTGCGTATTTTTAAAACGCAATAATAATTTAGTAACGTTTATTGCTTTGTATGTTGATAATTTTTTTTAATTTTTCAAATGATATACAAGAAACAAGCCATTTGAAACATAAATTAGAATCAAACTTTAAGATTAAAGATTTAGGGCAAATAAGACATTGTTTAGGCGTAAGAATAACATTTGATAAAGAAAAAAATAGTGTTATGTTAGACCAAGAGCAATAATATATTGATCAATTGTTGAATAAATTTAATATAACAAATTGCAAATCTGTAAGTACGCCAATGGAATGCAATTTAAAATTGTTAAAAGGTAAAAATGATACGAGCATTTCATATCAACAATTAATTGGCAGTTTAATGTGCTTAGCAGTAATGACAAGACCTGACATATCTTACAGTGTCAGTCAATTTAACAACTGTCATGATGATAGTCACTTTAAGTCTGTAAAGAAAGTTTTATAGTACTTGCAAGGTACCAAAAGCTATCGGTTAAAATATAATAAACTTCAAAATTAAAGGGATATGTAGATGCCGACTGGGCAAATTATAGCATTGATTGAAAATTATATACAGGTTCTTGTTTTAGACTTGTTACTTGGGAAAAATCAGAGCAAAAGACTGTAGCTTTTTCAAGCACAGAGGCCAAATATATGGCAATTTCAGAAGCTTCTAAAGAGGCATAATACTTTTAGCAGAATTACCGGGTAGTTATGATTGTATATGTATCTATAACAATAGTCAAAGTGCCCAAAAATTGTCATATAATCCGATGTATCATAAAAGATCTAAACATATAGATGCCACTGTTTTGTAAAAGAAGCAATTTTAAATGTGTTGCTAGAACTAAAATATTTACAAACAACAAATATGCATTTTTACGATAAGTTTAGCATTACCAAAACATAATAAATTTGTGAGTAATTTAGGTTTATAATAATAGTAGGTAATAGTTTTTAGATATTGGAGGTGAAAGAATAAATCTTAAAACTATATATGTAACGCCATCTATGATTTACTGTTGTATGTATGTATGTCATGATATTAAAACTATAGAGATATGATCATCACCCGGACGCGTTTTGGTACGTGTTGCGCACCGCGTCATCAAGAGAACCTGGCGCGAGAAACGTGCATGTATTAATATGTTAAATGTAGTTATAATATTATGATGGTGTATATTTTATTTATTTAAAGTAAAATAGAACAATAATTTACAATAATCTTAAGAAAAATGAATCATGTATGTATGTATAATAAAAAAGTCAGTTATCAATGTACCTTATGTGTGTTAATACCTCACTGCGTTTAACAAAAGTGAACCCAGAGAAAAGCTTCACACTGCAAAAAATCCCTCCGATAAGAAAGTCAATCTTAACGACGTCCCCATACCGTGGCTAAGTATCTTGAGGATACCTTAAACAAGGGATTCACGTATAAATTAAAATGCAGTCTATTCTTGATAAAGCCAGATTGGTAAAAAAAACTTGTTCCAATGTTGCGTCGAAACAGCGGCATGTCGATTCGGAACAAAACCCGGCTCTACACTTCTATCATCAGGCCTATGCTGACATACGCATCCCCGATCTGGAACACGGCCTCGCGCTGTCATCTCGATTGTCTCGAGGCATTCCAAAGTATTACTTTGAGAAGCCTCCTCAGTGCTCCATAGTACTGTCGTAACAGAGAAATTCGGGCTGTCCTAGGGATGCCTCTTTTGCGTCAAGACGTCGAAACTTTAACTGTAAAGTACTTTGATAATCTTGTGTTTCATACAAATCCTGATTTGGTTCAAGTTGTCTTTACAAAAGACGCCCGATGAATCAAGTAGCCGCACTCTAATTAACAATACTAACAGAGATCAGGTCAACCCACCATCTCTCCGCAGCCTATAGGGCTTAATACTAATTATATACTATCTTAATCTAACAAAGGAAGGTACATGAGCCGAAAGGTCTCGAACTTCCATTTGGCATTTAATATAGGGCGGTTTTTAGTCGGTAGCCATTTCAACCTGAGAAAATGAATCCGACACTTGCCAGTCTTATAGAAGATTTTACGGCCTAGCTCAAAAAAAAAAAAACACATGGGTGGCTGGGCGGTAACTAAGTTTAAACTATTTGCGCGTGTAGTTTAGATTGATTTATGTTTATTAGAAATTAAACAAAAAAACTTATTTATTGCATAATATATTTTGCACTAAAACTGATTTCCTATTAAATTTATAGTAAATTGTGCAATAATTACAACGTTTTAATTTTGTGCAAATTAATACAAAAAACTTATTTAACTTTAAGAATCTATAATAACTTAGAAATTGCTCAAATTGCTATTCATTTCACAATCGCAGCAAACAAAATTAATTTATTTTATTTAATATATTTTAAATTGCACAACAATTTTTTTACTGCATATATATAGCACAAATAACTAGTTTTTTTTTTAAATTTTACAAATTGCACAAAAAAATTCTTTGTTGTATAAAGCTAGCACAAAAAATTGATTCATTTTTCAAAATTGATCATAAATCGCACAGAACAATAAACTCGAACAAAATTAAAATAGTAAATATTGCACGCGTATTCGTTTGTGTTGTGTGGTTTACGTACATTTAAAGTTATTAGTTTTGTGATTTTAATTTAAATAGTTCATGTGCAATAACTTCCCATACAAATACAAACGATGCAATTGCAATTCCAATAAAATAAAGATAAAAACAACACCTGAAAGTAATCATTCCAGAAGAATCGAATTCTTCTAAATTCAATACATTTTTAGTATGTCTATACTGTCGAAACCATTTAGCTATCAACCCAGTCTCAACAATTCTACGAATATGGACGTTTAAATAAGATGGTAAGGTACCAAAAATAGACGCAAGTTGGGTTCCTTTTGTACGTATATTGATCTTATAAACCGCATTTAAAACTTCAGGTTTTGTTTCAGCATCGAATTGCGCTTCGGTTATAAATATGGACGTATTTCTGTGATCTATAGTTTTATTATAGTTTCTATAATTACTCATAAATAAAACTTGAATACGTTTGTTATTTACCAAATTATAGATATAGGTGTCTTTAATATATGTTGGTTTTGAGTATGTATAATATAATACTTTAATTTGACCATAAAATCTTGGCGATTCTAACGAATCAATTTGTTCTTCATACGGTGGAGTGACTAGAACAGAAAAAAAAATTGCAATGTATGCGTTTAACAGTATGAATGACACCATGACCCATGTTATAAAAAGCATTTTCAATACTATATTTTTTGGTAATTCAATTCCTTGTGCTAAAATTATTGCGTATACCTGCAGTATTATAGAAATGCATTTTTCACAGTTTAGATTCATATTATTAAATTTATAAGTAAACAATAAGGTTGCAACCATTAATAAAAGTGATAGCATTATTGACATCCATAAATCAATTTTGAAAACATATATTAGAGCAAATTCGTTGTGAATGGGTCTAGCTATAGGTACTACCAATATTTCTCTATCCATATGATACGATATTGTTTGCGACTTCAGATGTTCACTTGCTTTAATTAGGCCAGGTATTAGAAAATCCAAATATTTATTAGTTCCAAAACATGACATTTGACAAAAGTCAAACGACAAGTTAAGTTTTTTTGCTAATTCTGTGATTAGCAATATATCCACGCCTTCTGTATCCATAATGTATGGCGGGTGATAGCCGCGTAGTACACCAAATTTACAACCTGGACAATCAGTTACATTGTATTCGTAAATAGTACGAATCTTATCTATGTCTATGTTGCTACAATTGAATAAAATTTCTACAATTTTAGTTTTATTATGTTCAGGTCTGTAATAAACATTATGGGGAATGGCTCCGTATACCATTCCATATCTCTGTATTGTTATAGATCTTGGCCATGAAATGTCATAACAATTAAGTGATTTAGGATTAGTACATACGATTATATATAACATCTTTTCTTCATGCAGACGTAAATGAAATGTTTTGTATATCAAATCAGATAGTGTTACATTTCTATCATATAGAATTATAGTGATATTGCTGCTTTCGAATCTATTAGATTTATAATCATAATTTTCAGAATAAATAAAATAATCGTCATTAAGATTCTTTAATAAACTATCTGTTAATGCTTTATTATCTTGCCAATCTATAACATTTGCTCTCTTGTATGGTTGTTGAATTAATTTAACGCATTGAATTAGTTCATCATAGTTTTCTATCTGAAAATAATTATTCAAATTTTGCAAACAATTTAAATTATATTTTACCTCAAAATGTATTCCGCTTCTATTAGAAAGACATGTGTCCATTAGCAGCAGAAATATAAAATATTTAATAATTTTCATATTTGCGACTTACTGCAATGACAATTCTACATAATATGGGGTGACATTAATGATATGACCTTAACATAACAATTTTTTATGTATTTTCAAAACAATAAGTTATTGTTTGATTTAAAATGTTATGTTACTTATTACCTTTGTCGATACTATGAAAAACATGTAATTTGTTATTTTGTGTGAAAACAACTATTGTTAGATATTGATTATTATTTTTTAAATCATAATAAGCAATATAATAAATATCGAACGCATTTAGCAGCATTGGGCATCAATTTAAACCATGATATCTCTACATTGTCATTAATTGTTTTTAACAAATTTGACATTGTTAAGACATAATTATCTATACCTGCACTTTTACCCTAATTAGGAACGCAATCTACGTACTTTCCTAACATTAATTTAATTATCTTACACCTACTTATATCGTTGATTGAAAGAGTATATAAAGATGCGCGACCTCATGTTAAAATCGTACCCATAGTCAAGTCTCTTTCTATGGATCTTCTTTTTTGGTCACTCTCATTTCCCATATGACAACTCGTTTTGCTGTATGCTAGCGCCACCATGCTGATTTACGTCGTTACTCGGTACCTTAGTTTACTGTGTATAAAAGATTGCCTGACAAATATTTGTTTGTGTGCACAGTTTAGACGGTTTGCAAACTGTTCAAATTGTATGTTGGAACAGACCTTATATTAGAAAGTTCAACTGAAGATTGTTTAAAAAAATATAATTTTTGAAGAGCACGAGTCTTTATTTAAGAGAAATAATTCATTTTTTGGTAACAAATCAGTATCATTAAAGAACAATGTTAACAACCTGTTTTGTTAATAATACTATTGTGTTTTTTTTATTTTCAATATAATTTTATAGGTTTATACTTTCTTCTTTTTGCTCTTAAGTTTTGTTCTGAAAAGAAACATCAAGAGGTATGTTGTTGCTTGTATTTAATTTGTTGTTTTCAGTAGAGAAAGAAATTCATTTGAAGCCTAACATATTATGCTCAAATGCAATACGGCATTGACGAACTGAAGGAAAAGAAATGTATCATCCTCTGTTTCTGATAACAACAACAAAAAAAATCTGATCTTGATACATAAGTGAGTGTCCAACAATCCCACCATTTTTGACAAAATTCACAAAAACGATGAGCCAACCAGTCATATTTTGATTGGCTCAAATGATATTACAAAAGCTTTAGGACTATATTGGATGCCTTCTTGTGATACATTAAATTATAAAATTAGTTTTCCTCTCATGTCAGAAAAAATATCAAAACGTCACATAATAAGCAAGATATTTAATCCACTAGATCTGTTAAGTGCATGTATTATATAGGAAAAATCCTATTATATGTTTTCTGGAAAGAAAATTTGGGAAAGAAATTGTTTTCAACAAATGATATACTTGTTAAAGTACTCGTGTATCCGTTGCAAATAGTGCGACTCGGTGGTAAAAATATTACGGCCATTGACGTTTTTTGAAAAATTGCAAAAATATTATTTTGGAAATATGGAAACAAAATCGACAACCTGAAATTTTCAAATACCATACATTTTAAATTCTCTAGTTTCTGCTAAAAAAATAAAAATTGTTGTGCAGTTTTTTTTTTAATTTAGAATAGAAGTATTAGAAACTTTAATAACTTATAAAAATTAAATGGTGGTGGCAGTTTTACTATGTAATAGATATATAACTTATACTCTTTTTTGCTTGTAAAAATCTGGTCACCCTGTTTTAAATCAATTTTGATTTGAAACAATTTATTTAAATTTGTATTTAAAATAACTTACCAATTCTATTGCATAACAATTTACCAATATAAGGTGGAATATAACTCCAACAAACTTCATAATTATTGCTTTATTCAATGTATATTTAATACTGTCGCAATAAAAAATAATTTACTCAGACTGAATTGAAATCAATATGTAAATTTATAGAAATAATATTTATTACAATAATAATAAACGTAAAAGATTTAATCAGTTTACAATTGATTGTAATATAATATAATAAATTAAATCTATATTTAATTTAATAATGTTTGCATTCAGTTTTAAAAGCTTCTGAAAATAAAGCTTAATTAATAAAAATTATATTTTAAATTTGTATCTTACTGTAATTTCCATAAAGTTCATGGAAGCAAATTGCACGTTGCAGCCAGCATGCATTATCAAATTTTTGATTTTTTCCATATTCGTATCTACAAATTTTGGATAACACACTGATACATCAATATATGATAAAGCAGCTAAAAATGTTGCTATTAATTACTCAAAGTTTCTAATAAATATTGAAATTAATCTTTTTATATTAAACGTACCTGTTTACAAAAAATACCAAAATTACCTTCAACAACATAGCGATAATACTAAATTTAATCTTAATTTTATTAAATTTATTTTCCAGTTTAATAAATAAATAAATTGGATTTTATAAAATTGTAGTTATAATCGATAAAATGCCTAATTTGTACAATAATAAACAAAAATATTTGTTTTGAATGCGTTCTATATTGCATCTATGAATGCTGTAGAATGGGCATCAAACTGACGAAGCGTACTCTAAATAAGAGCGTACCAAGGCGCAATAAAGTAGTTTGCAGTGCTTGGAGAGAGTTCAGTTGACATTCTGTACACAAACCCTAACATTTTCATAGCACGTTTGCACGTATAGTTGGTATGCTCAACAAAAGTTAATTTTGAGTCAAAATTAAGCCCAAATCTTTTATTTGTGTAACATGTTTCAAAATATTATTATCAATATTATGACAAAATTGACAAATAATATAAAATGATTCAAAATATAAAATATTTTAATATTAAACTTATGCAATACCATCAGAATGTCAAATCAATATATGATAAGTGCAAATTTGGTGTTAAAGTAGGCATAGCAGCAGGCGCTTGCTATTATTTGGCCGAAGAAGGTGTATGGAAAGATAGTAATGAATCGATTAAACTTTATGGAAAAATTAGTGAAGCTGTTGCACCTTTAGTAAAGGAAGTACCAATTGAGATTCCAGATTTACCGAACACTCAATGCATGTCATACTTGGCAAAACAAACTTGGAATTCAGGTGTGATGAAAACATTTGAATTCCTAAACAACTTACCAACACATGCATCAGAATGGACCAGCAAGGGTATGTCAGCTGTAACCGAAAATCCTGAAATGAAAAAATTTGTGGATTCATTCAGCGCTCCTCAATCACCACCAACACCTGTTGTTGAAGCTCCGAAAAAGTGAAGTTTCCAGTCTTAATCCAATGTATATAATGTGCTAGTAAATAGTATAATCATACGATACTTTACTTAAAGTTCTGTTGAAGCTTATCGAAAAACATTTATTTGCGTTAAACAACAAGTTATTTATAAGACAACATAAATAAACAGAATTCAAGTCATTTTGCAAACTAATGCAATCATCGATAGATGATATTCTTCTATAAGTTTTAAGATCGTCAGCAAATAAAAGATAAGACAAAGAATTAATAAAATTAACAAGATCATTAATAAAAAGTTAAAACAGAATTGGTCCACAGTGAGATTCTTGAGGAACCTCAGATAGTTGAAATAAAAAGTTATTAATTTTCACACACTAAGTACAATTTTCCAAAAAGCTCAACAACCACGCAACAACAGATTCATAAAAACCTAAAACCCGAAGCTTAGCAATAAAAAATGATTAACGCGATCAAAAGCCTTTAAAAAATTTGTGTAAATGGAATTAACTTGAATTCTTGATTGAAAGACATTTAAAAGATCATTTGTAAGAGTAGAACGACATTCACAAAATCCATGTTGCTGTTCCAATAAAATGCTTTTGCACATCCGTTAAATTTGACCAGTTACAATTTGATCAAATAGGAATAGCAGATTAGATGCATTCACCTCTATAATTAGTAATATCTTTTTTAACTCCAGTTTTATGCAAAGGCATTATGTAGCTTTGAAAAAACTTTGTTTCATTAAGAGAAACCTCAAAAAATAAAAGAGGAAAAGAATTCAGCAAAACTATTAAAATTTTTTGTTTATAATACATTGTAGCTGGAAAATCATTAGTTTTTCTAGTGTCACTATGCTATTAGCATTCCAGAAGCAAATGCGGCATAATACATTGGGTGTATTATCCATTATTGGTTGAGTTGTTTGTGAATATTTGCCATGAGCCTCGTTTGAGACTCGGTCATTTCTTTTAAATTGGCGGCAATTTTCTCGTGCTTTTTGGGGGCAACTGCGTTAGCAAACGTAGTGTTTGCTGATGGTGCTGCTGGTCTGCAAGGACCTAAAGACTGAGAAGAAGCCTGAGGGGCTGTCGAAGCTTGGGCCGGAGAGGGTTGGGCCGCCGGACTAAGTTTTTTGCCCTTTGAAGCCAACATACAAATTTAGACTTTACATCCCTTATCGTTTGCGGGATGTGGCCCGTTGCATAGGGCGCATTTGGCAAGAGTGCCTCTGGCGCAGGACCCCAACTGGTAGGGCCCCGCACAATTGCGACAAACAAATGCCGTAGTGAAACAGCAATTCGCTGAGTGGCCGTGCCTCGGGCATTTTTGACATTGGGAGATACCGCCATTGCCATTTTTTTGCGCTCGACCGCAACCTTGAAACCACAGAGCACGTTAAGATCCATGATCTCTGAGCTCTTTTGTTCTTTTGGAAGGTGGACAGATACCATGTGAAAGCAGATAAATTGGTTACCCATACGGTAGACGTTTGACGGGCAGGACCCTAGAGATTTCAGCGTCCGCTTTCGTCATCCTCGGAGAGAAACTTTGGAACATGCTTAACTACTATTTCTAAGCATTTTTTGTCGGCTCGTGCGCACGTATGAAAGTTTGCTTTGCAAGAGTGAAGTAAATTGGTTGCCTTCCTGTGGTCGGCAATAGTAGATAGCATCATGCAAATGCCCTCGTGAGTGTTTTGCGCCAATAAAATATTAATATTTTTCTCCTTGAACGCTTTGGAGAAGTCAGGGTAAAGTTCTTTATTGTCTAGGACGATTGCCGGTAAATGAGCTTTGGAGTTTTTGGCTCCTCGTTCGCGTCTACGTCACCGACTGGGTTGACATTCAAGGCGGCAGGCCTGAATTTCACCTCAGTGTAGTATTTTCTGGCGTTTCTCTTTTTTGCGGGAGCGGCTGCTGGAGCCTCGACGGTGATGGGCTGGTCCAGGTTTTTGTCTTTTGATGGCGGCGGCAAAAAAGTTTCGCGTTGATCGCGGTTAGCAACGCAGTCGTCTCCTGCAGCGCTTCAAACTTCTTCTCAAAGTTCTTCGCCATGTTCTTCAACTGCTGCTAGACCTCGGCCCTAGACTTGGAGTAGCTCCTCTCGAGCAACCCCTCTCTGGAGCGGTGTTTGCTCCTGGTCCTATTCTGCCGGTGGGATGCGGAGTTGGCGGACATCTGGCTGTCGCCCATTGCGACGGTGACGTTTCTAGAAAAAATTATTTTCTATTTTTCTAAGCTTGCGTTTAAAAAAACAGAAAATTTAATATTAATGGAAGTATTAATAATAATTAATACCGATTGGCATTAATAATTATCAACACGATTTGCAATAATAATTGCAGTTAAGTTGTAGATTGTTGTGGCTGGCTGGTAGTTGGCGTCTCGGATCTAGGTGCTTTTCTCTCGGCTGACTCTCAGTTGACTCTGTTCTTTTTCAATGAAGTTTGTTGTTGCTAAGGACCACTTCCAAAGATAATAAAAGTTTTTGGGTACATTTTAGGTTTAGTTGATCTTACAACGGTGCTGAGTAAGGGAACTAAAGTTGTTAGTTGGATCAAATCAACCACTTCACCATTAGGTATTATCTTACTTATTATAGGTTTAGGCTCACTAGCAGATTTTAATAAGAAAATTTTATTATCATTTTGAGTTATCTTTTTTTCAAGAAAACATATTTTTTCCATAAGTTGTTTATTATTAGTGCAATGGTGTAATAAAATATTCTTTTTATATAGTATTGGCAGTGAATAATTAAAAACAGGATAAGGTTGATACAAGGACACACTTTACACCGGTGCGGTCGATCACTGGTGACTGACTAAAAACAAATACAGGTAAACCACGGTAAGGTTACACAAGAGACAGTTAGGTTATAAAAATTAATAATAAAATTACAAGTTAAAAAGCAGAAGTTACGCCACTAGTATGAATAGTAAATAATATCGCCACAAAAAGCGCGACAAAACAATAAGCTAGATTCAAATATATTTACTATAATTATAATAATAAAATCAGTAAAATAGTTGCTAATATAATTACCAGCAGGAATGACAAGATTTTTAGAATTGTAAGCACTAAATTTCGCACAAAACTGCACACGTTAAAATTAATAACATAACTCATACACAGTAGCGTACCAAAACTTTTAATGCAACTTAAAATATTTTGGATCAAATCAAGTGCATTTGAATATAATTTGGAAAAAAATATAAATAATCAAGTTAGTTTCAACTACTTTATGTATTTCGAATCTAAGTTTTTTATCAACAATTTGAAATGATTAACAAAATCATACAATTTGGGACAATTTGGAACCATTTTTGTTTTAAATCAATTTATATAAATTAATTTTAATTTTTTTTCTTATCAATTAATGTATTTAAAATCTAATTTTTTAATTAATAATTTAAAATTCCTGCTGGTTTCTGTGCAAATTTAAAATTAATAACAAAATCATTCAATTTGGGTCATTTTGGGACCATTTCTGCTTTAAATTAATTTATATAAATTGGTTTCATTTTTTTTTTCTTAATAATTTACGTATTTTGAATTTAATTTTTTTATAAACAATTTAAAATTGCTGCTGGTTACTGCGCAAATTTAAAATTAATAACAAAATCATACAATTTGGGTCATTTTGGGACCATTTATGCATTAAAATCAGTTTAAATAAATTAGTTTCAATTTTTTTCTTAATAATTTATGTATTTTAAATCTAATTTTGTTATCAACAATTTAAATTTCTGTTTCGTGTGTTGTTATTATTTTGGTGCTATTGTGATTTTGTGTGTTATTAAGTTTATTTAATTAAAAATTTCTTGGCACATTTTGTGTTGACTGTGTGAGTAGTTATATATGCTAATTATTAACTTCTTATAGCAGCGATATTCTCGATTTGCATTATTGTTAATAAATTAACCTTCAATTATTGTTGCAACATCCACGCCGTTTGCGGCATATTTTTTTACTATTCGTACCAGAGTTTTAGTTTGTGATTTTATTTTTATATTAAAGTTTGTTTTTAAGTATCCCGTTGTTTCTACTGTAACCTCTCCGTGTTCTATCCGTGTTTGTTTTAAATTGAGTCACCAGGTGATAGACCGTACCGGTGTGAAATTTGTCTTCTTGTTTTAAACCTTTTCCTACATATTTTATTTTATTCGCATTTATATTGACATTTACATTTTTTACTATGACTGGCCTTTGCAAGTGTAACAGTATAGCACAATCTGGAATTACTTTTAGTGGTTGTGGAGTTATTTTCCATAATAGCTGTGCTATTCGCTACAAAAAATGTCATTGTGGTGTTTTATTTGATTTTAAATCGGAATCTGATCTATGCAAACTATACAAAGAAAACATCATGTTGTATCAAGTATTGTTAGATGAAGTTTGCTTTAACAATAAACTTTTAACTGACAAAATTTCTTATTTAGAGGAGAAGATAGCTCTGAAAAATATAGAAATTTTAGACTTAAAATCTTGCCGTCAACTTGAACCTGCTTCTATTAGGCCTGTTATTAATACGGATTCAATTCAATTGCCACCGGCAAAAACAATTGTATCCAGTACTTCTACCACTACTAGTAGTTCACAATCAATTAAACCTAGAATACAGCACAAAACTTTAACAATTTTTGGATGTGGTCCAGACAATGACCAGCAACAAGCCTACGTTTCCCTTTCATATATTCATGTGACAAAACTTAAGCGTGGAACAAATAAAACTGAAATTGCAAACTATATGGAAGCTAAACTACCATCTGTTTTGATTAATGTTGTTGAGTTGGTAATGAGATCTGGAAACTGCAGCAGCTTTAAAGTATCTATTCCAGCCAATAAATCTGGTTTAGTTCTTTCTAAAAACTTTTGGCTGCCAAACATTGCCGTCAAGAAATTTATTAACTATGGCTAACCACAAAATTTACCAGCAATTCCTGCAGGGGATTTTCGGACGTTAAATTTGCTCAACAGTTTGGACCCGTCTCCAGGAATACCAACGGCCTCTCAATTTACTACCAAAACGTTGGAGGTATAAAAAAACTTTTGTTAGCTGTAGCTTTGTCAAGTTATGACTAAGACTAACTGGCTATAACCTATTTAGATGTGATTGGTCTAATTTAACTAGCCCTAAATTAAGCGGAGGTGGCGTATTTATTGCGGTTAGAAGTCATCTAAAGTGTACATTACTCCATCCGCCATATCTAAGTGTTGAACATGTGTTTGTAATTATCAACTTTAAGTTTGTGTTGTACATAATTAGTGCATAGATAAATATGTTGACCACTGCTAGTCCGTTGAATTTTTTTCTGAAGTCTTTCCTAATAGTAAATTAATTTTACTGGGAAATTACAATTTACCAGAAGCAACGTGGCTAAATGATGAATTTGGAACTGGAGTTACTTGTAACAAAAACTACCCTGGACATTTAGTTGCTAACTCATTTGGATTTTTAAACTGTGATTAATGTATAACCATACCAAATAGTAGGATGTATTTCTGAATTTGTGTTTTACTAATAATTGTGATAATAATATTGTGATAAATGCTGTATTTATTAGATATAAGTCAACATCATAATGCATATGTGATAGATGTCAAATGTGATACTTCTTGTGATATTTTAAACTGTAACTACATTTTTAATGATTTTAAATGTGCCAACTTCAGCGCAATCAATGATTTTTTGTTGAACATTTATTGGTCTGTTCTTTTTAACAACTGTGGTATTAATGTATGTATTGATTTATTTTATTCTGTTTTGTATCATTCAATTGATTGTTATGTACCTAAAGAGTGTGGCATGACAACAACTTTCCTATTTGGTTTAGCAAGGATTAATTTTACTTACTAAACTAAAAAAATAGCACATAAACAATTTAAATCTTTAAAACTTTTTTCTGATTATAATAAATTTGATTTTTTTCAGACTTCATGTATAAATCTGAATGCACGTCTTTACAAGCAGTACATTTTACGAACCGAGAATAACATTCGGTCTAATTTAAAACATTTTTGGAGATTTGTAAATGAAGCTAGGAAAACTAATGCTTTTTCAGCTACAATCTATTATAGTGATCAAACCTGTATTAATGGTGACGATCTTGTAAACAAATTTGCAGATTTTTTCTTTTTCGTTTATAATTCTCAAATTCATCTAACTCTATTGTTTAAGTTTGATAAAAATGTAATTTATACAAATTTCTCAGTCAGTTTACTAGATATTTTTAATGGAATTACAAGCCTTAAATCTAATCTTAGCACTGGACCTGACGGTATTCCTTCTATGCTCTTAAAGAATTGTATTTATTCAATTTCTAAACTATTACATTTACTTTTCAACGCTTCATTAAATGAAACTAAATTTCCTGATGTATGGAAACAAACTTATATTATGCCATTGCATAAATCTGGTACTAAAGAAAATATTACAAACTATAGAGGCATTTACATTCAATCTGCTATCCTAAAATTATTTGATCAAATTATAACTAGTCAAATACGTTGGATGTGCAAAAGTATTTTAATAGAAGAACAGCATGGGTTTCGTGAGGGTCGATCTACACTTACCGATCTACTTTCTTACGAAAATTTCTTTTTAAACGTATTTGAATGCAAAACTCAAGTTGACTCTATTTACACCGACTTTTCAAAGGCTTTTGATCGTGTGAGCCACAATATTTTGATTGCTAAGCTTTGTGCCTTGGGTTTTTATAATGCAGTGGTTTCTTGGTTATCTTGAAAATCAATATTTCTTTCACAAGCTATTTTAGTTCCATCAGGTGTTCCTCAGGGACCTCACTGTGGACCAATTTTGTTTTTACTTTTTATCAATGATCTTTCTGACTGTATTAGTTCATCATCATTTCTATTATTTGCAGATGATTTAAAAATTTATAGAAATATTTTATCTATCGATGATTGTAATCTTTTACAACAAGATTTAGACTCTGTTAATGATTGGTGTCTTATTAATAACCTATTGTTAAATGTTAATAAATGTTTTGCAATCAGTTTTAATAGAACGCTAAGCAAAATTTTGTACTATTATATTATCGATAACAAGGTGCTACAACAAGTAACACAAATTAAAGACTTGGGTGTTATTTTTATTTTTAAACTTACGTTTGTTGAGCATATCAGCTACATGTGTAATCATGCTATAAAAATGCTGGGGTTTTGTATATAGGAAGTCAGCTGATCTTTCTCCAAGTACTCTTAAATTACTATACTGTGCCTTGGTGCGCTCTCATTTAGAGTACGTTAAGTCAGTCTGGTGACCTTTCTATGAAATCCATAGTCAGAATATTGAACGTGTTCAAAACAAATTTTTTCGCCTGTTGTCCTATAGATCTGGTATATTGTCGATTAATTTTGATCGCAATTACATTTCTTCACTATACAATTTACCGTCACTAAAACTTTGGCGCAAAAGATAAGATCTCTCATTTTTGCGTGGTCACTAGTCTGAAGTAGACTGTTCTGAGTTACTTGTATCTCTTCCATTCTACATTCCTATTAGTGAACGACGTACCAGGCAGACTTCATTATTTAGACAATTTACAAATTCTACTAATTATGGATTTCACAATCCCATTGGTAGAATTTGTAGATTTGCAAAATGTTTAACAAACAATTTTATTTTGTTTTGTTCTAAATCTATGTTTAAGATTCAATTGAGTCATATTGATTAAATGTTATGTATTTTATATTATATTATGTTTTTTATGTCGATCTTTTGCTTCTGTTTTTATATTGATTATTTTGTATATGTATTATTGTGGGAGCGAGAATTCCCACAGACGAGTCCGTTACGAGAGAGAGAGATGGAAAGAGGCCGAGTCCGACGGGCAAATCCTTAGACCATAAACACTTATGTGTAAATGGTCTAAGGGCAAATCAGTCAGTCGTAAAAGAGAGAGGAGAGCCGAGGACGAACATCGAGAAGAAAGACGGGCTCGCAAGAGGGAACGTAAAAGTGTACGGCTAATAACGGTTTCAAATAATTATGTGTTACATTAAACATTGTACTAATTGTGTATTGACTTTTTTTTATTATACGGTTAACAACAATTCGTTTTCACTAAATACCGGGATAGTGAAAATTAAAAAAAAAAAGAAACAAATGAGTTCAGTGCAAAAACTTGTGTATGAGTCGTAACTACCCTTAAGTGAATGATAACATAAGAAACTGAAACGCGCGGGAAACGAGACACGTGCAGACACGGCAAGGGCAGACATTTTCTTGTGTATTGATCGGTCCAGTGGCGGCGTTTAAAAATATAGACGCAATAAAATAAGAAGTTCACCAAATTAATTTGCAATGACGACGTTAGGTGATATTCCCAATATGCGAGGAGGCATTCAAACATGTCAAGCTAAAATGTTAAAAGCATTATTTACAATAATTACCGGTGATGAAAAAATACGCTTAAACAGAAGCATTTGATGGATTTCACTTTGTAGAAGATTCAACAGAATACGACGAAAAGTTAGAAGAAATGAAAACAAAGCTAGCGCTTGCAGATTTAGTATTCGTTTGCAATGTGTTAAATATTAGTTACGATGGGACAGAAGAAGTAGTACGTAAAAGAATTCTTTCGTACCTATGCCATGTTGAAGAAAAAATAAATGCAGAAGACGATGATGATCACGAAGAAGAAGATAATGAAGATGACGATGATGAAAAAGAAGATAATGAAGATGACGATGATGAAAAAGAAGATAACGAAGAAGACGATAATGAAGAAGATAAAAATGAAAACGATGCTCGAGGTGCTAAAAAAATAACTACTGTTAAGCAAATGAAAGAAAAAGAATCAATTTCGTTCAGAGATGTAGAAGATTCATTAAGACAATTTAATGGGAAAGACTGGTATCCCATAAGTAAATGGATAGTAGATTTTGAAGAATTGGCAGAACTAATGAATTGGAATGAGTTGCAAAAAGTAATATTTGCCAGAAAATTGCTTGATGGTTTAGCAAAACTACTTGTGCAATTAGAAAGAGGTATTACCACCTGGTCAAAATTAAAGAAATTGCTCAAAAAGGAATTTGCGGTTAAAACAAACGGTGCTGAGGTTCATAAACTGATGATGACAAGAAGAAACAATCGGAGAATATTTCTTGATTATGCGAGAAATTGCCAGCCGAAGCAACATTGAAGAAGAAGTTACCATTCAATATACAATCGATGGAATACCGGATGATAGTAGCAACAAAATTGTTCTATATGGTGCTAGGACGTGTGAAGAATTTAAGAAGAAAATCCAATTGTACGATCTGATTAAAGATAAAGCAGGCACCTATAAACACGAGAAGAAGACGCAACCAACAAATGATAGGCAAAAAGATGGTCAAGTTCAATCAACAGTGAAACCGGTTAAAATTATTCGATGTTTTGGATGTGGAGATAAAGGTCATAAATCTTATGATTGTCCTTCAAAACAAAAGGCATCAAAATGTTTTAAGTGCAACAAGTTTGGTCATCAAAGTTTCGAGTGTAAGGACGACAAGCCAGCTGATGTCAACAACAATTTGTTAGGTCTAAACAAGATGTGCAAGCAGATTGATTAAACAAACTCATGATATGATAGGCTCTCCGAGACTTTCTGATTTAAATCTGGTATTAAATGGTTTTGGAAAATCAAGTACAAAAACCATTGAACATTTTCAAGGAGCAGTTACCATCGATGAAGATGATTACCAAACAAAGATTTATGTGGTTCCAAACGACACCATGACAATGAAAGCAATAATTGGAAACGAATTATTAGAAGAAGCAGATGTGCTGATCAATGGAGATGGTGTACAGGTTACGAAGAGAAGGATTGAAGCAGCTTTAATGAACATTGCAGTCTTAGAAGAAAACGAACTGGACATAGGTCTTAAAGTTGATCAAGAGATAAAAAAAGTAGTACAAGAATTGATACACAGCTATACACCAAAAAAGATAGAGGATACAACATTAGAAATGAAGATTACTCTCAAAGATGAAGAACCGATATCTTGCCATCCAAGGCGTTTACCTTTCATAGAGTGGAAAATAGTTGATGAGCAAGTGGAGCAGTAGATAAAAGATGATATCATAGAACCTTCAGAATCAGAGTTCGCTAGTCAAGTTGTGCTAGTTCGAAAAAAAGATGGTACGCCCAGAGTATGCATCAATTACAGGAAAATAAACAAGGTAATTGTTAAAGATAGATATCCTTTGCCGTTGATTGAAGATCAACTCGATAAATTACAAAATGCTCATATGTTTAGTACTATTGACTTAAAGAATGGGTTTTTTCATGTTACTGTAAACAAAGCAAGCAGAAGATTTACTGCATTTTTTACACATTTGGGCCATTATCAATTTAAAAAAATGCCGTTTGGCTTGTGTAATGCACCGTCTATGTTCCAAAGATATATAAAGCTTGTTTTTCGAGAACTGATCAATAAATGTACAGTTTTACCGTATCTAGATGATCTGGTAATTCCGTCACAGAATGAGCAAGACGGATTAGTAAAATTAAAACAAGTACTAAAGATAGCCAAACAAAATGGGTTAGAAATAAATTTAAAAAAGTGCCAATTTCTGAAGAAGCGTATCGAATTCTTAGGACATGTGATTGAGGAGGGAAAATTATCTCCATCACCTGAAAAGACTGAAGCAGTACTCCGCTTCCCAGAACCAAAGACTATCAAACAAGTTCAAAGTAACTTAGGATTGACAGGATATTGATATTATATTATATTGATAGCAAGGCCATTGAGTAATTTATTGAAGAAAAATGTTAAATTCAAATTTGTAGACGCCGAGCGAATAGCGTTTGAACGACTAAAAAGTCTACTAGCAAATAAACCGGTCCTAAAAGTATACAATCAAGAAAGTGATATTGAAGTGCATACCGATGCCAGTCAGGAAGGATACGGAGCGATTTTATTACAAAAGACCAGTGAAGATGACCAGTTGCATCTAGTTTACTACATGAGTAAGAAAACTACCGACGCTGAAAAGAAATACACCTCATACGAACTAGAAGTATTAGCAATAGTAGAAGCTTTAAAGAAATTTTGAGTATACCTACTGGGTCATAAATTTAAGATTATAACAGACTGTTTAGCATTTACTAAAACCATGAACAAACGAGATTTAGCAACAAGGGTAGCGAGATGGGCTCTGCATCTAGAAGAGTATGATTACGTAATCGAATACAGGTCAGGAACGAGGATGCAGGATATCTTGTCCGGTGTTATACATATATTGTATTTGTAAAATAAATATAATGAATATGAAAAAAATAAAATTTGTTGCTCCAATTTTTGTATTTTCTAGTCACTATCTGATTTAAACACATTTACGTTTTTTAAAGGAGACAATCTAAATTTACTTATAAATAACTTACGTCAATATTGACGTTTCAATAGGTTATCTAGAGATAAACTAACCTAGCATTTGTAAAATGCATTGCGTGTTATACTGTCGAATAGTTTATCCGACGATTGTAAAAACTGCCCTAATAAGGTTAAAGCAGAAGTCTCTATAATCTATAAATTTGCCCTGTCAGTTTACACAAATACAAATAAATATTCCACCGTTTAAAGAAAAGAAACGTAATAAAAGAAATTAATACATTTCTGAAGCATACATTTTTGACCCTCTTTTAAATTCTAGGCTGACACTTTGTCATTCCGATCGAATGACAAATGTCAAAATTAAAAATAACAAAATTCGGTCTTAAAAATTAAAATATTGTAAAAACGCCCGTCAAGATAATAAAAATAAACCGTTATAAAATGTTTTTTTTTTTAATCTTAAAAATAGCATAATTTGACTGATTATGCTATTTTTAGGATTTTATAAGAAAAAATTACATTTTTTAACGGTTTATTTATTATTTAATTTATATTATTTATGACGAACTATGAAAACTGTTGAAGTGCAAAATATATTTATAAAATAGCAAAATTTGGCCAAAAAAAGTTTAAAAATGCACTTTATGTACACATGTTTGGGAAGTACCAAAGTATAACAGTTTCTAAAATTTTAGATCTCTAGGTTCAATTCAGTGTAAATGGCGGCCATTTTAATTTTTTTAGAATATTTTGTTTCTTTTCAGTTTTTGTGCTGTAAATAAGCAAAAAATAGTCACAAATCTTTTTTTTTTTTTTTTTTTTTTGTGGCTTGGGAGGAGAATCTTCTAAAGACTGAAAGTGTCGGATTCACCCGCAAGAGGCAGGCGCCTACCGACTAAACTCCCCCCCGGTGATAGGCCTGGAAGTTTGAGACCTAAAGCTCATAAACCTTCCGTTGATAGTTTTGTAGACAAGACAGTGTCAAAGAGAGGGGGACATAACGCCTTATAGGCTGAGGGAAGAGGAAAGGAGTTCTAGGAAATGTTAGTCAATTGACTAACCGGGCGCTTGTGTCGCGAAACTTCCTTATCTGGCTCGGCGAGTCGGGCCAGATCGGGATAGGAGTGAACCGCGAGATTGTCGAAGTACTTTGCGGTCAAAGCTTCGAAATGTCTGCGCAGAAGAGGAATCCCGAGATCGCTTTGAATTTCGCGATTCCGGACGAACCATGGAGCTCCAATGAGCCACCGCAAGGTATTACCTTGGAACGACTCTAATCTATTTAGATGCGAATTTGCGGCGGTTCCCCAGATGGGGCACGCATAAGTCATCATGGGTCTGATGGTAGACGTGTATAACCGGACTTTGTTCCGGAGAGAGAGACCACTGTTCCGCCGCAGCATCGGAACGAGACGATTTTTAGCTAATTTAGCCTTATCGAGTAATGACTGCACGTGCAACTTGTACGTGAGCCCCTTGTCAAAGATAACCCCAAGATACTTGGCAGAATCGGACCACGGTATGGGAACGTCGTCGAGACAGACGTTATCATGAGGTGCGTTCCGTCGCCGAGTGAAGAAAACGGATTTGCTTTTCTCCGGGTTGACCTTTACCAGCCAGTCATTTAACCAGCATTCCAGATCGTCGGTGGCTTTTTGTAGCCTAGAGGTGATCACCAGAGGTGACCGTGACGAGTACAAAAGTGCAGTATCATCTGCGTATTGTGCCATTTTAACCCCGTGCTTCGATCCCGAAGGCATGTCAGCAACGAATAGATTAAAAAGGACCGGAGAGAGAATGGAGCCTTGAGGGACCCCTGCCGTGATATTTCGAGAGCTAGAAACGTGTTTATGAATTCTAACAGCCAAAGATCTACGGTTTAAATATGAGGCTATCAGCCTTATAAAACGTAGAGGAAATTTTTGACTGAGAAGTTTGTAGAGAAGACCCTTATGCCAGACTTTGTCGAAAGCTATTTCCACATCGAAAAGGACCATCCCTGTGGCCTTTTTCGACCTAAAACCTTCCACAATGTGATCAATCACCCGATTTAACTGGTGGACCAAAGAATGTTGCCAACGAAAGCCGTGCTGATGCGAGGGAAGTAAATTATTCGAATCAACGTGATCCTGAATAATATCTAAGATAGACTTTTCTATGACCTTGCTCAAGGTGCATAGTAAACTGATAGGCCGGTAGTTTTGAGGAAACCGCCGGTCTTTCCCCGGTTTTGGGATATTGATGACAATTGAGCTTTTCCAAACCGTAGGAAAATGCCCAGTGCGAAGGATCGCATTAGCAATATTGGTAAGAACCATTATCGCTTTGTGCGAGAACCATTTTAGCGCTCTATTGGGTATTCCGTCAGTGCCTGGAGCAGACCGGATTTTTCGTCTTTGGATAATTTCTCGAATTCGAGACGGTCTCACGCTTTGCAGCGGCGCGTCGTCGTCAGCGGCATTCTGGGCTCTCCTAACCACCTTTTCAACCCTTTCGACGTGCTCCGTGTCCAAACAAATGTTCGGGGAGCATTGGAGTTCCAGGCTGTCAGCGAATGCTTCGGCCTTTCCCTCAAGCGAGTATTGTACCCCATTTTCGCCATGAATGGCTGGAATGGGGACCGGCCTGTTCCTTAAGGACTTGGAGACCCTCCACATTGGATGATCGTCATCCGTGAAAGATTCCAAGGTATTTTTCCAACACAAATCTTTGTGGGACCTTATGGCTTTTCTCACCTCACCATGAAGAGAGTTTAGTGTCATTCGATCTAAGGGGTCGCGATGCCGCTGCCAAAGGTGCCTGGCGGCATTTCGTCTACGGATCAAATCTTTCACGTCTCGAGATAGTCCGAGAGGATTATCAACGCAAACCTGATGGGTTTTAGAGGCTTTTTCCGAAGCCTGCTGGATTTGGCGCGTAAAAAGTTCGACGGCCCTATCGATGTCCGCGGCCGTTCTCACCGGAGTCATGCGTCCGATACTCTCTTCCAGGGATCGTGAGAAGAGGGGCCAATCCGTACGAATGATGGACCTTCCACCCTCCCCAGGTAACCCCCTTCCGAAGAGCTCTAACATGACCGGGAGATGGTCGGAACTCAATTCGTTCATTACTTGGATGGTATAGACCAAGTTGACGTTTTTGAAAATAGCCACATCAAGAACGTCCCCTTGGTAGCCTGCGCTATGATAGAAAGTGGGTTCTTCTGGACCCACTACTTGATACCCTCTTTGCTTTGCAAAGTCGAGCAACGTCCGACCTTTGACGTTTGTACGTAAACTATTCCACGCCGGGTGTTTACAATTGAAATCCCCAGCAAGGATTGTGGGGAGAGGGTTAGAAAGGACCGATTCGAAATCCGCCGTTTCGATTCGGTTAGTCGGGCTGAGATAGCCTGATGCGATTTTTAATGTCCCTAAGCCGGGCACATTGACCACTATCGCATTGGATTCTAGAGAGACTAGCTCGGGGGTGTCAACCTCGGAGTAGTCCAATAATCTTTTTGCAAAAATCAAAGTCCTAATCCTTGGTCTAGTCCCCGACGACCCCAAATACGTAAAAGTATTCGGTAGCCTCAACGATTGAGTGGGACGGTGGTTAGTCTCGGACACCAGCAAGATGTCAAGGTTCTCTTGGATGAAGAACTGTTCCACCTCACCCAACTTATCTGAAATGCCATTGGCATTCCAGAAACAAACTCGAAGTAATGGTTCCTCGTTAGCCATTACTGAATCGGAAGAAGAGCAGCCATGATTTTCTTTTGAAAATCATTGAAGTCGTTCAACAGAGCGACAATTCTATCATCCTGAGTCGCTACCGGAGGAGTTGCCGGTGGAGCGACCGCGTTAGCAAAGGATTTGCCCGAGACAACTTCAGGTTTGCGTGGACCTGCGGGCTTAGAAGAAGACTTGGCCGAAGCCGGAGCGGCCGCGGGAGTCGATGAGGCTGTTTTATTCGCCTTGCCGTGCGAGGCCAACATTTTCTGATAGTATGAGCATCCTCTGAAATTAGCAGGATGCGGACCCGCGCAAAGAGCACACTTTGGAGGTGTGTCTTTGGGGCAGACCATCGATTGATGGGGCCCAGAACAGATACGGCACACTGGCGCTTTGGAGAAACAACGTTTGGCCGTATGGCCCAAACGTTGGCATTTGTGGCATTGAGGAATGCCACCACTACGTTTTTTAGGCTCAACAGATACTTTGAGGCCAAGGATTTCTTTCAACCCCACAATTTCACTTGATTTGGCGCCTTTCGGAAGCTGCACCGAAACCAAGCTAAGTCTAACGTGATCGTTTCTCATACGATGCACGTTTGAAGGAGAGAAGCCTAGATCAACGAGAGCCTGACCCACGTCCTGCTCGGTAAAACATTCCGCGACGTGTATGATCACGATTTCGAGACACCTCTCTGAGGCGGTCGACCACGTGTGGAAGCCCACACCCTCCGATTTGAGGTAGGCCGTAGCCTTCCTGTAATCGTCAGCCGTAGCTGGCGCCATGCGTATACCCTCTTGGGTAGTACGCGATGAAAGGATAACAACTTTGTTATCCTTGAAATATTTGGAAGTAGCCGGGTATTTGTTTTTGTCCGTCAAAACAAACGCCGGCGGACGCGATTTAGAAGAATTTGAATTCGCGGGGGTGTCAGCGGGGGGATGGAGATCGTCATTATCAATAGTGCCTTCGCCGTCGTGGTTGAGGTCCTCGGCAATAAGCCGGAACTTCACCTCGGCGAAGGGGGTCCCTTTTTGCCTTTTGGCCTGAAGAGCCGGCTAGAGGAGCCGCTGATGGCTCGTTACCAGTGGCTGAAGGCTGCTAGAGAGTGGCAGAAGGCCTAATTAAAGGTGGAAAGGGCTCACCCGTGTTCCTCTTTTTGGCGGCCTTCTTCTTCTTTTTCCGGCTCACCTCCGTGAAACCGTCTTCTTTATCGGAGGTTGTGGGGGGAACGTCTGGCGCACGGACCGCCGTCGAAACGTCGGCTGCGGCTTGGTCCAGATTTTTGGGGGCGTGGCCTCTCAATTCCGGCTCGGTTCCGTCCTCGGAGGGGGAGGAGTCATGGCGGCGCTTGATTCCGCTGGTTGGGGCCCCCAGGTCCATGACTTCCATCTTGGGTGCCTCGGTGGGGGTGGTACCACTGTTTTTCAGGGCCGATACGAATTCCGCGAGAATCTGGAAGGAATTAGAGATATCAATTATTCGCTGATTCAAGCTTACTATTGTTTCCGCCATGGAGTTCATCTGGCCCTTCATTCCCTGGACCTGGAGGGTAAGGGCAGCCACTCTGGCGTTGGAGCCAGGTTTATCCCTCGCTTGGGATTTCTTCTTCTGCTTCTTATCCTGGGATAAGAAGCCGGCGGGGACGTTCTTGGATACCATCTTAAGCTGCTGCTCCGGCACGGGTGCCATTGCAGCAGCAAATAATTACTGAAAATAAAATTTGTTCTATTTGCTGTATACAAGTATACAGCAGACAGAACAAAAGATTAAGTTGAAGCTCGAAGTCGCTGTGGTGTGCAATGATAATTGCAAGGTCGGAGCGTAGTGGAGCTGCATACAGGTCGGCTGCTGGCAGTCGACTCTGTGGTCACAAATCATATTCAAAAAGGTGTATCTTATAGGAAATTTTCTGTAAAAGACGATTCCGCCCTTGGTTTTTTGAAATTTCCTGCAAAAAAAATACCATTTTATTAAAAACTTGATATCTTTCATTTCGCTACAACTGGAGACTTGAAACTTAAATTTGATACATCTGAAACATAGTACTTTTGATTGCAAAAATTTAAAAAAAAAAAAAAAAAAAAAAAAATTAAAAAAAAAAAAAAAAAACTAGGTTCGCTTGTTCTATGGTAAAATATGTGATATATGATTTTTCTTAAATTTTCCGTAATTTTTCAGAAGAATAAAAAAAAATACACTAATTTAATATATTTTTTGACTTTTTTTGCGTAATTATGATTGACAAACAAATAATTATTTTTTATCATAATTTTTTAGTTATTTAAATTATGTCGGGCATGATGTTAACAATGGAAAAACTGTCTGGCAAGATAGATTTATAATGGTAATATGTCAAAGAAAATGATGGATTTGTTTTGTCTTAAATTGTTTTGAAAATGTTATTTATAAAAAGTAAATAATGCCAAAATTAAAAAAATAAAAATACTAAAAAGTGTAAAATTTTAATTCATAAAACGTTAAAAATAAAAACAGCAAAATCCAGTCTTAAAACTAAAAAAACTAGAAATTAAAAAAAATAATTCTGAACGTATATGCGAATTCTCGTCAACTAATGCCGACTTCAGTTGTAGGTGGCGCGAGTGGTCTCTTACTTGAACACTTTAAAGTTTATAAAATAATATTGCCGGTCAGTCAGTCACAGACGCTGTGAGAGTAACGTTCTCGTCTACAGCTTGCTGCGACCCTGATATTAACCGCACGGAAACTTATATGCATGAGCAGTTGATTTAAAATAAACAACATGGATAAATTCATTTTTATTTAATAATAATAAAATATTATTAAATAAAAATGAATATAAAGAATTTCTACAAAATTAATTAAGAAAAATATTAACATCTAATATGTGTGTTTACATTAATTGTACAAACTACAGCCAGACACGAATAGTATGGCCTCTATATAGGCAACTTAGTATACACAAAAATTATGTTAAATGTGGTTAAATTTATGCCTTTGCCCGTTTTAGCATTTTTCAACCCCAGAACAACGTCGCCCATGGAATGTTTAAAATGTTTAGCGCAAATGAAAAATGCTAAAACGAGCAAAGGCATTAGTTTAACCACATTTAACATAATTTTTGTGTATACTAAGTTGCCTATATAAAGGCCATACTATTTGTGCCTAAATCCGTGTCCGACTGAAAATAACGCCAAAAACCACAAAGAAACAAAATATTGACCTGGAGCTGCTTAAAGACCCTAATACAAGACAAGATACAGGAGAAAGAATAGAGAAAGAATTAGAAGACAGACAGAACAGACTAACTACTGCGATTAAAGAGGAGTGGGAAAATTTCAGAGCAAATACACCACCAAAAAAAGAAAGTGGATGAAGAACGAGATAATGGATCTCATCGAGGAAAGAAGACATCATGAAAACCGAAACCGGAACAAATACAAACAGATAAATAGTAAAATCAGAAGCAAAATAAGACTCGCCAAGGCAGAATGGTTCTTCCATGAATGTGCAGAAATAGAAGATTACGACAAGAAGCACACACACGACATGTTTCACCTACACAAAAAAGTAAAAAAAGCAGCAGGCTTCAAACAGAACAGAGGTCAGGACAAACTTAGAGATCGCAATGGAAAACTGATTATGGACATCGAAGGCAGACTGACCCGATGGAAAGAATACGTAGAAGAACTGTTCGCGGACACACGCACAGCACTGCCACCAGACATGCAAAATATTTTGACTGGCCCTTCAATAATTAAAAAGGAGGTGGAGAGAGCAATCAAGAACGCAAAGAACAGGAAAGCCACAGGGCCAGATGAAATCTCCACAGAAATACTAAAAGTGCTCCAGACTAGGGGCATTGCAATCCTAATACAGTTGTTTAATGCAGTATACGATACAGGGGAAATTCCAAATGACTGGCTCAAATCTATTTTTGTAGAAATACCAAAAAAGAATAAGGCAGAGGAATGTAGCGACCACCGTACAATTAGTCTAATAAGCCACGTTTTAAAGATTTTCTTACACATAATACATCAAAGAATATACAGAAAATAAGAAAAACACATAGGCAAAACACAATTTGGGTTCCGCAAAGGACTGGGTACCAGGGAAGCTTTATTTAGCCTACAAGTCCTAACACAAAGATGTAGAGATGTAAACCGGAAAATATTCCTATGCTTCATTGACCTAGAAAAGGCGTTTGACAAGCTACAACACAACAAAATGCTAGAAATATTAAGAAACACTGGAATAGACGACCTTCGTTTCATCTCAAAACTTTACTGGCAACAAACAGCAAACGTCAGAATTGGAGACAGACTTTCAGAAGCAGTTGACATACAGAGAGAAGTTAGACAAGGATGCGTCTAATCTTTGCTAATATTCAACATCTATGCAGAGCAAATAATCAAAAAAGCTCTTGAAGAGAGAAGTGAAGAAGACCTATCGATAAATGGAATTTCAATAAATAACCTGCGATATGCAGATGATACAATACTCATTGCAAAGAGTATAGAAGCAATGCAGGAAATAAAAAAGACGAAGTACATAATTGTAAGTAAAGATCTAGTAGGCAACCATAATATCCAGGTCGACGGCGTTTCTCTTGAATACACTAATCAGATAAAATGATGCACCCTGAGTGATGACTGGGACCTTTGGTCCTGGCTAAAGAACTTCCGACAGTGGTTTGGACTAACAACATTTTTTTGTTGAAAATCTACACATTTTATTTGCACTTGATTTTTTATTACGACAACGGTACAATGTCATCTTCACTTGCTGTGTTTATTACTGATTTCATTTTTATTGGTTTGTTTATTATCTGACGTTACAATTATCATATTAGATCTGATATTGTGAATGCGCACATTATTAAGATTTTAGCAAAGGCAATTTATGTTTACCAATTGCTAAAAAAAAAACTTATAAAAGCAGCAAAATCAAAAACTGACCTTGCATCTGCTCAGTGTAGTGTGCTTCAATGTTTAGCCCACTAAATGCAAACATTCTTATGATAAATAATTAAAATCTTATAAATTATTGCGTATATATTGTTTTTAGGTATAAACCATCAATTTCTTGTTTCCTCTAGTCCTACAAAAACGATTAATAAATCTGACAACCCAAAAGTATATACTAGAAAGAAAAGGACAATTAGTACTACCAGCACGTTAACAGATTCAGATTCCGAAAGTACATCTGTTGGCTTTCCCAGGCAAAATTGTCAATCGTTTCAATGAGCTCTACCAACAGTGTTGTTAGTGAATGTTTGCTGAATATGCCATCTTTGTCACAACGACAAAAAACTTCAAAATTTTAAGTGTCAAAATAAAAAGTTTGCGAAAAAAATTAAAAGCTAAATATTCTTAACTTTAGATAGAATTATTCAGTCATGGTTGAAAGTATTCGGTTTAAGAGCGGGAATTAAAAAAAACTTTAACTGATAAACTTGCTCTAAAAACCAAAACAATGACAGGTCGTAAAAATGTGTGTTGTGATGTTTGATAAAATTGTTCTAAAAAAAAACTTGAGTTCAATCAAACTAAAGACATAGTTAAATGGTATCAGGATCTTGAAATTTTAGAAAGAGAAAATAAATTGGGCACTCATGCGTTAGTTTTTCTAATTCGTGATCTTTTTCATAATTGGAAGATACCATTATGTTATTTTATTTCTTCAGGCACTATTAAAAAAAGCCATTACTACACATAATTGTAGATGTTGTTAACAATTTGAGGAAAATGTTTTTTAATCCAAGGATTATTGTATTGTGCGATCAAGGACCAGCAATCGAAATGCAATATTATCATTAGAAGCTAGAAAAGAACACTATGTTATTAATATTAATGATCAAATTATTTTTACCTGTTTTGATGCGCCTCATTTAATTAAATCATTACGCAATAATTTTATGAACTTAAAATTAAATATGTTTGTTAATAATAAGCCCATATTTTGGTCCAATGTAAGTAACACTTACAAAATCGACAAACAAAGCAACACAACAAGAGCAATGATAAAATTAAAAGCAGTTTATATGAGTCTAAAAAATGAGAGTTAAATATGCAACTCAAATATTCTTGCACACTGTTGCCGCGGCAATTCAAACTGCAACAAAAACCAACCAATTAAGTAGCAGTACGTCATTGGAAACAGCTGATTTCATAGAAACTGTAAACAGTGTTTTTGATTCATTAAATAGTCGAGTTCTTAATGATTGGAACCCAAATAAATGCTCTTTCTGTATATAGAAGATTGTCTAAATATGTTTTGAAGAACGGATTGAAATATTTTAAAAATATCGAGTTTTATGAAAATGAAGTATTGAGAACAAACATTCATTACGTAGAAGGATTACAGTGGACAATAAAAGCTGTAGTTTGTTATTGTCAAAGCTAAAAATTGAAGGGATTAAGTATTTACTAACCAACTTTCTTAATCAAGATCCTTTTGAAATTTGTTTTTCTGTTATCAGAAGCAGAAGAGGATACAACTTTTTTTCTTCAGTTTGTCAATGCCGTATTGCAATTCAGCATATTATGAATATTAGACATCAAATGGCGGTAGATACCGGAAACTGTGAAATTGACGACAGTGAAGTTCTTGAACTTTCTTCTGCTACTGAAAACACCAATTTAGATACAAGCGACAACATACTTCTTGATGTTTCTTTTCAAAACAAAACTGAAGAACAAAGAAAAGAAAGTTTAAACCTATCAAAATTGAAAATATATAGAACACCTTGGAAACCTGTTCAAATATTTATGTAGCTGGCTATCCTGCAAGTAATATTATTAACAAAACAGATTGTAAACATTGTTCTTTATTTTTTTTTTAAATGATACTGATTTGTTACAAGAAAATAAACTATTTTTCTTGAATAAAGCCTACTAGTGCTCTTCAAATATTAAATTTTTAAAAGGACCTTCAGTTGAATTTTCTAATATAGTTTCGTTTTTGTTAGAGAAGTTTAACGTTTGTTTGATAAACACAAATGTAATGTAAATGTTTAAAAAAAAACATTGAAAAAGATTTGACTAGTTTATTAGAAATGCATAGTAACTGGTACAGGGAGTTTATAAACGAATGGGATTATGTAATCACTTTAAATATGCCGCCTTTTTAAAATCGTTCACTATACTACATATGTTTTCATATGTTTGCTTGACAGCTGTCAAAGTTGATCTGTCAAAACAAATAGTTTAGTGAACAATTTAACAAAAGCGGCACATTTAAAGTGATTACATAATCCCATTCATTTATAAACTCCCTGTAGAATTGTAATGAAAATGTTTAATGTAAATACCACAAATCTAATGGAAATCAGATCAGTATGTTTCCAAAAAAAGGCTCTGAAAATAAAGTACACAAACCCCACCGAATGATACGGATTTTATCTGAAAAGTAAGGAAAAACATAGAAATTGATTCAGAACAGCCAACATGACAACCGGTTTTAATAAAAGGTATTATTTAAATTAACTACCGAGGGGGTAGTTTAGTGGGTAGGATCTTTTTTGAAAAAATGGAAGAGTCTCACACGACGTCCGTAAAGTGATTCCACCTCTGACAGAAAAAAAAAACAAATTTGTAAACAATAAAATACAAATAAATTTAATTAAATTTTTACAAAAATTAATAAAGTAAAAAGGAATGTTTTGAATCTTTCAATCAATGAACAACGTCGCCCATTTAAAATGTAAGCGCAAATGAAAAATGCTAAAACGGGCAAAGGCATTAGTTTAACTACATTTAACATAATTTTTGTGTATACTAAGTTGCCTATTATAGAGGCCACACTATTCGTGTCTGGCTATATAATGCAATCAAGTTAATTTTAACTACCTGCAACTAATGTAATTTCAAAACGTTGAGGTCTAATTGGATAGTTTAGAGTATTAGTAGAAACTATATCTATAACACACTAGTACTTTTTAATTACTGCAAAACATTGTTTAATCTAGTTGAAAACATTTTGCTCAAAAACGATTACAAAAACTACAAAGTTTAAAATAATAATAAGCAGCTTTTTGAGATTTTTTCTGTCATTACATCAATTTATATAAATTTGTTTCAAACCTTTTCTTAGAAATTTATGTATTTTGAATTTAAATTTATTAACAACAATTTGAAATTCCTGGTAATTACTGCGCAAATTTGAAATTATTAACAAAACCATACAATTTGGGTCATTTTGAAAACATTTCTGCTTTAAATCAATTTATATAAATTAGTTTCAAACTTTTTTCTTATCAATTTATGTATTTAAAATCCAAATTTAGTATCAACAATTTAAAATTCTAGCTGGTTACTGCGCAAATTTAAAATTAATAACAAAATCATTCAATTTGGGTCATTTTGAGACCATTTCTGCTTTAAATCAATTTATATAAATTAGTTTCAATTTTTTTCTTCATAATTTATGCATTTTGAGTCAATTTTTTTATCAACAATTCAAAATTCTTGCTGGTTACTGCGCAAATTTAAAATTATTAACAAAATCGTTCAATTTGGGTCATTTTGGAACCATTTCTGCTTCAAATCAATTTATATAAATTAGTTTTAATTTTTTTTCTTCATAATTTATGCATTTTGAGTCAATTTTTTTTATCAACAATTCAAAATTCCTGCTGGTTACTGCGCAAATTTAAAATTAATTACAAAATCATACAATTTGGGTCATTTTGGGACCATTTCCGCTTTAAATCAGTTTATATAAATTAGTTTCAAATTTTTTTCTTATCAATTTATGTATTTAAAATCCAAATTTAGTATCAACAATTTAAAATTCTAGCTGGTTACTGCGCAAATTTAAAATTATTAACAAAATCATCAATTTTGGTCATTTTAGGGCAATTTATGCTTTAAATCAATTTATATAAATTATTTTTACATTTTTTTTCTTATTAATTTATGTATGCTGAAACAAAAATATTGTCAGAAGTTGTTAAAACCAAGAAAAATAATAATTAGTAAAATTACTAATACTACTCACCAACTTGTTAGCTGAAGAACTTTTGATAAAATAGAATACTACATATTTTATAAATGCTGCTATTATTTTTAATTAACAATTTCTAAAACATTACCTACTGAGTTGGAATATAATAGAAATGTTATACATAAACTAATTTCAAACGTTGCTTATATATTATTATATCATGAAGATTATATCTTTTATATTTTATAATATATAATATTACATGACTTATTCATTAAATTTTCAGTGCTTGTATAGTTAATAAAAAAAATTATACACGTAAATGTAATGCACAACAAAATTGATGTAAATAACTTTATTATAATAAAAAAAAAATTGTCAATATTTAAAAACTAAATATCTAAACTAATCTTTTAACACTGGAGGCTTTAATGTTTCCAAAATGCATTTTGAAATTTCATGATTTTTATCACACAAATCCGCATTATCACTAGAGCATTTCATAGCTTCTTCCAACACTGCATCATTTTTGATATTAAAAACAATTTTAATTTCATCAAAATTGGGTTGACCTGCAAAACAAATATAATTGACTATTTAGATCCAATTTAGAATTTATATAGTTACCTTCAGAGTCAATTAAACGAGTTTTTAGTTGCATGCATCGATTGTAACATTTAATATTGTGGTCTATTTCTGGTGGATGATCACCCGGTTGAAGATTTGCGTATATTGAGAGATCTGCATTTGATTCTTTGACGCATTCATCAGACCAGTTGTGGACTGTTGGGTCGTTGAAGATTGCAGGCATTCCGGGCTAAACATAAAATTAGTAATTAAATAAATGAATTTTGGTTTTATTTTATATAAAAATAGCATTATGTTTACTCAAAAATACTCAAAATTTAATTAATTTAGTTTTAAATAAACTTTTTTGAGCAAAATTATATTTCAAGGTTAAAATCTGGTTTTCTTATACAACTGGTTAGAATTTAGTAATTTAGTTTAAAAAATGGTGTTTGCAAGACTTTATTTTGTTTAGAAACAACTTTATAGTTACTCAGAAATACTTAAATTTGATTGAATGTAGTTTTAATAAACTTTTTTAAGCAAAATTATATTTTTAGGTTAGGTTAGGTTAGGTAAAAATTTTGCAATTTAATTTATAAATTTGTGTATGCTAGACTTCATTTTGTATAGAAACAGCTTGATAATTACTCAAAAATACTCAAATTTTAATAAATCAAGCTCGAAATAAACTTTTTGAAGCAAAATTATATTTTTAGATTATACAATCTGGTTTTCCCATACAACCGGTTAGAATTATAAAAATTAGTTTAAAAATTTGTGGTTGCAAGACTTTATTTTGGATTGAAACAGCTTCAAAAATATTCAAAAATACTCAAATTTGATTAAATCTAGCTTCAAATAAACTTTTTGGAGCAAAATTATATTTCTATGTTATAAAAGTTAGTTTTCTCAAACAACCGGTTAAAATTTTAGAATTTAGTTTAAAAATTTGTGTTTGCAAGGTTTCATTTTGTACAGAAACAACTTTAGAGTTATTCAGAAATATTCAAATTTGTATGAAGCTAGCTCCAAATTAACTTCTTTGAGCAAAATTATATTTCTAGGTTATAAAATTTAGTTTTCTCAAACAACCGGTTAAAAATTTAAAATTTAGTTCAAAAATTTGTGTTTGCAAGACTTTATTTTGTTTAAAAACGCTTTATAGTTACTCAAAAGTACTCAAATTTGATTGAATCTAGCTCCAATTAAACGTTTTAAGTAAAATTATATTTGTAGGTTAGGTTAGATTAGGTTAGGTTAGGTTGGTGGACAAGGAGCTGACAGGATGATAAGTCCAACTCCAGTCAACCTCGCCTGCACGCGGTGAACGCTGCATGGAAACTAAAGAGGCTCTGGCGAAACACTTTCTCTTCAATATCCGCTATGATCTGTCGACCTCTCTTGGTCAAACTCTTCGATCCAACCTGGATCACACTCAAGCAACCGATGCAACTAGGTCTTTAGGGCTAGGGAGCCAAACAGCTTTTTTTTTCCTTCTTCTCTCCTTTTTTTTTCTAGGGCAAAACTCGACGCCGACTAAAGAAACAAGAAGAGTACGCGGCCGCCGGTAGCCAAAGCCGGAAGAACTTAACCCTCCAGCGGTAGGTCACGAAGCAAGTAGTGACCCGATAGGGCTCTGCCGCTGGAGGAGTAACCACCTTATAGGCTTCCAGCAGCCTTAAAAAAATGGAAAAGGATAGAATGGAAGACAAGAATAAAACAGCCTCGGAAAAAAAATCACCGGAAGCGGGGCTCCCTCTGGTGAATCTCCCAAGCCCCAAAACTACGACGACAACGCTACGAAAAATGATAATGGAGAGGAAGAGCGGGACCAAACATCCCACTCAAAAGAGTTTTCCCCTGAGGGGTCTACTCAAAAGAAACCGAGCGAGGATGGAGGCTCAGAGTCGGATGATTCGATAGCCTGGATCCCACAGGAAGATGACGTAAAGCAGGAGATCCGCAGAAAATTTACAAAAGATAACCAGAAAACACCGAAAGCGGAAAAAACGTTGAAAATGCTGACACACACAACAGCTATTGCTATGGCCTTTATCAACAGCGCAAAAGGAAAAAAACGTCAATGTCAACGTGAACAGCCATATCAGAATTCTAGCTTCCAACATAAAAGCGCTAAAGAACAACCAAGAGGCAAAGCCTAATAAAAAAGAAAAAGCTCCGAGAAGCCAGCAGAAATCTACTGATGATGACGAGACCGCAAAGCTAAAGGAAAAATTAGCGACTCTCAAACAACAGCAGAGAGAGAGCACTGACAAAATGCGGAAAGAAATCAAAAACCTGAAAGCCCAATTAGCGACTAGAAAGAAAGACCACAAACATAGGCAGAAGGAGGAGACAGAGAAGCTAAAACAAGAAGTAGATGCCCTCAGAAAACTTCTCGAGACGGAGAGGAGGGCCAAGAAGCAAAGACCTCTACCAAAAATTCCAATAAGGAAAAGAGTGTCGGAGATGAAATCTCTAGCAAACGCATTGGAGCTACTTGCATTGGATTGTAAAGAAGAAGACTTTCCAAACACAAGACAAGTAGAAGGAACAATGAGGGAACTCCAGAAGGACCAGGACACAGTAAGGGTAGTAGATAAGGAAAGCAAGCTTATCAACTGGAACCCGAAACGAAACGGCAGCAGGCAAATTGAAGAAGTAAAGACCCAAAAGGTAATACCCGGACAGATTTCTTATATTAAGTATACAGCGCAAACCCCAACAAGCGAGGGCGAATGGATAACTAAGGAAAGATACAGCTACTACCTGATGGTCGACCTTGAGGAGAGCGACAACACGCAACTACAGCAAGCGTTCAAAGGGCTGACGGCAATAAAAGAAAAGATGATAGCAGACCTAAGGAACCACATTGTGGCAGAGCTACCCGGAAAAAATACTGCTACCGCTAGAAAACTAATGGAATACGTAATGGGCGGAGAGGGCATTACGGTCCAGTTAGTCTCCCCAAAACTAAAGGAGGACAAAAGCAAAAAGAAGTTGGAGTCAAAAGGAGAAGGGAAAACAGCAAAGGACGACCCTAACCAGGAGTGGAAAACCCAGAAAGGAAGGAGACGAGACCCCCAGAAAACAATGAAAATAGGCCAAGAACGACAGAAGCAATCATCGTCAAAGCGGCGGGATGCACCTACGCCGACTTGGTGAAGAAGGTGAAAGGAAAGGCAAACCCACTCCAAAAAGGGAAAGGAGTCAAGTCTATGAAGCAGACGAAGAAAGGGGACCTGCTTATCGTAACCGAAAAGAAAAGATCGGAGAGACTGAGAAACGTCTTTCAAAAGGAATTGGGCAAGTCCGGAGCGGCAGCGGCAACTCTGGAGAGAGAAAAACGCTGCACGTCTCAAACATTGACGGAAATGCCACCCAAGAACAAATAAAAAATGCAATAAGGAGCAAGCTGTCAGATCTGGGGATGGAAGAAGCCCCTTTTGAGCTAAAGAACCTAAGACCGACCAAAAGCGGAAACCAGAACGCGACACTGATCATTGGCAAAAAACCTGCCGGTCTGCTGACAAAAGGGAGAAAAAATCAAAATAAGATGGCTCAAATGCACCATTAGGGAGAGGTTCCGCATCCCTCGATGCACTAACTGCCTAGGAGTCGGCCACACGCGGGCGTACTGCCCTTGACAAGAAAGCAGAAGCACAGGGGTGCTTGAATTGCTGCAAGACTGGGCATCAGACAAAGGACTGCAAAAGCGCAGCTTACTGCAAGCTTTGCGACAAGGAGCACAGGTCAGACTCCACAGCGTGTCCGAACTTCAGAAGACTACTAGACCGCTGTAGACGGGAGCAGTTGGGCCAGAATGAATAAGTACCTACAAATAAACGTCGGGACCGGTAGGGCTGCCCACGACGTAGGAGTAGCCCAGGCGAGACGAATGGGAGCAGACGTCATCTTGTTCCAGGAACCTAATAAATCCATAGTAAAAAAGCAGGGTCTGCTGACGGACAACCGAGCGGATGTGGCGGTTCAGGTAATGAACAAGAAAAGAGCCAAAATCATTAGCCACCAACTAGAAGATGGCTTCCAAATAATCAGCCTGACAGACTATGAGGTCATAAACGCATACATCTCGCCTAACATAACACTGTACGCCTATAAGTCTAGAGTGGACAGCATCATAGAGGTCCTCAGGTACAGAAAGAAGGGAGTAATCTTGGCAGGCGATTTCAACTCAAAATCACCAGCGTGGGGCTTAGCAAAGGAAGACAAAAAGGGCGAATACCTCACATGCTGGATGGCGGCATTAAACCTAGTCCTAATAAACGACGGACATACGCCAACTTTTGCAAGGAAGGAAAGCCTATCGTTCATTGACCTAACGATTGCCACAAACAACATCTCGGTGAAGGGATGGAAGGTGGAAGAGGACGAGGAATTCCTAAGCCTGCACCGATACTTCTCTTTTGAGGTTGACAATCGTTACAACAGAAATTAAAAGAAGTTCAGGACTGGGCCAGCTACAAGATCCGCGGCTAAACGAACAACTTGCCTTACTGGTGGAGCAATACCATCGACGCACTAAGAAAGGAATGCATCGCAACACAAAGGCTTCTGACAAGATCCAGGGCAAAAGGAGAATCCGAAAGGGTTAAAGACCTTGAAGCCCAGCTTAAAACCGCCAGGAAAGATTATCAAACCGCCATCCGCAGAAGCAAGTTAGATAAATGGAGAAATCTGGTTGACGACCTGGAGAGCGATGCTTTTGGACAGGGCTACCAGATACTGGTAAAAAGGCTAGCAATAAAGCCAAACCACATTGCGCTAGAGAACAGCAGGAGGAAGGAGATCATCGAGGAGCTTTTCCCGGACGTAATTGAGCAAGCAGCTCTGCTGACGACCGGAGACGCAAAAAACCCAACTCCTTTTACTGCCGACAAGCTGAATGAGGCCATTAGAAAACTGAAGCCTAAAAAAGCTTTGGGACCCAACGAAGTCCACTGCCAAATTATAAAACTCGCGCACGAAGTAATCTCCGAGGCGCTGCTGGAAGCGTACAACAAGCACCTGGACAAAAGAATCTTCCCAAAACCCTGGAAGAAAGCGAAGATAGCGCTGATCCCCAAAGGAGAGGACAAATTTAGGGCCATAAGTCTGCTAAGCGCATCCGGCAAACTGTACGAACACCTGATAAAGAAGAGGCTTGAGGAGGAACTGGAAGAAAAAGAAGCCATATTCAGCGCTCAATACGTATTCAGAAAGGGCCGCTCAACAATCGATGCCATAATGAATTTGCGAGGATAGGTCAAGCGCGTGGACCGCTATCATCCTGCTGGCCGTTAAAAACGCGTTCAACACCGCCAGCTGGGAACAAATCAGAAAAAGGTTGACAGTAATAGGAACGAGCCGATATTTCCTAGACCTCATAGCAAGCTACCTGGGGGAACGAACCATTCTAATCGCCGCCGGGAAGGAGAAGAACCTAACGCCGGAAGTTCCGCAAGGTTCCGTCTTAGGACCTACTCTGTGGAACGTCGTTTACGATCCCGTGCTGAGACTACAACTTCCAACGGAATGCAGAATAGTTGCCTACTCCGACGACCTAGCGGTGGTAGTCAGAGCAGACAGCATGCAGGAGATGCAGAAGGCTGCAAACAACGCCTTAAAGGCGGTAGACAAATGGATGACAAGAAGCGGCCTGAAACTGGCTCCCGAGAAAACGGAGACACTGGTCGTGAAAGGAACGAGGAAAAAAACCGAAGCCGCCTTTGTCCTAAGAGGTGAAACCATCACCCCAAAAAAATCCGTCAAGTACCTGGGAGTATGGTTGGACTCGAGTTGGATCTTTGGCCCGCACGTTCAAAACACCATCAGCAAAACAGAGAAGACCATGACTGCCCTAATGAAGATAATGCCAAACGTAAGCGAACAAGCGCTAAAAGACGGGCGATTTACCACTCCGTGATCCAATCCATATTGACCTACGCGGCGCCGGTCTGGAAGCGGGCTCTCGCGCTTTTATCCACACAAAGAAAAGTTGTACTGAGAGTCATCAGTGCTTATCGATCGACAAGTGACAAGGGTGCCTGCGTCATTGCAACGATCCCGCCGATCGACCTGAAAGTGGAGGAGCTGGCAGAAAAGCATCAAGCCAGAAAGGAAGGGCGCGAAACCACGTATAACATTGTAGAGCAGTGGCAGCGTAGATGAGACAACACCCATGACACGGCACAATGGACAAAGAAGCTTACCCCCTCAGTAGAAAGATGGGTGAGATGCCAGCACAGAAACACCGACTACTTCCTGACACAATTCCTGACAGGCCACGGGAGCTTTGGCACCTACACCAAAAGGAATGGTAAGACCTAGAGCAACGATTGCCACTACTGCGGCAAAACCGACTCCCCGGAGCACACCATCTTCCATTGCACGCGATGGCACGTCGGAAGACACAAGGCAGAGGTAGCTGTAGGAAAGGCCTAGACGATCGACAGCCTAATAGACCTCCTTCTTCAAAGCAAGCATAACTGGAAGCAGGTACACTCATTTGTGAGGGACACAATGAGCACAAAAGAACGAAGAGAACTGGCCAGGCAGAAAGCCGTACAACAGGCAAATTAATTGAGACAAGATGCGTAGGTGATGCAAACCTTTACCGGGGTATTCCGCCTACTCGTTGAGAAGAATTGAGATTTTTTAGTGGGTGGAAGTCCTACACTCCTGGGCGCGTTGAACCAAAAAAAACAAAAAGGTTAGGTTAGGTTAAGTTAGGTTAGGTTATAAACAGCTTTATAATTACTCAGAAATAGCCAAAATTGAATGAATCTAACTTCAAACAAACATTTTTGTACAAAATTATATTTTAGGTTATAAAATCAAGTTTTCCCATTCAATAAGTTAGAGTTTTAGAATTTGTGTTTGCAAAATTTTATTTTTTATAGAAACAGCTTAAAAATTATTTAAAAATACTTAAATTCGAATTAATCTAGCTCCAAATAAGCATTTTTGAGCAAAAATATATTTGTAGGTTATAAAATCTGGTTTTCCCAAACAACCGGTTAGAATTTTGTAATTTAGTTTAAAAATATGAGTTTGCAAGACTTTATTGTGTATAGTAAAAACTTTTTAGTTACTCAGAAATACTCAAAATTGAATAAATCTAGCTCCAAATAAGCTTTTTAGATCAAAATTATATTTTTAGGTTATAAAATCTGGTTTTCGAATTCAACAAGTTAGAATTTTGAAATTTGTATTTGCAAGACTTTATTTTGTATAGAAACATTTTAATAGTTACTCAAAAATACTCAAATTCAAAAGAATCTAGTTCCAAATAAATTTTTTTAGCAAAATTCTAATTATAGATTATAAAATCTAGTTTTTCTAAACAAACGGTTAGAATTTAAAAATTTTGTTTAAATATATGAGTTTTTAAAGACTTTATTGTAGAATTAGCTTTTTAGTTACTCAAAAATAATCAAATTTGAATGAATTTAGCTCCAAATAAACGCTTTTGAGCAAAATTAAGTTATAAAATCTAGTTTTTCTATAGAACCGGTTAGAATTCTGTGATTTAGTTCAAAAATTTATGTTTGCAAGACTTTATTGTCTATAGAAATAGCTTTATAGTACTCAAAATACTCAAAATTGAATGAATTTAGCTCCAAATAAACTCTTTTGAGCAAACTTATGATATAAAATCTAGTTTTTTATAGAACCGGTTAGAATTCTGTAATTTAGTTAAAAAAGTTGTGTTTGCAAGACTTCATTTTGTATAGAAACAGCTTTATAGTTACTCAAAATATTCAAAATTAAATGAATTCAGTTTCATATAAACTTTTTTGAGCAAACTTAGATTATAAAATCTAGTTTTTTTATAGAACCGGTTAGAATTTTGTAATTTAGTTAAAAATTTGTGTTTGCAAGACTACATTTTCTATAGAAACAGCTTTATAGTTACTCAAAATACTCAAAATTGAATAAATTTAATTCCAAATCAACTTTTTTGAGCAAAATTATAATTCTATGTTATAAAACCTAGTATTTTTAATTAACCGGTTAAAATTTTAAAAATTAGTTTAAAAATTTGTGTTTGCAAAACTACATTTTCTATAGAATCAGCTTTAAAATTACTCAAAATACTCAAAATTGAAAGAATTTAAGTCCAAATAAACTTTTTTGAGCAAAATTAGGTTATAAAATCTAGTTTTTCCATTTAACCGGTTAGAATTTTAAAATTTAGTTTAAAAATTTGTGTTTGCAAGACCTCATTTTGTATAGAAACAGCTTTATAGTTGCTCAAAATACTCAAAATGAAAAAAATTAGCTCCAAATAATTTTTTTGACCAAAATTTTTCTATAGAGCCGGTTTGAATTTTAAAAATTAGTTTAAAAATTTATTTTTGCAAGATTTCATTTTGTATGGTTACTCAAAAATACTCTAAACTAAATGAATTTAGCTCTAAAATAAACTATTTTGAACAAAATTATATATCCAGGTTATAATATCTAGTTTTTCCATTTAACCGGTTAGAATTTTGAAATTTAGTTTAAAAATTTGTGTATGCAAGACCTTATTTTGTATAGAAACAGTTTTATAGTTGCTCAAAATACTCAAAATTGAAAAAATTTAGCTCCAAATAATTTTTTTGACCAAAATTAGGTAATAAAATCTAGTTTTTCTATAAAACCGGTTAGAATTTTAAAATTTAGTTTAAAAATTTGTTTTTGCAAGACTTCATTTTGTATGGTTACTCAAAAATACTCAAAACTGAATAAATTTAGCTCCAAAATAAACTTTTTTGAGCAAAATTTTATTTCTAGGTTATAAAATCTAGTTTTTTCATTCAACCGGTTAGAGTTTTGAAATTTAGTTTAAAAATTTGTGTTTGCAAGACTTTATTTTGTATAGAAACAACTTTATAGTTACTCAAAATACTCAAAACTGAATAAATTTAGCTCCAAATAAACTTTTTTGAGCAAAATTAGGTTATAAAATCTAGTTTTTCTAAAAAACCGGTTGGAATTTTGTATTTTAGTTCAAAAATTTAAGTTTGTAAGACTTCATTTTGTATATAATCAGCTTTATAGTTATTCAAAATACTCAAAATTGAATGAATTTAGTTTCAAATAAACTTTTTTGAGCAAAATTATAATTCTATGTTATAAAACTTAGTATTTTTTCTTAACCGGTTAAAATTTTAAAATTTAGTTTAAAAATTTGTGTTTGCAAGACTTTATTTTGTATAGAAACAACTTTATAGTTACTCAAAATACTCAAAATTGAAAGAATTTAAGTCCAAATAAACTTATTTGAGCAAAATTAGGTTATAAAATCTAGTTTTTTCATTTAACCGGTTAGAATTTTAAAATTTAGTTTAAAAATTTGTGTTTGCAAGACCTCATTTTGTATAGAAACAGCTTTATAGTTGCTCAAAATACTCAAAATTGAAAAAAATTAGGTCCAAATAATTTTTTTGACCAAAATTTTTCTATAGAGCCGGTTAGAATTTTAAAAATTAGTTTAAAAATTTATTTTTGCAAGATTTCATTTTGTATGGTTACTCAAAAATACTCTAAACTAAATGAATTTAGCTCTTAAATAAACTATTTTGAGCAAAATTATATTTCCAGGTTATAAAATCTAGTTTTTCCATTTAACCGGTTAGAATTTTGAAATTTAGTTTAAAAATTTGTACTTGCAAGACTTCATTTTGTATAGAAACAGCTTTATAGTATCTCAAAATACTCAAAATTGAAAGAATTTAGTTCCAAATAAATTTTTTTGACCAAAATTAGGTTATAAAATCTAGTTTTTTTATAGAACCGGTAAGAAATCTGTAATTCAGTTCAAAAATTTGTGTTTGCAAGACTTTATTCTTTATATAAACAACTTTATAGTTACTTAAAATACTCAAAATTAAATAAATTTTGCTCCAAATAAACTTTTTTGAGCATAATTAGTTTTTTCTGTGCAACCGGTTAATTTTTTCTAATTTTTGTTTGCAACTCTTTATTTTGTATAGAATCAGCTTTATAGTTACTCAAAAAGACTCAAAATTCAATCAATTTAGTTCCAAATAAACTTTCTTAAGCAAAATTATGTTTCTTGGTTATAAAAACTGCTTTTTCCATACAACCGGTTAGAATTTTGAAATTTAGTTTAAAAATTAGTTTTTGCAAGACTTTATTTAGTATAAAAGCAGCTTTATAGTAACTTAAAATACTCAAAATTGAATAAATTTAGCTCCAAATAAACTTTTTTGAGCAAAATTAAGGTATAAAATCTAGTTTTTCTATAGAACCAGTTATAATTCTGTAATTTAGTTTAAAAAATTGTGTATGCAAGACTTTGTTTTGTATAGAAACAGCTTTATAGTTACTCAAAATACTCAAAATTGAATGAATTTAGTTCCAAATAAACTTTTTTGAGCAAAATTATATTTCTAGGTTATAAAATCTAGTTTTTCTATTTAACCGGTTAGAATTTTAAATTTTAGTTTGAAAATTTGTGTTTGCAAGACTTCATTTTGTATAGAAACAGCTTTATAGTTACTCAAAATACTCAAAATTGAATGAATTTAGCTCTAAATAATTTTTTTTGAGCATAATTAGGTTATAAAATCTTGTTTTTCTATAGAACCGGTTAGAATTTTGTAATTTTCTTTAAAAAATTGTGTTTGCAAGACTTTAATTTGAGTATAAACAGCTTTATAGTTACTCAAAATACTCAAAATTTAATAAATTTAGTTCCAAATAAACTTTTTTGAGCAAAATTATATTTCTAGGTAAAAAACCTGGTTTTGCATTACAAGCGGTTAGAATTTTAAAATTTAGTTTAAAAATTTGTGTTTGCAAAACTTTATTTTTATAGAAATAGCATTATAGTTACTCAAAAATATTCAAAATTGATTGAATCTAGCTTCAAATAAGCTTTTTTGAGCAAAATAAAGTTATAAAATCTGGTTTTTTTATACAACCGGTTAGAATTATGAAATTTAGTTTTAAAGTTTGTGTTTATAAAACTATAATTTTTTTTTAATTATCTTAATTACAAACCTTAGTGTAAGCCGCTGCTATTAAAACACTCAAAACAACAAACACTTTCATTGCAACACAATTTAAGTTTTTCAACTGATACTAGATACCATTGTCGTCTTATATTTATAGCAAACCATCCGTGTGTTAATTTAACGTCCCAGTAATTCACTCATCATCACCATCATTATCAAAATAATAATTGGTTTAAATAATGTAATCAAATACTCAACAAGGTCGCATTACAATCGGATATAATAAATTGCAATTACACGCACGCATGGGATTGCAACAATTTAACACATAAATATTAGCTATGAGTAATAGCTTCATCTTTCTATGTTATTATGGTTATGAGTCAATGAGCTTGGATAAACAAATTTAAATTGTGCATACTTTATTAAACAGAAATAGTGTATTCATTAAGGTTTCTTTGTGAATTTCATGAAAACGCAATTGTGGATTTTGGCAACTTTTTCGCATTGGTTGGTAGAAGTATCTGCTGCAGCACATTTCTTGATTTCATCTAGGACTGCTTGATTATTTTGCAATTTGAATTTTTCTTTAATTTTGTCGTAATTTGGTTCACCTAAACAAATAAATATGATTTAGTATAATTTGTCGCTTTGTGATTACAAAGTTATAATTTTGAAAACAATTACCTGATTCACTGACAAGACCATCTTTAATCAACATGCATCTAAAGAAACATTTAATTTCAGGTTTGTCCATCATAGCTTTATCGGGTTTATCTCCTGGTTTCAGATTCATAAATGGAGTAATATCGGCATTGGTACTTTTAGCACACTCTTCAGCTTGTTTTTTAAATTTTGTGTCATTTTGATCAAAAATTTGTAAAGCCTTAGAAATAATAAAATAAAATTAGAAATATTTGCAAATTAATACTTACAGAAACACAGCAAGCTAAGCCTAGAACTGTTAAAAATAATAATTTCATCTTAGTTGATGTAATATGATCGCATTTGATTATTCACATATTTATATTGGTTCTCCTACCATTATAATTGATAATAACTGAAAGAAAAAATAACAAGGTTGAAATTGAAAATTATATACAATTATAATATATAAATTTATTGTAATATTGAGGTCGTATAATGTGTTTAATGGTTACGAATCAGCGCTTCTATTAATCGAAAATTAATGTTGTATTATGTATAAACAAATTAGAGCTGCATGTAGTCAACAAGTTTATATTAATTCTAGTTAACATTTCATCAATAACAATTTTTTTTTTCCAAAACATTTTTATGTAAAAATTTTATTAAATTTTATAAAGTTGGTAGTAACAATGTTTAACTGCATTGTTGCTAAATTTGATCAAAATCCAATGTATAGTTTTAAGATTATAAGTCTTTGCAGGCTTTGACTCGGACTGAAACTTAGCCTGTTTAAGCTTTAACTTGGAAATCGCCACCTTAGTGGGTTTTGATTCGATACGATCCAATACCTTAGATGGTTTAGGCTTTAAATGAGTGGTTTTGGTTAAAATCCCAATCGTTGTGACTTTGGTCTCAATTGGACCGTAGTCGGTTTTGGTTTTGAGCCTGATGGGCCCGCAACCGGTTTTTGACCCTTCATATTAGAGTCGTTGTTCCTACTTGAAGTTTTTGCAATAGCAGTAAATGTCATAATTGGTGTTTGTTGAACAAGAGGTGTTTCAGCAACTGCAGCAAATGATCTGGAAAAGGTAGGAGTCGTAATTGTTCTATACTTCTTTTGAGCATCAAAGTAAGAGAGTTTGTTTGTTACTCTAATTTTGGCTACCTTCCTTTCCTCTTTCATTTTCGGGCCATCTCGGGAATAAACAGGATGCTTTGCAATTCATACATAAAGGAATTGTTGCATGAATCTAGGTCATGTTTCTCTTTAATGCATTTTGAAGCACATATTGCAACACCTGGACACCTAACTGTCCAAAACGTTGACATTGAAAACACCTTATTGGGTTACGAATAAACGGAAAAACCGGGCAAGTAACATATGCCACTTTAACTTCATCTGGGAGCCGTTCGGAATTGAATGTTAAAATCATAGATGTTGTATCTCTGACCTCACCATCCTTTCTACGGGTTAGCTTTTTGATATTGATAACGCCTTGCGACGCCAGTTTTTGTTTGCACTTGTGAACAGTTGTGTATAACAACTCTTACCATAAAATAACTCCCTTAGAAATATTTAAGGATTTATGCGGCTCAACTGTCACCGCAATATTACCTAACAACGTGCATTCCTGCATTGTATCTTTTACTTCAATAAGCAAGGTACAGTCTCTTAATTTCTTACACAAATTTAATAATCCATTAATAATATTGTAAATTTTGATCTAGAACCTGATTTAGCCTACGTCCAAGTTACCGAGACGTGTAACATCGTGGATACAAGGACGTGTTTCAATTGTCGGAAAGCTGGACACATATTTAGGTATTGTAAGGAAGCGCCCCGAAAACGTTGTTTTGGCTGTGGTAGAGAAGGCGTAGGATTGCAAAGGTAAATCTCCGGGAAACGGACCGACGAGGCGTTAGAAGATTGCCTAACGTCTCCTAAGGCCCCAACGTCAACTACCCTTGTCTTACTCGATTTCATCTTAGCTCATGCACTGAGAGATGAGCGTCCCTACCTACATGTAGACATTTTTGGGATTGTTGGATTTTGGTGCCTTCAGAACTATTTTAGGACGTGAAGGGTGGAATTTGGTAAAGGATTTGGGATTGTCAGTAGACTCGAAGCATAGAATTAGGTGTACCGTTGCTGATGGAAAATCTTGTGAATGTTTAGGTGCTGTGAGTGTACCAATTAGATTAAGGGATAGAGTCAAGATAATAGAAGTGCTAATTGTTCCCGAACTTCTTCACTTGCTCATCTTGGGTTTGGATTTCTGGAGAATAGTTTCTAACCTAAGATTAGACGAGTGGAAATTTGTGTCGGAAGTAACAGTAGAAGGTCTGACTGATATTGAGAGAGACCGTTTGGAAAAAAATCATTACAGACCAGTTTAAAGGACAAGAGACTGTTTTGGGACGAGCTCTTTCCGTGAAACATGTTATTAAGACAAACTCTGAGCCTATAAAACAACGGTATTATCCCGTTTCTCCGTATATGCAAAAGCACATAGACAAGGAGTTGGACGAAATGCTCGACCAAGGAGTAGTGGAACCATCGACGAGTGGATGGTCATCTTTAATTTTAATGGTAGCTAAGAAAGATGAAAAATACCGTTTTTGTGTCGATTTTAGGAAACTGAATAAAGTAACAGAGAGGGATGCGTACCCGCTGCCATACGTAAGTAACACGCTGGACAAACTTCGGAACTCCAAGTATCTCACCACTTTGGATGTTAAATCAGCCTACTGGCAGATACCGTTAGACAACGATTCTAAAGCTCTTACGGCTTTTACGATCCCAAACCGCGGTTTATTTCAGTTTACTCGAATGACTTTTGGGCTACACAACGCACCCGCTACGTGGCAGCGTTTTATCGACCGTACGTTAAGTCCTAGTTTAGAGCCTCATGTGTTCGTCTACCTTGACGATATAGTCATTGTGTCAAATAATTTTGTTAAGCATATGGAAGTGTTGGAAGAAGTATTCCGACGTCTACGCGAGGCGGGCATTACGTTGAGCCGAGATAAGTGCCAGTTCTGTAGGTCGGAGCTGAAATACCTAGGCTACATTGTTAACTCTCGAGGACTACATGTGGATCCCGACAAAGTCAAGGCAATTTTGGGATTGCCAACCCCCAAAAATGCGACGGACGTCAGAAGCGTAATCGGTGTTGCCTCTTGGTACAGGAAGTTTGTACCCAACTTTTTGACGCTCGTGGCTCCACTGACCAATCTGACTTGTAAGAAGGTAAAATCCCTGGACCGTCAAGTGCAAAGACGCATTTAAGGAATTGAAAGATGCATTGATTTCGGTGTTATTTTGTCCGGACTTTAACCAGCCATTTGTGTTGCAAACTGACGCTTCGGGATTTGGGCTTGGAGCGGTACTGTCGCAAACCATTGATGGTGAAGAGAAAGTGCTTAGTTACCTCAGTAGATCTATGAGTAGGGCAGAGAGAAATTATGCTACCACGGAACGAGAGTGTTTGGCCGTCTTGTGGGTGATTGAGAAGTGTCGTCCGTATTTGAAAGGCGTCCCAATTTAGATCATTACCGACCATCATTCCTTGGTCTGGCTCCATAATTTGAAGGATCCCAATGAACGTTTGGCACGCTGGGCTGTCAAACTACAACAGTACGATTTTGTGGTAACCCACCGGAAAGGTAGAGAACATGTGGTACCCGATGCCTTGTACCTGTATTGGATTATGTTATGTGTTGCAAAGCGGACGTTACGTCTGACAAATGGTATGTAAAGATGGTTAGTTTCGTGTTGTCAAATCTGTTAAAGTACGCGGCGTGGCGTGTAGACGATGGAAAACGGTTTAAATATGTTTCGGTGCGTTCTCCTGGACTAATGGAGGATAGTGATAGTTGGAAGCGTGTTATATGTAAGATGGAACGGTATGAGATTTTGCGACAAGCTCAAGATGTCCCGACTTCTGGATATGGAGGAGTGTATAAGACTTACTCAAGGATAGCAGGAAAATTTTATTGGCTACGGATGAGAGCCGATGTCAGTCGTTACGTTTCGCGCTGTAAAATTTGTATTCAGCATAAGAGTGACAACCAAAGGCCGCAAGGTTTAATGGCAACTCGTCAGACGCCTGTACGACCTTGGCAGATAGTATCAACCGACTTAATGGGCCCGCTGCCGCGAACGACTCACGGAATCTCCTTCTTATTGGTCATAACCGACAACTTTTCTAAATTTTCGTTATGTTATCCTTTAAGAAAGGCTACGGCCACGGCGGTCACCAAGAAAATGGAGGAAGAGGTTTTTCTTGTGTATAGAGCTCCGCACACAATCCTGTGCGATAACGGCGTGCAATACCAAAGTCGCAAATTTAAGAAGTTAGCGGAGGCGTATGGGGTTAAAATAACATATAATGCTTACTATCACCCCCAAGCTAATCCGACAGAGCGTGTTAACCGTACTTTAAAGACTATGCTGGCTTCTTTTGTGAGCAAAAATCATCGACTGTGGGACGATCTCTTACCTAAGGTTGCTTATGCCATGAGGACTGCCAAGCACAAAGCGACTAAAGCCACACCCTCGTTCATCAATTTTAGTAGAGAAATAATTTTATCGGGACGCAATCACCCAACTGAGAAGGTACTTCCCGAATATGTAGATTACGGTAAACAATCTTCCGCTTTAGCTTCTTTGTTTAGGGATGTTTGTGAGAAACTAAAAGTTGCGGCTGAAAGGTCCAAGAAATCTTACGATCTACGACGTCGACATGTTGCTTTCCTACCCAATCAGTTAGTTTGGAGACGTAATAAGGCATTGTCAGACGCTCATAAATTTTTTACTGTTAAATTTGCACCAAAGTTTATAGGTCCTTTTTATGTCGAAAAAAAAGTTTCTCCGTGGACGTATGAGTTAAGGGATGAGAGTGGTAAATTTAAAAAAGTGTGGAACGTCAAAGACCTGAAAGGTTCAGCAGGCAATGACGATTCTTAACACGTTTTAGCTGTGTTGACCCCGGCATGAGAATAGGGCATCTGTGATACTGCGTAGGGTAAGAGTCCCTTTAATGACTCAGGGTTGCGTTTACCAACAAGTCGATTTCCGATGGCTTTGTAGTTGTCAGTGTGTAAGTTCTTGTGGTTGTTTGTGTCTGTTTCTTATTCTTTGAATAGAGGCGTGGGGAGGGGCCCAGAGTTTTGTTTGGTCCGAGGGTACGGGGAGACACCCACGTATCCTAGTATAACAACTTTGGCTTTTGATTATGGTTTTTGGATGGTTTTGTATTTGATTTGGTATATGGTAGTGGACATGGGCAGCACCCCTTACTTTTTTCTTTTCTTCCATTCGTCGACCAACAATTTGCCGAGCTTCAGCCCCCAGGGAAGGTGTCAAAGAAGTCTTTAGGCTAGGGGATGCATATTGGACTACGGTATTTTTTTGGTACTCTACTATAGGTACTCTTTCTTTGACTGTCTGTGGTCAACTTTTCTCTTTTTTTCCTTTTGGGCTGTCTCATGTTTGCACTACTCAGAAATGATTAGTTCTTTTCTATATTTTTTTGTTAATTTTGATTATTTTGGGTTTCTTTTGTGGAGGGATTTTTTTTGTTTGGGTATGCTTGATTGCGGAGTTTTGGGGTCTTGGTAAACTCAGTTTTTTTCGTTTGTTTTTTTTTAGCTGTTTTAGGTCATTGGCTTGGAAGCTTTGCGCAGAATCAGACTTTGTTCTGTTTCTTCGGAAGAAATTCTTTTGGAATTTTTCTTCGCGGGAGTAAAGGGGGAGTTTGTAGCATCACGTTTTTGCCGTAGAAGCTGCAGGCTGATTTCCTAAAATAAATAAAGTATATATTATAATTTAAGATAGGCAACCGAGGTAACTGTTGGAAGTTATTAGGGATGTAACGTAGGCAACCCAACATACACTGTAGTAGCCTGACATTGAGGATTGTGTTGTGAATATTTATAATTGTACGCACACTAATTAAGTGTTACATGTTAGTTGCTATATGTTCTAATTAACTTTTGTTAGTAATGGTTAACGTTTAAAAGAATGTTTGACACTTACCATGTGAGTTGATCCCTACGAATTATTTCGGCTATTTCTACCTCTGTGGGCCTTTTCTTGTGGTGTATTCTGGAATAAGAAATTATTAATATATATGTGGGACTATAATGGTATGATTATTACAAGGATATTGTTGGAATTATGTGATGTTAGTATTGGCAGTTACGAGTAGGGTTATTTTCTCTCGGAGTTAGATTGAAACTAGTTTTTGAGTTAATTTTAGGGATAAATGTTGTTAGATCTTACTCGAGAAGTGGCTTTATTGCTATGTAGGGAATGGGGGGAATGTTTTAAGGGATTTTACGAATGAATGTTTTGTTTGTTATTGGTTGGAGGTTATGTGGATTGGGAGAGTACAGGATGGATTGATTGAGTACTGGGAACTTACAAATGGTAATATTCTAAGTTCTCCAATAATGATTCAGATATTATTATGATGGTACTTACTTGAATTTTAATTAATCCTAATGTTGACATCTGTCACTGTCACCCATCATGTTGTTTACACTTGGCACTTTTGGGAACATGTCATAACTCACGGTTGGCAACACTGATTATTGGTTCAGGGTGTTCATGTGAAACTTTAACATGGAGGTTTTTTCACATCCGGTGCTCAAAGTGTGGTGGTGTGTTTGCTGGTTATTGAATACCGACAGGAGGGTGTAACCTCACGGCTTGTGGCCATTTTATTGTATGTACCAGTGATTACATGACGGATTAAGTGCTATATGGAACGCACCCGCTAATTATTGGAGCGAAAAATTAATCCTACCGCTGTGCGGATTTTTTACCACCCACACCTCGTGGCAAATGTTATATGGGCGTCCGACGAAGCTCAACTTGGAATATATGTGTATATATATATACATAACCGGATGGAGGCTAGCGAATAGCTCCTACCCAATCTCAGGTAATAAATCCACCTCAGTGATATTAATTAAGTGTGACTGTTGTGTAGTAATTGCACGTGTGGTTTTAGGTTTTCTTTCTTTCCTTTAAGTCTATCTATTTTTGTTGGTCATTGAGACTAACATGTACGTTGGTGTCATCAAGATGGGGTTCCGGCTCTGAGGACTCGATATTGGGCATTCTAGCCATATACCGAGGTATTCCGTTGGAGCAGTCATCACTTGGACAAAATATATTTGGGAGTTCGGATGCCAAGGAGGACGTTCTGGAGTTGAGGATCATCGCATTGAAATTTCAATTTACATGTTTTCTTAATTCTATAAATATTTATGTTGTGCTTCACACCAACTTATCATGCGTCACATGATATATATATATATATATATATATATATATATGACATTTAAAATATTCCTTTTTTGTAAGAAGGTACTGATGTGTATTGTAAAACTCGTGCAAGGGGCTTCGTTGCCTGCTTAAAGTCTCAAATTTAAGAATAAATTAACGGAAATCAGGGTCGCTCGTAGCGCTACGCGTTTCACCGCTTTTGTCTCGTAATTCGCGGGCCAAAAGGCCATTTTTTTTTTAAGATAAACTTGTATGTCCGGTTATTTGTTACTTATAGTACCTTGGGCGTATGACCCAAACAAAACGTGCTTATATGTTCAATGTTTAATGTCTTATTTTTTGTTGATTACTAAATATAGAGTGTGTGCCACACTTTTCAAAACAGACCATTGACTATCATTTAATTTATACTTTTGTTCTCTTGGGGAAGGGATTTATAGGAATAAGTAGATTCGAGCTTATCCCACGGAGACCGGTATCACCGAGAGTCCACGATAGTAACAAGCTCGTGGCGCTCACAATTATACCCGCCCGTCTTCACTGAGCCGGCAGGCACTCTCTCGGTTGACTATACCACCCTAGCTCCCCATCCTCTCCTAAGAAGTGAGAAATCACGCCACAAAATCAGTAATGTTGATATTGACAAGAATGATTCAAATAATGACATTAATTTAGCTGCTCCGAACTTTAATGAAACGCCAATCAGTGAAGAAATTCCAGAGCCCAAGGATAATATTACGGAGGAAGATAGTAATATCAAAAGAGTTTGATCAAAAACTGAATGAACTGTATGAAAGAATAATTGAATGGATGACAGTATTAGAAATGGATAAACTGTTAAAAAAATCAATGATTTAAAATCTGTGTTTTCTATCATCATGTTTGAATAATTATAATAAAGCTGTTGCAAAAAATCCACGCAATGCATGGCACGTAAATAGGGACGTCCACAACCAAATTTTCAATGACATTGTATCAACAATTAATTTTCACATTATAGAAAAAAAAGGTTGTTTGTTATTGTTATCTCTTTGTGATATTTACAACTTCGACTTGGAAACTGAACTACGAGAAAAAAAATTACCGGACTCAACTAATCATTTCTTTGAAAGTAAGATAGTGAAATACTCCAAAAAACAATTCAAATTCAAATTAAAAATAAGGATAAAGTGATCTTGAACAGAGACAGTAATTTAATTCAGGACTACGACTTAGCTAGCCTTGAAGAGAATGATTTGATCGACAAAACGGCATTAATCCTGCGGAAATCAATTTTAAATATAGATAAAACTGAATTTCCATCGAACATCAAAACTGAAGATTTAATTAAAAGCAAATGTTCTATTCCGGCAATATTGGAACGATTGATGCTAGTCGAAGAGATGGTGAAAATTGTGGGCGATTGACGAATTCATTAGCCTCAGATGCTGTTTTTTGTGTCAGTAATGAGATAGTTAAGCATATAACTCTTGAAATGACTATAAAAAGTCTTACAAATAGCCAGAAGATTATTAATATTTTAAATAGATTTGGATATTGCTGCAACTATAACACTCTAGAAGAATTTGAAATTGAAGTTACCATTTCATCTGTTGTCCCATATTAATAGTTTATATGTTGTACGTACATTTTACCACTCAAATTTTGAGGTACGGTATTAATTTCTGGGGTGTATTAAAAGTAGCTTATAGAATATTTTGTCTTCAATAAAGAGCATTAAGAAGAATCTATAATTTACCTTTTAGAGAATCCTGTAAAAATACATTCATTAAAGAGAAATTGTTAACCATGCCTAGTTTATATATCTTTGAAATTTTAAAATTTACTATAAATAATACATCAAACTTTACTAAACTTAATTCCTATTAGAACAGTTTAAATCAAACCCTTACTATATGGGAACTAAACTTTATAATTTACTTCCAGATCACATAAGGTCACAACAGCTAAAACTGATTATTAAAAGTATAAAAGACTTACTCATGAGCAATGCATGTTACTCTGTAAAAGAATTTATTAATATAATATGTTAATTATATCTTTGTAGGTAGTTAGGTTCTATCAGATGTTTGTGACGTATTTTATACAATGTGTATTGTCTTAAGAATTAATAAATCTATTATTATTATTATTATTATTGCAAAGCCATTGCACTCACTTTTCAATGCTTCTTTGAATGAAACTCAATTTTCTCAAATATGGAAACAAAGCTATATTACGCATTTGTTTAAATCTGGAGCCAAAGACAATATCACTATAGAGGTATAATTCAATCTGCCATTCCTAAATTGTTCGATAAAATTGTAACTGGCCAGTTACAATGGATGTGCAAAAGCATCTTAGTAGAAAAGCAGCACGGATTTCGTGAAGGGCGTTCCACACTTACTAATTTACTTTGTTATGAAAATGATATTTTAAATGCATTTGAATATAAAGTACAAATTTATTCTATCTATGCCGATTTTTTAAAGGCATTTGATTGTGTGAGCTCAAAGCTCTGGGTTTTTATCATGATGTGATTTCCTGGTTATTTAGCTCTTTGAAAAATCGCACGCAGAGTGTAAAAATTAATAATTTATTGTCACAGCCCATTTGTGTTTCATCAGGTGTTCCTCAAGGGTCTTACTGTAAACCAATTTTATTTTTGCTTTTTATTAATGATCTCCCACAGTATATTAATCGTCATTTCTTTTATTTGCGGATGATTTAACAAATGTACAGAAAAATATCTTCTCTTGATGACTGCCATCTTTAACAACTGGACTTGGACTCTATAAACAATTGGTGTTGTATTAATAAATTGTTCTTCAATGCTAATAAATGTTTTTCAATGAGTTCATAGAACTTTGAGTAAAATTTCTTATAACTATGTATTGGACAAAGTCACACAAATAAAAGATTTAGGCATAATTTTTGATCAAAAACTTACATTTGTTAAACATATTAACACATGTGCAATCGTGCTATAAAAATGTTTAGATTTGTTTATAGAATGTCAACGGATTTATGTCCTAGTACACTGAAACTTTTATATTGTGCGTCGGTGCGTTTCGCATTTAGAGTACGCTCCGTCAGTTTGGAGCCCTGTTTATGATATTCATAACCTTAGTATTGAACGAATTTAAAAGAAATTTTGTCGTTTATTGTCTTATAAATCGGGCATACTATCTGTAAATTATAATTACAGTAACATTGCTTCACTCTATAATCTACCGTCATAGAAGCTTTGCCGAAAAAGAGCCGATTTGTCATTCTTGCATAATTTAATTATGTCAGAGATTGATTGTCCGGAGCTACTTGGTACTCTTCCATTCTATATAGCACCTAATAATAGCCGCAGCAGGCATTTTTCCTTATTCCGTGAGTCAACCCATTCTACTAATTATGGTTTCAATAATCCGCTGAGTAGAATGTGTAGATTTGCAAATACTTTACCAAATAACTTTAATTTATTTTGTGAGTCTACGTTTAGAAGTCAGCTGAGTCATGCTGACAAATGTTTTGTTTAATATGTGCGATTTTTTGTATTTTTATTTTTATATATTTTTGTAAAACATCATTAATTATGTATATTTGATGTAGATGTAAATAGTATTTCTCTCTATTAAAACTATTTTTCAATTTTTTTATGCACTGTCTACAATACTTTTCCTAAAATATATATTATGTAGCTTTCAGTTATTGTAAGTTATATAAATCTACAACATATGTAACTAAATTTTAGTTTAATATAAATAAATTATTATTATTAATAAAAAAGAACAATAAATTAGAAATTTAAAGTTGCAGCAGACACACAAGACATTAGCAGTAATACAGATTATCTAATTAAAACCAAAGTAGAAGGAAATAAAACAATTCTTTAAAAATATATCTTTATTTCAACATTTTACAATTTTTGTTTCAATGCAACATATAAAATAGGATGGTCATATTACATAACAGAATATCTATTTAATAAACTTACTATTTCCTTATAGTTATACTTTTGGGCTAGGATTATGGGAGTTTGACCATACATATCTTTTAGTGTAACTTGAGCTCCATGTACTAAAAGTAGTTCAACTATTTTATAATTGCCTTTCCACACTGCTAAGTGTAAAGCTGTAATCATGAAATAATTGTTTCCAAGTTCGTTTATATTGACGTCTTTTTTTAGCAATATTTTTAACATATAAAAACGTCCATACCAAACTGCTAATAGGAATGGTTTTGAATCCAATATAAATTTACAACTAATACAATAACGAATCGTTGTTTCACAAAAACTGTTAACATCAGCATTTAATGATATTAATTTTTCAAAAAGTTTATTGTTGCCAGTAATGATAGCAGTATGCAGAGGTTTAAATTTATGATAAGATTCATCTTCTATATTTGCGCCATAATTTATCAACAGATCTACAATATCTCCATTTGAAGCTATATGTATTGGCATGTAACCTTTCTGGTTAAACATTTTTATATTAGCACCTTTTTTTATTAAATCTTCAACAATATACGAATCTCCAGACGCTGCAGCTATATGTATTGCAGCATCTCCATTTTCGTTCTTTGTTTTAAGAGATGCATTTCCATTCAATAAAATTGTTACTACTTCCTTGTATCCATTCAAAATTGCACAGTGCAGAGGTGTCTCGAAAGATTTATTTGTAATATCAACAAACACATTCTGTTTCAATAAATATTCAACCACATTTGCACGACCGTTCAAAGCAGATAAATGTAAAGCCGTATTGCATTCTGTATTTTTACTTTCAATTTTTGCTCCATTTTCCAGTAAATATTTAATTACATTCAAGTGTCCATTAATGGATGCGTGATGTAAAGCATTATTTCCAAAAGAATCAGTAGAATCGATATTAACATCTTTTTCAATTTTTTCTTTTAATATTTTCAACTTGCCTTGCTTTGCAGCTACCAATAATATTCTAATCTCTTCACCATCTTCTGTTATTATTTCATCATCAGGTTCTAAAGCATCTTCTGTATTTATTTCATCTGTTTTAACTAAATCATTATTTTCATTTAGTTTATCATTTTGTATTTTATCAATATCATTAACTTCCGTTAATTGAGATTGCCAATTATCTATAAATTAATGCAAAAGTTAACAAAAATTAAACTAATAATATTTTCTGCTTACCTCTATTCAATACTTCGACAATTTCTTCAGCTATTGTAATTTCTTCGTTATTTTGGTTTACATCCGTTTTAATGTAACTTTCTTCTAAACAGTTCTTATAATATTTTGATAAATCCATATGTCCATGCTGGGTGGACAAAATAAATCCTGTAATGTTTATTAAATCAGATTCCGTTTGCAACTGTTCAATTTCATTTAGATACTTTAATGTATCAGTTTGGCCATTCTGAGCTGCTAAATATGCTGAAGTACAAAGCGCCATTCCTTTAGATAATATAGTTTTCTGCATTTTAAATTTAGTGTAGATCTTTGAAAGGTTAACAATCAACTGAATTAAATCTAACAAATATATCTTATATATCTTGCTAAACAAGATTAAAATAATCCGGATTTACCCATAATATTAGAACTAAACTAATATTTTAAGAAGTTTATTAAAATAAGAGATTACATGTCATTATGTTAATGAGATTCTAATAAAATAATTTAGTTTTAGGAATTGTAGTAAATTTAAATATTCAAGGTTTATTTGAAACAGTTTATTTAAAAAGTAAATAATAATAATTTACAAGTATAATATCAACTAATTTAGATATGTAAAGGTTTTTATTTATATTATTATAAAAGAAGTTCATTGTTTCGTGGACCAAATTGTTATTAATAATAATACAACAAAAGTTTTTCATTCATGTTAATGCTGATTATCATTTAATGTTTAAAATTAATGTTATAACTAGAGACCTGAACTCTAGCTTTTATGTTTACAAAAAATAGTAAAAGCACTGCAAATATTTTTTTTAAATGTGGACGAAATCATTTGACAAACTTTTTTGTTTTGAAGTTTTATGCATAGTTTTTATTTCTAAATTATATGCTTTTTTAGTGTTAATTTGAGTAAAATTGATAGCAAGCAATTCTTTACAAATATTACACATTGTTTGCGTTTTGTAATTTTTTTTTAAATAATTGTAAGCAATAATTGCGTTTTATGCGTAATATTTAATTAATTTTAAGCACTAATTGCGTTTTTTAAAATACTTATGACGGATTTCTTGCAGAAATTAAGATTCCTGAGCAATTTATTGCAAATATTACATTATGTTTAGGTTTATCACTCAATTTTTAAACATTAATTGCGTTTCTTAAGCGATTTTGGATGTATTTTAACTAATAAATACGTTCTCTGGAATTTGTTGACAGATTTCTTATAGGAAATGTGTTTTTCAAGCAACTCTTTGCCATTATCACACATTGTTTGCGTTTTATAGCTAATTTTTAATTAATTTAAAACATTATTTGTGTTTTCTAAGTGATTTTTTAAGCAATAAATATGTTTTTTTTTAAGAATCAGGCAGGCAACGTGGTTTTCCAAGCAATTCTCTGCAATTATTACACATTATTTGCGTTGTAAATTAATTTTTCATTAATTTTAAACATTATTTGCGTTTTTTAAGCGATAATAATGTGTTTTTAAATTTTTTTTATACAAAAACACAAATTTTGCAAATATACAAAGTTGGCAATGCTAATTCTGCAAATACTTCTTTGCACAAATCTCTAAATCCTAATCCGGTAATAATTCTAACTGCTCGCTTTTGAATAACAAATATGCGACTGAGAAGTTCTTTTCTGCATTGTCCCCAGTGCAAAATCCCATATTTCAATCGAGAGTTGAAATGGCTGAATTATAAGAATCGTAAAGCACCACCGCTACATTCTTTGGAAGCAATTCGTATTGCTGCAAGAACTGAATTCAATATATTTGCTAGATAGTCTCCCAACAAACTTGCATTGTTAGACAAAGACAAAATACTATTACCCGAATTTATTGTTGAAATATCCTGATTTTGTGGATTAGTTTGAAATACGCACGTCGTTTTATCCTCGTTAAATATCAACTGGTTATTATCAAACCATTTATTTTTTTATTTTAATGAAAAATAAATTTGCATTTACCAGAAGGGAATTAAAATAATCGGACTGCAGGACTATTGTTGTGTCATCGGCATATCCTACTAGGTTACCCAAATCATTAGAATGCAAGAGATCGTTTGAAAAGATAATATATAAAATTGGCTCTAAAATGGTCCCTTGCGGGACATCTGATGTGACTTGTACTGTGTTGAATTTGTTATTATTAAAATTTACAAATTGACTTTTGTTTGATAAATAAGATTTGATCCAATTCTGTGCTTTGCCTCTAACCTCATATTTGTGTAACTTATCTAATAAAATTTTGTGTGAAACGAAATCAAACGCTTTTTTTAAGATCTACCATAATTATCAGACAAAATCTATTAGAGTCTTTTCCATTTGTTAATATTTCTAAAACTTGATTTAGAACAGAATTTGTATCTTTGTTTTTTCTAAAACCATGTTGGTTATCACTGAGAATATTATATGTAGCTAAAAAAAATATTAGACAAGCGTTGAATATGATTTAAATTTTTTTGAAAAAACTGGTAATATACTAATTGGTCTGTAATTGTGGTAATCATTTTTTTTTATGCAATGGATTAATCATTGATGTTTTTAATCTTTCTGGAAAAATTGCAGTTTCTATAGATAAGTTACACAAATAAGCAAGAGAAAAAATCAAAAAGCATGCACACTTCTTTATAATAAATGAAGACAGACCATCAGAATCAGGATTTTTGATTAATTTAATGTTTTTAACTATTCCTCAAATTTCATATTTGGTTACAGGTTCCAAAAAAATAGTTTAGAATACAGTTTCTATGTGATTAAGATTACAATCACCTTTATCTAGATTAGCAATTTGTTCTGCAATCTCTTGGAAATACGTATTAAATCATAATCATCTAGAGCAGTTTCATTAACAATTATTTTTTCCGCCTTAAAGTCTTTATGTTTTTTGTTTAGTATTTGCCATATTGTTATAGATTTATTACTGGATGCTAATATTAAGTTATCATTATAAGATTTTTTGGCCAAAGAACATGCCATATTATACTCTTTTTTTATTTATACTCATCTTTAAAATCTGGAGATTGGGTAGACATATTTTGTAAAAGTGATACTTTTTGCTTCAGATATAATAATTCGAGTGTTATCCAATACTGTTTATTTTTTTGTATAGTTTTGTTTGAATGTTTTATGAAAAGACAATTAATGTTAATGTAACACAAAAATGTATTTAAAAAAAATATTAAACGAGTCATTGAGGTCTGCAATAGAGTATACATCTTCCCAATTTTCTTCTTTTAAATAATTACAAAGATTGTTTATTGTAAACTCATTGATAGTTCTTTTGTAATAACTATTATAGGTTTTAATTATATTTAAATTAAATCAAAAACTTGACAGAAATGATCAGATAAAGCAGAATATAAACATCGTAAAGATATAATTTTTAAATCAGCCCTAATCAAGAAGTTATCAATACACGTTTCGGTATTATTATAGAGTATTCTTGTAGTTTCATTTATAATGAAAATAATGTCGTAGCCACTTATCATACCTTTCAACAAGATTGAGTGTTTTTGAACAGATGATAAATCTATATTGAAATCTCCTTCCTCCCTTAATAATAAGGCTTTGTTAATGTTAGAAGCATATCTTAAAATTAATTCAAAAACAATAAAAAAATCATCAATATTACCGCTATATGGACGATATATTGCTATCAAAATCAATTTTTGATACTCACATGCACAACACTCTAATGTACCTTCAACTTAGTGTCCTGTTTTTGCCAATGTTCACTAAACATTAAAATATCTGGGTTTTCATTTTTTATAAACAGTTCTATGAATAACTTTAAATAATTTTGTTTCACAAGTTTGAAACTGTTCAACTTGATTTAATTTTACTTTATCCTTTGGTTGCTATATATCATATTGCGTCCTTGATCTGATGTTTAGTACTATTTCTTGGTATATAAGACATTTGTTGTCTATCGCCGAATGATTCTCCTTGATTAATAAATCAATCTTGTTTTGCAATTTATACAAGACTTGAACTTGGACGGCTAATTTATGATTGTCTGAGCAATTGGGACATGCAAGATTCTTAGTGCATTTAATTGCCATTTGTCCAAATCCTGAGCATTTGTAGCACCTCATTACGTTTTCAAATTGAGTTACATAACATCTTCTCCAACCAATATACAAAAATTCATCTTTTATTACTTTATTAAATGTTTTAACATCAATTTTTACAACTAAATTAATCAACTTTGTGTCACCTTCAAATTGCTTATTATTATTTATTCTTCAAATTATCTCAAATCAGAATTAAAAGTGTTTTGACGTGCAATGTATTTTGCTAGTTGTAAATGATCTAAATCTGAACCTTCAACATTGAAAATTTTTATCACAGGGTGTAATTTTTTACTTTCAGATATTTCAATCTAATTTGATTTTCTAATTTGTTTTTAGTCTGTGACATGCAATCTTTTGTGGCACAGTTTAATATAAATCATTCTTCTTTCATTTTACATTTTGTTATTTTTTTTCGCCCAATTCAGCTGGATTTATTAATGATTTGATTGTATTAATATTGTGAGATTTGTTTTTCGCTTTAACCATAAGAACATGATCCGTATTTATTTTATTTTTATTATTATTGACATTGGATTTTATTACTTCGCTGAAACTTAATCCAGGCGACATCTGAGTTACACTAGTTGTGTATAGATTCAATGTATGAGACTCATCCTGGTTAAGTACTGATTGCTTAAATTGCTTATCAATATCGCATAACCTTATTTTTAATAAATTATTTACCGTTGTAAGTTCTTTGCTTAGTTGAGATAATAAGTTAATCTTCTCAGTTTATTAACACACATTCCTTACAAGTCCATTTCTCCTTATCGATAGAGATCAAATCACAAATTAGATCAAAACGCTTTTGGTGAACTCTTTTATTGCACATTGAACACACTTTTTAAAATATGATCTGCAGAACACAGTTTTTAATGTGTTTTAAGCAATAAATGAGATTTATGATCAATTTTAGACAATGTGTTTCATTTTTTTACAAATATTACAATTACAATTTTAATTTTTGTAGCCAAATTTGAATTTGTTTTAAACAAACTTGCATTTTTAAGCGATTTTTAATTAATTTCAACTAATAAATGTTTGTTTGTAGAACTTTATAATGAGTTTCTTATAAAAAAAGTGATTTTCAAACAATTCTTTAAAAATTTCACACACGATTTGCGCTTTGTTGCCAATTGTTAACAATAATTGCATTTTCTAAGCGATTTTTGACGTATTTTAAGCAATTAATGCCTTTTCTAGACAATTAATAATAAATTTAACGTTGGAAGTGTGTTTTATAAGCAATTGTTTGTCAATATCATGCATGATTGACTGTTTTTGGCTAATTTATAATTAATTTTGAACAATATTTGCGTTTTCTAAGCAATTTTTTTTTATCAATAAATGCATTTTTTGTTAGTTATGATAGATCTATAAAGTGTGGTTTTCAAGCGATTTTTAAATTTAACTATAATTGTGTTTTTGAGCAATTTTTGATTAATTTTATTTATTAAATAGGTTTACTAAAAGATTCATAATAAATTTCTATCAAGAAAAATAGTTTCCGAGCAATTCTTTACAAATATCACGCACGATTTGTGTTTCAAATAAAAATTGATGGAAATTTTGTTATTTTTGATACAAACTGAGTTTTTGTGTTTATTTACAATTAAATTTTTTCACATTTTTGGAAAGTTTAAAAAAAAATTTGACAATTTAATGACGTTTCTTTCAATTTTTTACATTTTTAAAACATATCAACAGATATGAAGAACATTTTTGACAATTTTGTAATATTTTTAAAACTTTTGTAACATTTTTAACAATATTAGAACATTTTTAACAAGTTTAGAACTTCTTTCTCGACAATGTTGGAATATTTTTAATTTTGGAAAATTTCAATAGACTCGAGGAAACATTTTTGATAATTTTTGAACAATACTACTTACTTGAAAAACATTTTTTAATAATTTTGTTACTTTTTTGACATTAAGTAATTATATTTATTTGATTTTAAAATATGTTTGACAGCTGTGATCATACTTTTACAATTGTGAAACATTTTCAACAACAAACTCACTTTATAAATGTTTTTGACACCTGCCAATCATTTCTTACACTTGTGAAACATTTTTGACAGTTTTTGAATGTTTCTGACAGTTTTAAAACAATTTATTAGTATATTTAAAAAATATTTTTGACAGTTTTGTAACATTTATGTCATTTGCTAATAATATTTACAATTTTGGCATTTGCGGAACATTTATATTAATGTGGAACATTTTGTAATGTTACTTAATACTTTTACTAGCTTGTAGATAATTAAAGAACATTTTATCAATTGCAAAGAACACTTTTTAAACATGGTAACCTTTGCTGATCTAATTAGCTTCATTTGGATCATTATTTACAACTGTTCAACATTTTTGACAATTGTGAATTATTGCAACATTTAAAGGAAACACCAAAGTTTTTATTAATGTAAAACATTTTTTAAAAAGTTGTTGAACTTTATAACATTTTAGACTTTTTCTAAAATTTAAATTTGTTTATAAAGGATTTTTGAGAACTAGTAAACATTTTTGACAATTGTAAAACATTTTGTGACACTTTTGACAATTGTAGAATGTTTTTGACAATTAAATTGTAGAACATTGTTGACAATTATGGAACATTTTTAAAAAACTTTAAAGCATTTTAGATATTTTGTAATATTTACTTGTTTAAAAACACTCAAGCAATGTTAACAATATTCAATAATTCTGAAAAAATTATAAATTGTGGAAATTTTTTTGACATTAATTGTTTGTACAATTTATTAAACTACTAAAGAAACTTGAAAAGTTACTAATACAATGAATGTGTAAATATATTATTTCAAGCTTATGCATTTTAAATTGACAAAAAAGTATCTAAATTTGACCAAAAGTTACTAAAACTCTCGAACAGTAACATATTTGATTGTATATGTTACTAAAAACATAATAACAAAAACTCTTAAAAAAAACCTAAGATTGTACATTCTTGAATTATTTTAAAATGTTTTATGTAAAAAAGTTGGCAATTATGTAACTCTCAAAATATATTCGAAAACTGTCAACATTTTAAAACAAAGTATAATAACTATCATATTATGTTCTAAAATATGTCAAAATCTATTAAAAAAATGTGTTGAAAGTAATGTACAAGTCTTAAATGTTAAAATTTGGTTGCTTTGCTTCCTAACAAAATGGTTATACTGTGTTACTATATAATTGTTAAAAACTGGTAAAACTGTCAGATTGTATACTAAAATAACAAACATACTGCAAAAATTATAAAGTTGGTATAAGTAACCATAATCAGTCAAAGTCTACTCTGTTAGCTGTCCAAAAAGTTACACTAAAACTGTTAAAAAGTTTACAGTAATGCATCTTCAAAAAGTACTAAAATTGTAATAAAAACTGATTTGTGTAAAAAAGTTAGCAGCAATGTATCAACATTGACAGGTTCTAATCTAAAACTAATAAAATTGCACTCAAAACGCAACTGCAATAATAAACAGTTATTAATCTTAAATTCAAGTATCAAATAATTAATTAACTGTCAAATAGTGACAGATGATAACTTTACTGAAACAACTGTCAACAATAAAATAATCTATCTTGAAATTTGGCTTTCAGTCTTAATCACCCTAATAGTAATTGTAAGATACGTATACACAACTGTCAAACAAAAACGCAACTGGATAACTTAAGTGATGCAACTGACAAAATTACAAAAAGATTAATAAATGTAACTATCAAAACATTGTCAAACAATGCTACAACTGTCAAATGATGACAAAAAAGTCTAATATCAACATGTATCTAAATTAATAATAATAATAAGTAATAATTTTTATTCATGTTTTCAAAAAATAAATTTTTTACATACGTCATTAAACCTAATAGTAATAGTTACTAAAATACAGTAAATAAAAAAATAAATTACCAGTAAAAAGTTTTCTACATCAAAACAGTTAAAAAAAATCACAATAATAGTTTACACCTACATTTACTAAAAGATTTATGTAATTCTAAACTAGGACGTACTTTTTCTAAATTAGATTCAGAAACTGTATTATTTAAAAAATCGTTGACTAATACTATTTAGTCAACATATTTTACAAAATATGTTTTAATAAGGTTCGTAAATTTATTTCCTTGCAAATCAGTTATTGATTTTGGTAACTTATTATACAGTTTTATGCCAAGAAATTCACTAGCTGTGATTGACTTAGTTAGTCTATATTGAGGTAGTCTTAGATGATGCCGTTGTCTGGTGTTATGACTATGGATAATAGTACTTGCAGTATATAAGTGAATGTTTTTTTTTAATAAATAAAATGCTTTCAAGCATAACTAATGAATGTAGGGTCAGAATATTCATTTTTTTAAATGTTTCTTTGCAGTCTGCTCTATAGGACAGGCCAGCCAGAATTCTTACAGCTTTTTTTTGCAAAGAAAATATCTTTTTAGACCCACGCAAATTTCCCCAAATCACAATAGCATAGGATAAATGTGAATAAATATTTCCAAAATAACACAACTTTAAAACGGATTCTGATACTGTTCCTTGTAATTTTCTTAAAGCGTATATGTTTTTATTTAATTTTTTAGACAGTTTTTCACAATGTTTATTCCAATTAAGCGTCCATATGTACACCAAGAAATTTAACTGATTTATCTAGTTGTATTGGCATAGGTCTCATAAAGAATGTCAATTTTGTAGTTTTATTCTTGTTTAATAAAAGATCATTTGCAGAACACCATTCTTTAGCTTTCTTTAAAGCATCGTTAGCAGATGATAATACTTTTTCTATCGACGAGTCTTTAATAATTAAAGTAGAGTCGTCAGCATACAATATAGTCTCAATAAGTGGCATATATTCAGAAAGATCATTTATATATATATATATATATATATATATATATATATATATATATATATATTAATTTATATATATATATAATAAACAAAATTGGTCCCAGAATCGATCCTTGGGGAAACCCCACAGTAACATCACTACATTTAAAAAAAAATTCATTATAATACACGCTTTGTTGGCGATTAGAAAAATAAGATTTTATTATATTAATTATATTGTCACATAATCCATATTGTTTTAGTTTAAATAATAGCAAATTGTGAGATACGCAGTCAAAAGCTTTTGTCAAATCACAGTACACAACTTGCATGTAGTTGCCTTCTTCAAAATTTTTAATAGTTTTTGTGGTTGAGTAGTATATAGCTTGTGTCGTTGACAAACCTTTACGAAAACGAAATTGATTTGTATTAAATAATTTATTTTCCTCCATACTTTATTTTTAAGCTCAGTTTCTAATATTTTAGAAAACGATGGAATTATAGAAATGGGCCGATTGTTATCTATGTTACTAGGATTACCTTTTTTACAAACTGGAATAATTTTAGTCATTTTTAGAATAGAATGATATAAACCTTGTTTAAAACAAATATTAATCAGCTTAACTAATGGGTTAATAATACAATTTGTAGATGATTTAATGATCTTAGAGTTTATTCCAAAAATATTCTTGCTATTAGTAGAATTTAAGTTATATATAATATCTCTTATTTCATTATGAGTAACACATGGCGTTGTTGTGACATAACTGTTTGAACCAAAAGCGCAACTGTGATGATAAACATTAGTCACACTCAACTATCAAATGATTATTTAGCTGTCAAATAGTGACAAATGATAAAAATTAAATTAAATTTTGTTTTCAGCCCCAATTCCTATTGATGATGTAGTGGCGAAGCTAGGACTTGTGAACCCACCGCAAAATATTAAAAAGGGCTTACACACAGGTTTTAAAACGAACGTTAAGGGTCCCCTTGTACTAGTGGGCTCTTCCGCATTGCAGACCCTTGCTTAGAGGTAGCTCCGCTCCTCAATTGTTTTGACAAAACTTTCACCATGCCTATATCGTACCATTTTCTTAAATCTTATAATTTTTAATAACAAATATCAATGTTTCAAGACTTGCTATTTAACAGATCAAGAATGGTGCAAAATTTAAAAAATAAGATTGAATTTTTGGAAAACCTTTACTTATGTTAATGAAATAATAAAACAATTTACTATGTTTTTATCACAAATTTATTACTAGTAAATTGTTTTATTATTTCATCAACATGAATTATCACAAGATTACAACCATCAATTATGCCTTATTTATGTGATTTACTGAAATTGTATTATTTTTTCTTTACTATTTTAATGATTTTTATTACTATTTTTCTCATTTAAAACTATTTTTTAAATTTTTGTATGCACTCTTTCTAAATTATATATAATGTAGCTTTCAGTTATTATAAGTTATGTAAATTTACAACATGTGACTAAATTTTGGTTTAATATAAATAAATTATTATTAATACAAAAAAACAATAATTTAGAAATTTAAAGTTGCAGCAGACACACAACACATTAGCAGTAATACAGATTATCTAATTAAAACCAAAATAGAAAAAAAAAAAAACAATTCTTTCCAAATATATCTTTATTTCAACATTTTATAATATTTGTTTCAATGTAACATATAAAACAGTCTATTATTATTACATAACAGAATATCTATAAAATAAACTTAGTATTTCCTTGTTTTTATACAATTGGGCTAAGGTTAAGGGAGTGAAACCATCACCATTTTTTAGTGTAATTTGAGCTTCATGTACTAAAAGTAGTTCAACTATGTTATAATTGCTTTTCAATACTGCTAAGTGTAAAGCTGTAATCTTAAATTTGTTTTCTAATTCGTTTATATTGACATCTTTTTTTAGCAATATTTCTAACATATAAAGACGTCCATACCAAACTGCTAATTGAAATGGTTTTAAATCCATTATAAGTGTATCACTAAAATAATTAATGTTTGTTTTACAAAAACTGTTAACATCAGCATTTAATGATATTAATTTTTCAAAAAGTTTATTGTTGCCAGTAATGATAGCAGTATGCAGAGGTTTAAATTTATGATAAGATTCATCTTCTATATTTGCGCCATAATTTATCAACACATCTACAATATCTCCGTTTGAAGCTATATGTATTGGCGTGTAACCTTTCTGGTTAAACATTTTTATATTAGCACCTTTTTTTATTAAATCTTCAACAATATACGAATCTCCAGACGCTGCAGCTATATGTATTGCAGCATCTCCATTTTCATTCTTTGTTTTAAGAGATGCATTTTCATTCAATAAAATTGTTACTACTTCCTTGTATCCATTCAAAATTGCACAGTGCAGAGGTGTCTCGAAAGATTTATTTGTAATATCAACAAACACATTCTGTTTCAATAAATATTCAACCACATCTGCATGACCATTCAAAGCAGATAAATGTAAAGCTGTATTGCATTCTGTATTTTTACTTTCAATTTTTGCTCCAATTTCCAGTAAATATTTAACTACATTCAAGTGTCCATTAATGGATGCAATTTTTTCTTTTAATATTTTCAACTTGCCTTGCTTTGCAGCTACCAATAATATTCTGCTCTCTTCACCATCTTCTGTTGTTATTTCATCATCAGGTTCTAAAACATCTTCTGTATTTATTTCCTCCGTAATAAACAAATCATTATTTTCAATTTGTTTATTGTTTTGTATTTTATCAATATCATTAACTTCCGTTAATTGAGATCGCCAATCATCTGTAAATTAATGCAAAAATTAACAAAAATTAAATTAATAATAATATTTTTGCTTACCTTCATGCAATACTTCAACTCTATCTGAAACAATTTCTTCAACTCTTTCAGAATCTATTATAACTTGATCATTATTTTGGTCCAGTTCTGTTCCAATGTAACTTTCCTCTAAACAGTTCATGAAATATTTTGTTAAATCCATATGTCCGTGTTGAATGGACAAAATAAATCCTGTGATCTTCAATAAATCAGATTCTGTTTGCAATTGTTCAATTTCATTTAGATATTTTAAAGTATCGGTTTGGCCATTCTGAGCTGCTAAATATGTTGAAGTACACAGCGCCATTCTCTTTGATAATATATTTGACTGCATTTTAAATTTAGTGTAAATACTAATAAATTGCTTGAAAATATTAATTTAATTTTAGGTTTTACAATCTTTGAAAGGTTAACTATCAACTGAATTAAATCTAAGAAATAATTCTTATATATGTTTCTAAAGAAGATTAAAATAAGCCGGATGTACCCATTGCAACTAACATTTTCAGAAGTTTATTAAAATAAAGGATTACACGTCATAATACTTTTTGTTAATGAGATTATAATGAAATTGTAATAAATAGATTTAGTTGTTGGAATTGTAATAAAGCTGATTTACTTGAATATTCCGAGAATCAATTACAACAGCAAAAGTATAACTTGGCTTTCTTCTCACTATTTTTATATAAACTTTGCCACGTTTACTGTGCACATAGTCACGTCGGTATTTGGAACAATCTTTGGACTTTGCATTAAAATCGCCTCCAATTATGATTGCTTTTGTGTGCTTCTTTATATTTTTGTTGAGAAATACGAGTAGTGAAATGTTGAAAATGACTAGCGCATGGCAATACCTTTCGGTTTTCTTCTTTGCGTTAGTCTTGCTGTTAATTTGTCCTTGTTATTATCACTAATGCGGTACTAGTTTAAAGTGAGCTGGTTTTAGCTTTGCGGAACTCACTCAGTTGGCTGCGGCAACACATGCTGTCCCCTTACACTTTTTTTCTGTCCTACTTTTTACACTAACATTCATATCTTCTTCCTCCTATTATTGCGTTATTCAGCCTAAATATTTGCTTTGACCTTAGGTATTTTTTTAGTTTTTATATATCTTTATTAATTTCTTCCTTGTCGTATCCTTTTTTTTTTTTAATATTTTGTGTAGTTTTATTAAATTTACTCCCTTTGGTAGTCTTAGATTTGTCAGTTTTACTTCTAGTGAGATTTTAGTATCTCCATTTAGAATTAGTTTTTTGTGTCCTCTGGTTGCCAGATATACTCGGACCATTTTAAAAGTTGCATTGTTGTCAACCTCGAGATGGCGTATCTGCCGTATTAAAATTGCTTAGTCAATTTATTCAGCTTGCTTTCCTTGAGCAATTCTTTTCTTCTTCTCCTTATCTATGCAATTTTGGATGGTACTAATGTTTTAATAAATTTTCTTCTTTTGTCTATCTTTTCACCGTCAATACTTTGGTAAGTTTTGGCTTTCTTTGTTTTTGCTTTTCGCTCCTCTTTTTTTTTGTTTTCTGTGGCTTTTGATAAGGTATGTGAGAAGTAGCATAAGTAGAGAACAATGTTTTTGCTGACCATTTAACGTATTCCTTTTCACTGCTCGTCTTTTAAATTTTGGTGTGGGTGTGCGCACGTAGATGGTTAACCATTGCGCTTTGGTTTTTGCAATGTTTTGTGTTGGCTCCGAGATTAAAGCAACATTCTTTTTTAAAGCCCTCCTACTCCTACCAAGATTTTTTTGTACAATTTTTGTAGGCTGGCGGCAACGAGAAACCGCGATTCTATCCGACGTCCCGTTTGCTGACAACTCAGCTTAGCGGTCATAATGTTGACTTGGAAACCGCTGTCCAATAGCGCACAAACCTTATGCTTATTCTTAATCAATTTAGTTGCTGTTGATAGTAGGACATGATTTATGTTTTTAGGTTCTTTGCCGGTGCTAACGTGATTACCAGGATTATAAATTTTGTGTGGGCTGTCTCTCTGTTTTTTAGATGTAGTAAGATAATGTGTTTCTTACTCATTCTCTGCATCCACTTGATTTGCAGGTTGTTACCTAATGATTGGATTGTAAGCAGTTTAGGCACAATCAATTTTGCTCCGGGCCTTTGTAATTCTGTTGGTCACTTTAAGCTGAAAAAAGTTTTTAAATTTGTAAATGCAGCAATTCTCTAATTTACTCATAGAGCATTTACGCTTTGCTTCTACAATCATTAGTCTGCAAGGTTCTGGTCTATTGATCTTCATGTTATTATTTGATCCCAATGTTTCCAATAGTCAACATCTTACTGACAAAAACTGTTCCAACTCTTTTATTGTTGGCATTTTGTTATCTTTTATGAATTCTTTCCAATTTTTCCTGGTTTTGTAGTTTAGCTTCGTACATATAAGATACACAATTAGATTTTCCTATGAGTTCACGTCTAAGCAATCGTGTTGTCTACTAATTTTGTGTTAATTTCTTATTTATGTTAAGAATAGCAAACATTTTCTTCCTCTGGTATTTTTAAAACGTTGCTTTAGAAGTTCTAACGCTACTGTATAATTTACGTTAGTGATCTCCAGAGATTTTATTGTCTGATAAGCTTTGCCTTTTAATTTAAATTGTAGGTACTGTAGTTTTTTATCTTTGCTTAACTCTTCATTGTTATCGACATTTACGTCTAAATGCAGCTGGACTTTAGCACACTATAAAGAGGGCTGGCAAACACTGTACTTTTCTGGAAGAGGCTGTTAAGAAAACACCTTTTGTTAGGAGCGCAAACAGTTAACATGTCGTTGTATTTAAAAAACCTTTCAACGTGCGCACACATGAACAAGAGGAGAAAAACGTGGTCAATAATTCGATTAAAATAAAAAACTAATAAAGGTTCTGGAGCAGAAATCTTCTTGCAAGACCTGGACCTCAAAATATCATTACTACCAGAAACGCACATGATTATCTTCCAAGCAAAAGTAGTTGGAATAACCTAAGAGATTGGAGAACTTGTGAACCGCAAAATATCTGTCAAGAATGTCCAAATTCTAACGGATAGTAGAGCGGTTCTAATTGCTAGAAACAGGCCTAGAATCACATCAAAGCTAATTTTTGAATATCATTGCACCCTTACTTTAGCAGCCTGTGGAAATAGCATCAATGTGCTCTGGGTAAAAGAACATTCCAACAAAGTAGGTAACATTGAGGCGGACAAATTGGCGCGTAAAGGGTCCGCTGGACCGCTTTAGCACTCAAACGCTTAAATAACCTTCTAAAAATTATCACACACACTAAGACGGCGTTGGGATAACATTTCGGGCTGCAGACAGACAAAGGAAGCAATGACTGCTTCAAACGCTAAGACAACCTATTACTACTTGCGACTGTCTATAAAGAATTTGCAAATTATGACAGGAATTTTTGACAAGACACTGCCAATTAAAAAAAGGTATTGAAGACAATTCAAAGTGTAGAGGATGGTAAATCGACAACAAAACAATCAAACATACATAGCACGTACATGCCCAGCTCTCTCATACGATAGAGTCTATGTTGGGGAATTGTTGGCTTGACATGGACATAAGGGAGACCCCTCCAAGCTTGCATACATTAGTCACATTGAGTTGTTGAATGACAGAACAATGAAGTGAGGTCACCACTGGGAAAAGTACAAAAAGCTTAATGAAGCCTACGTGCAGTAGACTTTCAACCCAAAATGCAGAAAAATTTACATTTAGGACCTTAAAATTGCACAAAAAAAAGATTAAAAAATTGAGCATAAAATCGCCTGTAAATTCCGACAAAAAATATAAAAATTTGCTTAAAAGATTCAAATGTTGCATAAAATTTACTTAAAAAACTTTAAAATTACCCAGAAAAAGCGTTTATACCAAGAAAATTGATAAAAAATCACGTTTACCACAGAAAACTTATCACAACTGAGGCAGAAAACTATAAAATAATATAAAATTGTACAGAAAAACATTTATAACATATAAATCGCTTAATAATGTACACAATAATTATTTTTAAAACTTTAAAATTAGACAGACAAAACTAGATTTTTACCAAATGAGATTTATCAATATTAAAAATGAACAGAAAAAACATTTATAACATAAAATATATCAAAGATATTGTTAGAAATATCAGTAAAAAAGTGCAAAATTCTTTTAATAAAATATTAAAAATTGTAAAACCCAATCATGAAATATCAACATAAAGTTGATTTTTAGAAAGCACAAAAACTCGGCCATAAACTGCTGAAAAGTACAAAGTAATTTACATGTAATATCAAAATTATTAAAGAAGATTGTCAAACAGCACCAAAATTAAGTTATTAACTGTTAAAAAGTGCAAAATTCTATTATAAAAAGTAAGAACAATAATTTAGAAACTTGAAGTTGCAGCAGACACGCAAAACATTAGCAGTAATATAATTAGAACCAAAGTAGAAGGAAATAAAACAATTCTTTACAAATATATCTTTATTTCAACATTTCACATTTTTTGTTTTAATCTAACATATACAGAATATCTGTCTAATAGACTTACTATTTCCTTGTGATTAAACATTTTGGCTAGGTTTCTGGGAGTGTAATCATAACCATCTCTTAGTGTAACTTGTGGTCCATGTACTAAAAGTAGTTCAACTATTTTATAATTGCCTTTACTTACTGCTAAGTGTAAAGCTGTAATTTCATAATTGTTTTCTGACATACATTCGTTTATATTGACGTCTTTTTTTAGCAATATTTCTAACATATAAAGACGTCCATACCAAACTGCTAATTGGAATGGTTTTAAGTTCAATATAAATGCATCACCACAATAATTAATGTTTGTTTTACAAAAACTGTTAACATCTGCATTTAATGATATTAATTTTTCAAAAAGTTTATTGTTGCCAGTAATGATAGCAGTATGTAGGGGTTTAAATTTATAAGATTCATCTTCTATATTTGCGCCATAATTTATCAACACATCTACAATATCTCCATTTGAAGCTATATGTATTGGCATGTAACCTTTCTGGTTAAACATTTTTATATTAGCACTTTTTTTTATTAACTCTTTAACAATATACGAATCTCCAGATGCTGCAGCTATATGTATTGCAGCATCTCCATTTTCATTCTTTGTATTAAGAGATGCATTTCCATTCAATAATATTGTTACTACTTCCTTGTATCCATTCAAAATTGCACAGTGCAGAGGTGTCTCAAAAGATTTATTTGTAATATCAACAAACACATTCTGTTCCAATAAATATTCAACCACATTTGCATGACCATTCAAAGCAGATAAATGTAAAGCCGTATTGCATTCTGTATTTTTACTTTCAATTTTTGCTCCATATTCCAGTAAATATTTAACTACATTCAAGTGTCCGTTAATGGATGCGTGATGTAAAGCATTATTTCCAAAAGAATCAGTAGAATCGATATTAACATCTTTTTTAATTTTTTCTTTTAATATTTTCAACTTGCCTTGCTTTGCAGCTACCAACAATATTCTGCTCTCTTCACCATCTTCTGTTGTTATTTCATCATCAGGTTCTAAAGCATCTTCTGAATTTATTTCATCCGTTTTAACCAAATCATTATTTTCATTTTGTTTATCATTTTGTATTTTATCAATATCATTAACTTCCGTTAATTTAGATTGCCAATTATCTATGAATTAATGCAAAAGTTAACAAAAATTAAATAATTAATATTTTCTGCTTACCTCTATTCAATACTACAATTTCTTCAGCTATTGTAATTTCTTCGTTATTTTGGTTTACATCCGTTTCAATGTAACTTTCTTCTAAACAGTTCTTATAATATTTTGATAAATCCATATGTCCATGCTGGGTGGACAAAATAAATCCTGTGATGTTTATTAAATCAGATTCCGTTTGCAACTGTTCAATTTCATTTAGATACTTTAATGTATCAGTTTGGCCATTCTGAGCTGCTAAATATGTTGAAGTACAAAGCGCCATTCCTTTAGATAATATAGTTTTCTGCATTTTAAATTTAGTGTAGATCTTTGAAAGGTTAACAATCAACTGAATCAAATCTAACAAATATATCTTATATATCTTGCTTAACAAGATTAAAATAATCCGGATTTACCCATAATATTAGAACTAAACTAATATTTTAAGAAGTTTATTAAAATAAGAGATTACATGTCATTATGTTAATGAGATTCTAATAAAATTATTTAGTTTTAGGAATTGTAGTAAATTTAAATATTCAAGGTTTATTTGAAACAGTTTATTTAAAAAGTAAATAATAATAATTTACAAGTATAATATCAACTAATTTAAATATGTAAAGGTTTTTATTTATATTATTATAAAAAAAGTTCATTGTTTCGTGGACCAAATTGTTATTAATAATAATACAACAAAGGTTTTTCATTCATGTTAATGCTAATCAGCATCATTTAATGTTTAAAATTAATGTTATAACTAGAGACCTGAACTCTAGCTTTTATGTTTACAAGAAATAGTAAAAGCACTGCAAATATTTGTCTAAATGTGGACGAATTACATAAAATAAAATCATTTGACAAACTTTTTTGTTTTGAAGTTTTATGCCTAGTTTTTATTTCTAAATTATATGCTTTTTTAGTGTTAATTTGAGTAAAACTGATAGCAAGCAATTTTTTTTTACAAATATTACACATTGTTTGCGTTTTGCAATTTTTGTTTTAAATAATTGTAAGCAATAATTGCGTTTTATGCGCAATTTTTAATTAGTTTTAAGCACTAATTGCTTTTTCTAGAATACTTATGACGGATTTCTTGCAGAAATTAAGCTTCCTGAGCAATTTATTGCAAATATTACATTATGTTTAGGTTTATCACTCAATTTTTAAACATTAATTGCGTTTCTTAAGCGATTTTGAATGTATTTTAACTAATAAATACGTTCTCTGGAATTTGTTGACAGATTTCTTATAGGAAATGTGTTTTTCAAGCAACTCTTTGGCAATATCACACATTGTTTGCGTTTTGTAGCTAATTTTTATTTAATTTCAAACATTATTTGTGTTTTCTGAGTGATTTTTTAAGCAATAAATATGTTTTTTTTTTAAGATTCAGGCAGGCAACGTGGTTTTCCAAGCAATTCTCTGCAATTATTACACATTATTTGCGTTGTAAATTGATTTTTCATTATATTTAACATTATTTGCGTTTTTTAAGCAATAATAATGTGTTTTTAAATTTTTTTTATACAAAAACATAAGTAAGGGTTTTCCAAAAATCAATCTCATTTTTTTAAATTTTGCACCATTCTTGATCTATTAAATAGCAAGTCTTAAAACATTGAAATTTGTTATTAAGAACTATAAGATTTATGAAAATGGTACGATATAGGCACGGTGAAAGTTGTCAAAACAATTGAGGAGCGGAGCTACCTCTAAGCAAGGGTATGCAATGCGGAAGGGCCCACTAGTACAAGAGGACCCTTGACGTTTGTTTTAAAACCTGTGTGTAAGCCCTTTTTAATATTTTGCGGTGGGTTTACAAGTCCTAGCTTCGCCACTACGTCATCAATCGGTATTGGGGCTGAAAACCAAATTTTAATTTACTGTTTTATCATTTGTCACTATTTGACAGTTAAATAATCATTTGATAGTTGAGTGTGACAAATGTTTATCATCACAGTTGCGCTTTTGGTTCAAACAGTTTTGTCACAACAACGCCGTGTGTTACTCTTAATGAAATAAGAGATATTATATATAACTTAAATTCTACTAATAGCAAGAATATTTTTGGAATAGACTCTAAGATCATTAAATCATCTACAAATTGTATTATTAACCCATTAGTTAAGCTGATTAATATTTGTTTTAAACAAGGTTTATATCATTCTATTCTAAAATTGACTAAAATTATTCCAGTTTTTAAAAAAGGTTATCCTAATAACATAGATAACTACCGGCCCATTTCTATTATACCATCGTTTTCTAAAATATTAGAAACTGCGCTTAAAAATAAAATTGTGAGTCATATGGAGGAAAATAAATTATTTAATACAAATCCATTTTCTTTGTCAATGACACAAGCTATATACCACTTAACCACAAAAACTATTAAAAATTTCGAAGAAGGCAACTACATGCAAGTTGTGTACTGTGATTTGACAAAAGTTTTTGACTGCGTATCTCACAATTTGCTATTATTTAAACTAAAACAATATGGATTATGTGACAATATAATTAATATAATAAAATCTTATTTTTCTAATCGCCAACAAAGCGTGTATTATAATGAAATTTTTTTAAAATGTAGTGATGTTACTGTGAGGTTTCCCCAAGGATCGATTTTGGGACCAATTTTGTTTATTATATATATATATATATATATATATATATATAAATGATCTTTCTGAATATATGCCACTTATTGAGACTATATTGTATGCTGACGACTCTACTTTAATTCTTAAAGACTCGTCGATAGAAAAAGTATTATCATCTGCTAACGATGCTTTAAAGAAAGTTAAAGAATGGTGTTCTGCAAATGATCTTTCACTAAACGAGAATAAAACTACAAAATTGACATTTTTTATGAGACCTGTGCCAATACAACTAGATAAATCAGTTAAATTTCTTGGTGTACATATGGACGCTTAATTGGAATAAACATTGTGAAGAACTGTCTAAAAAATTAAATAAAAACATATACGCTTTAAGAAAATTACAAGGAACAGTATCAGAATCCGTTTTAAAGTTGTGTTTTTGGAAATCTTCATTTACATTTATCCTATGCTATTGTGATTTGGGGAAATTTGCATGGGTCTAAAAAGATATTTTCTTTACAAAAAAAAGCTGTAAGAATTCTGGCTGGCCTGTCCTATAGAGTAGACTGCAAAGAAACATTTAAAAAAATGAATATTCTGACCCTACCTTTATTATTTATGCTTGAAAGCATTTTATTTATTAAAAAAAAACATTCACTTATATACTGCAAGTACAATTATCCATAGTCATAACACCAGACAACGGCATCATCTAAGACTACCTCAATATAGACTAACTAAGTCAATCACAGCTAGTGAATTTCTTTCATAAAACTGTATAATAAGTTACCAAAACCAATAACTGATTTGCAAGGAAATAAATTTACAAACCTTATTAAAACATATTTTGTAAAAGAAGCATACAATTCAGTCAACGATTTTTTAAATAATACAATTTCTGAATCTAATTTTTTAAGTACGTCCTAGTTTAGAATTACATAAATCTTTTAGTAAATGTAGGTGAAAACTATTATTGTGATTTTTTTTAACTGTTTTGATGTTGAAAACTTTTTACTGGTAATTTATTTTATTATTTACTGTAATTTAGTAACTATTACTATTAGGTTTAATGACGTATGTAAAAAATGTATTTTTTAAAAACATGAATAAAAATTATTACTTGTTATTATTATTAATTTAGATACATGTTGAAACTAATCAAAATTTTAAAGAACAAAATGATTGTTTGAATTTTGAAAATGGTAATGAAAATGATGAAAATGAACCTGACATAAATTTTCAAGAAAGTACATTCTTCAATCCTATAACATAGATAACAAAAGTACCGAACTTCTTTATGTTTATATTCCTTCACTAAATGCAAACATTCTTATTGACACAGGAAGTACGATAAATATAATAAAATCTTCTATAGCTCAAAATTACTTTCCCGATAAAATATTTAATTGTAAAACTAACGTTGTATCCTTTAATAAATCAACACCCCTTAATAAACAAACTAATATTCAATTACTATATGATTTCGGTATCTCAGAAAATATTCCTTGTTTACTTCATAATTTTCACTCATATTTTGACGGAATTTTAGGATTTACCTCGATAAAACGTTTACAACTTATATTAGACCCTAACAGCATGATTTTATATAATCAATGTTATCAAATTCCACTTTTAAAATATACCCCAATTAATAAAAACATTATTTTTGCAACAATTATTTCAGAAAATACTACAAAAACATTTAAAATACCTACTAAATTGCCTAACGGTGATTATTTAGTTAATCAAGGCAAACTATCTGGATTATGTAATATTAATGAAATTGTAACCTCTGTAAAAGATAATATTATTGAAATTCAATTAACAAACCCTACCGTTGAACCATTTCATGTAAAAATTAATCCAGATGAATTAATGAATAAAAAAGTAAAAAGTTTGAACAAATATATAACAACTGAAGAAATTCACTTTCACAATGAAAATAATAATTTCAAAGTTGACCTGACAATATTAAGAATTAGTCATTTAAATTTAGAAGAAAAACAAGAACTATTCAAAATTTTAGACAAAAATAGAAATGCTTTATTTAACCTAGATGGACCGTTAAATTTTACGAACGACATTCAACACGAAATTAGAACTTCAGACGAAAGTCCTGTTCATGCTAAAACTTATAGATTTCCTTTTAAACACAAGTAAGAAGTAAGGCAACAAATTAATGACTTATTAGATAAACAAATTATACGTGAATCATTTTCTCTTTGGTCCTCTCCTATATGGATAGTCCCCCAAAAAAACAGACATCTTTGGCATGCCTAAATGGCGTATGGTAATTGACTACAGAAAGTTAAATAGTAAAACAATTGACGACCGACATCCTCTGCCAAACATAACGGACTTATTAGATAAGCTGGGCAAAAGTAACCATTTTTCGACATTAGATTTGGCAAGCGGATTTCATCAAATCCGAATGAGTCCTGCCTCTATCGAAAAAACCGCGTTTTGTACTGAGGATGGACACTACAAATTCGGGCTTAAAAACGCACCCGCTACGTTTCAGCGTATGATAAATCACGTTTTAAGAGATTACATTAATAAAATTTGTTTAGTCTATATGGACGATGTGATCATTTTCTCAACTAGTCTCCAGGAACTTATGTTAAATTTAGATTTAATATTAAAGCGATTTCTGGAAAAAGGGTTAAAAATACAACTAGACAAAAGTGAATTTTTACACAAAAGAAATTTTATTTTTAAGACATAAAGTAACAACTAAAGGCATTGAGCCTAACCCAAATAAAATTCGAGCTATCCAAAATTTTCCACTTCCAAAAACAACAAAAGACATTAAATCTTTTCTCGGTTTGGCGGGATACTAAGAAAATTTATACAAAATTTTGCCAAAATTACAAAACCCCTTACAAATTGTTTAAAGAAAGAATCAAAAATTGAACATACAAAAGAATTTATTCAAGCGGTCAGTAAAATTAAAGAAATCCTTACTAATAAACCAATACTCTAGTACCCAGACCTTTCAAAAAAATTTATTCTTACTACTGATGCATCCCAATTTGCTATAGGAGCAGTTTTAAGTCAGATAAATGACAAAGGACACAATTTACCAATTAGTTTTATATCCCGTACCCTAAATCAATCAAAAATTAATTATTCAACGATTGAAAAAGAACTATTGGGCATTGTTTGGTCCTGCAAAATGTTCCGATCTTATATGGAAATAAGTTCTTATTAAAAACTGACCATAAACCTTTATCATGGCTATTTAATTTAAAAGATCCACAATCAAAACTTGTTCGATGGCGCTTGAAGTTAGAAGAATTCGATTATTAAATTGAATATATCAAAGGTAAAAGTAATCAAGTGGCTGACGCTTTAAGCCGAATTAAAAATCAAGAATGCCACATAAATGAAACATTAAATGAAACAAAATCAAACGCAGCTACAATAAATTCAAGTATTCTATCAGTTAGTGAACTTGTTGAAGAATTTAATCAACCTGGAAAAACTACAATTCACTCAAACTCTGAAACACTTTTAGAACTGCCTATTTTAGATAAAGCTATTAACTCATTTCCTCGACAAATTTTTATAGACATGCATGGATCAAAACTGGAATCTCGTGTACAAAAAAGATTTAATAAGCAAATACTTACATGGAAACTTAATCAACATAAAAATTTGAACAATCAGTTTATGACACTAACAAAAGAATTCATAAAACCAAAATTAAAATATGCAATTTATTTCTTAGATAAGATACTTCAAAATCTTTTTATAGCCTTTGCACAAACAAATTTAACAAAACCAATAGATTTTTGTCATTTGCAAAGAAAAATTAATTAATGTAACCAACCCTCTCCAGCAGAAGGAAATATTAAGGAAGTATCACAAAAATTCAAATCACAAGGGCATTCTAGAAAATCTAAAAGAAATTCAAAAACGATATTACTGGCCTAATATTCAAAAACATTAACAAATTTATAAATGAATGTAGAATTTGTTTGGAAGCAAAAAATGAAAGAAATCCAATTTCCAGACCTCCAGTACTTCACAATCCGGCAGGGCAATACCCTTTTGATCATATTTATATAGACACAATCACTCTTGACAGTATCATTTATCTTACAATAATTGATTCATTCTCACGTTATGCTCAAGCCATGACAATGTAAAAGTAAAAACCCGGTTGACATTAAACATAGCTTACTAAACCTTTTTGCTCAACATAATATACCTAAATCTATTACGAGCGACAACGGTTCAGAATTTAATAACAAATTAATTCGAGATTTTAGTAACGAATCAAACATTAATTGGCATTTTAACATTGCCACGAGACCTCAAAGAAGAGCGCTCATTGAAAGATTTCACTCTACTTTACTAGAAAACATGCGAATTCTCAAAGCAAAAAATTCAATTAAAAAGTTTAATTTATTATAATAACACAAACCATTCCAGTGTTAAACAAAAACCTTTTGTAATCACTTATGGATATGAAAATGACATAATATCAAGATTGCCAGACTTAAAATCAATAGATGAAGAAAATAAAATTGATCAACATATGAATCAAATTCGCGATATTCAAAGTGAAGTCTTAAAAAATACCATTCCTAACGAAGAATGTGTACCAATTCCGGTTAACGAAAAAACTACATATATTAAAAAACCCACAAAAAAAAACAAAACCCCAGTATCAACCAATAAATGTGACTAAACAAGAAAATAAATTTGTATTTTCTGATGGTAAAAAATACCCTGAACAACAACTCAAAGTAAGAAAAAAATTTGTTCTTGATAATGAAACTGATTATCCTCCTGCTGATGGTTGCGATCTTGGTCCTAACCCCGGCACATCTTCAACTCCACACTGAACCAATCAACAACCCTCTATTACCAATATATTTTGGTAAAGCTCACATAAGTTTAGAAAATGTTCATTATTTCTATTACATCAATCTTTCTGACATCATAAATCAACTTTCAAAATTTAAAATTGCTATTAGAAACTTACCTTTACAACTGTTAATGAAAAATTCTAATTTTTCTATTATTTGTGAAAAAACAAAACATTTATATACTCTCTCAGATAATTTATTGGCAATGATTTCACTAAGAGGTAAACGTGGATTACTCAATTTTGTTAGTGAAGCTTCTAACTTTTTATTTGGAACTCTTGATGACAGAGACAAAAAGGAAATTATAGAGTATGTTCTGGATTTTCTGATCTAATGAAAAAAATATTCAAAATTCATTTACTAAAGATAAAATTTTACTGCAAAATATTACTCAAACGGTACGATCAAAAAATTAACAATATTATTCAAAATCAAGCTAAAATTGTTCAGCAATTAGAAAAAAATTCTGATTCTTCTGAAGTGCAAATAATGTTAAAATTAATCAATTTACAATACAAATTTATTGAAATAGAAAACTTTATAGAACAGCTGATTACAGCTGTGAATTTTGCAAGATTGCACATGTTACATCCTACGATTTTGAACGTTGCAACTCAACAAGATCTCATTAAAAATATGGGCATTGAACTTCCTCTTAATTTATATGAAATCTATCAACTAATAATTTGTGATGTCCAAATTGAAAAGAATTTAATAATTTTTATTATTTCATTTCCAACATTCTCAGAACAATATGCATACTACAATTTGTTATCAATTCCAATATTGAACAAAACACTTTTGGATACCCTCTCATTTTTGTTATCAGGGCAAACAAATCAATGGATCACTCAAAAACAGTGTTTAAAATTAGAAAGTTTATATTTTTGTAATCAAAAGAATTTACTACCTGTAACACCATGTATTCAAGAAATTCTAAATAATCATAAATTTACTAATTGTACTTTTGCCAACACTAAATTAATTAATGATATTGTAATACCAACTATTGTACCAAAGAATAAGCTATTCATTCAAAGTAATTGTTCACTCAGTCAAATTATGGTTAAAACTTGATAACATAAGTTTGATTCAACCTCTTAACAAAATCAAGGTGGCACCTTTATTTAATTTGTTCAGTGAACTAACAGCCACACCTAATATTAACATTGAATTAGACTTAAGTGAGGTTCATAACACTGCAACTATTAAGCAGTTTTCAACTCCCAATCTAGAATTAGTAACAATTAGTAACCACGACATTTCCTTATATATTATAATAACAATTAATTTAATTTTAGTACTAACGTATTTTTTACTTAAGAAGTTTAACATAAGTAATTGTGTTGCAAAAATTTGTAAAAAGAAAACTGATGAATGTAACAAATCTCAGATTGATTTAAATCCGTCAAAAGTAAACTTAAGTGAACGTGGAAGTTCACATTTATGAAGGGAGGTGTTATATATTATAACATCAGTCGGCCCACACTCAATCTCCGATTTGATAACTCTGCAACTCTGCAAGTGGCCTTTCTCGAAGCACACCTGCAAGGTCAATCGTCATTGTTGTAATAAACAGCTCACTAAGCATTTTATTACTATAAAACAGATTGTAAAAACCTAGTTTAGTTTAGTCTTAAATTATCCATCATGTAATTAAAAGTTTCGGTAATAAACGACAAATCAAAATTTCTTTAAATAGTGGCATGCCAGATCATATAGGAATAAACGCTTGTTTTAATATTCCTCAGATGAAGCAAACGTGTCAATCAGTAATAAAACGTGTGTAAAACAGTGGAAGGTAAACGAACTTTCTTTGGATTATTAAGAAATGCTATATGGGATTTAGATAATTCTTCAAACTCAAATACATGCTGTAATGTGTTTATAAAAGAGTTTTTAATACATACATTTCCAATTTTTTTAACTTTATGGTTTTTTGTCGTTTGTTAAAAAGACAAACGCCGTTTTAGTTGGGCTTACTAATTTCGAACGTTTTTACAGTTCAAAAATTGCTTAAAAATCTCACAGAAATAGCAATTTCAAATCTAAAAAGTTGTTCCTACACAAAAACAATATAAGATCGTATTTACATCTTAAATATTGCACATTTAATGCATAAAAGTCAACAAAAATCAATAAAACCGTTTCAAATTTCTCGGAAAACACAATTTTTATACAAAAATACTCTTCCTATACAAAAACGTATTTACATCTTAAATATTGCTCAATTAAAGCATAAACTTCAACAAAATCTAATCAAACTGTTAAAAGAACGATTAAAATCTCTCAAAAAATGCAATTTTTACACAAAAACGGGCAAAAACACAAAAAAATCGAATACAAAAAATATTTTTCTTATACAAAAACCAACTTATAAAAGTAATTACACCTCAAACATTGCACATTTATTGCTTAAAAATCAACAAAAATTAATAAATCTGTTAAAAACGCTTAGAATCTCTCAAGAAGATGCAATTTTACACAAAAATGCGTAGAAATATGTTCAAAAAAATATATTTCTTACACAAAAACATTTCAAAAACACGTTTACAATACAAATATTGCACATTTAATGATTTAAATTCAACAACCTTACAACTTACTAGCACAAACAATTGACAATTTTAATAATTCAGCATCAATTTGATAGTTTTAACAATCTTTCAGCTGACAGTTTTGTCATTTAATTGTCAATTTTATATTATGTCAATTATTTAACAATTTGATACTTTTAGGTACAATTTGTCAGTTTTAAGAACAATTTATGGATTTCTAAACGAATTGACAATTTCACCAACAATTTGACAGTTCAGGCAAGAAATTGACAATTTTGCAATAATTTGTTATAATCGATTAATTTGAAATCTGTCAACAATTTGACAGTTTTATTTACAACTTGATAGTTTTATCCACAATTTGACAGTTTAGTCAACAATTTGACATATCATATTAACAGCTGACAGTTTAACAACTCAACAATTGTCAATTTTGACAGTTCAAAAATAATTTTATTGTTTCAACCGTTTAACAGTAATTTTTAGGGGAAAGGTTGTGCTTGTAAGCTTTTTTGCATTGCAGAGCCTTGCTTACAGATATATTTGCCACTGCATATACAAAGAGTCTAAAATATAGTAATTTGATCAACGATTTTGCTATAAATAACTTTAAAAGTGTCAAAATTAATCTATATCTGTCATAAATATCATTCATCTGTCAAAAAACATTTTCAAACATCGGCATTTGTCATATTTAAACTATTATTAAAACATTTGAATCAATTTGAACATAGCAAATAGAAATTAATCAAAAATTTCAATCAAAAATACAATTTATAACAAAATAAATGTAAAAAAATGTGCAAAAATTTGATTTATTAGATAAAATTAATCAAAAAATGTCCATAAAACGTATTTAATTACACATAAATCGCTTAGCAAATTAAATTGTTGCAACAAATTTATTAAAAATTGCTTAGAGAAAACATATTGTAACAAATTATTTGATTTTTTGTTATAATTGTAGCATTAAAATCATAAACTTTGCAATAAATGTATCAAAAATTATGCTAAAAATTTATTTGAGTTAAGAAATTAAATAAAATTGCATGAGATTTTACAATGAAAACTTATTTACAACAAAAAATGTACAAGAAATTGTTGTAGAAATGTGTTGATTGTATTGGTAAATTAAAATTTCATAAATACTTATTTATTAGAGAAAAATTGCTTAAAAAATCAATGTCATTGATGTGATTTAAGCAGTTTTTATTCAATTTTATATCAAATTACGTTTTATGGGCTATTTTTTAATATATCTTGGTTTAAATGTGTTTTTTTTATTATTTTGTAAAATAATTGTGTTTTGCAATTTGGTTTCTTACAATTGCGTTTTCTGAGCAAAAAATATGTTGTATTGTATTATAAATTTTCAGCAGTAACGCATTTACTTTTTGAGTGATTTTTAAATTTAAATCTTCCGCTCGCCGGATTCTTCCGACAAGAGCGCCATCTATTGAGCATAGTGATCAGATTAGACTATCATAAAACTTTTCAAAGATTGTAAGTTGTGAGCATAACCTAAAATTAAATTAATATTTTCAAGCATTTATTAGTATTTACACTAAATTTAAAATGCAGTCAAATATATTATCAAAAAGAATGGCGCTGTGTACTTCAACATATTTAGCAGCTCAGAATGGCCAAACCGATACTTTAAAATATCTAAATGAAATTGAACAATTGCAAACAGAATCTGATTTATTGAAGATCACAGGATTTATTTTGTCCATTCAACATGGACATATGGATTTAACAAAATATTTCATGAACTGTTTAGAGGAAAGTTACATTGGAACAGAACTGGACCAAAATAATGATCAAGTTATAATAGATTCTGAAAGAGTTGAAGAAATTGTTTCAGATAGAGTTGAAGTATTGCATGAAGGTAAGCAAAAATATTATTATTAATATAATTTTTGTTAATTTTTGCATTAATTTACAGATGATTGGCGATCTCAATTAACGGAAGTTAATGATATTGATAAAATACAAAACAATAAACAAATTGAAAATTATGATTTGTTTATTACGGAGGAAATAAATACAGAAGATGTTTTAGAACCTGATGAAGAAATAATAACAGAAGATGGTGAAGAGAGCAGAATATTATTGGTAGCTGCAAAGCAAGGCAAGTTGAAAATATTAAAAGAAAAAATTGAAAAAGATGTTAATATCGATTCTACTGATTCTTTTGGAAATACTGCTTTACATCACGCATCCATTAATGGACACTTGAATGTAGTTAAATATTTACTGGAGAATGGAGCAAAAATTGAAAGTAAAAATACAGAATGCAATACGGCTTTACATTTATCTGCTTTGAATGGTCGTGCAAATGTGGTTGAATATTTGATGGAACAGAATGTGTTTGTTGATATTACAAATAAATCTTTCGAGACACCTCTGCACTGTGCAATTTTGAATGGATACAAGGAAGTAGTAACAATTTTATTGAATGGAAATGCATCTCCTAATACAAAGAATGAAAATGGAGATGCTGCAATACATATAGCTGCAGTGGCTGGAGATTCGTATGTTGTTGAAGAGTTAATAAAAAAAGGTGCTAATATAAAAATGTTTAACAAGAAAGGTTACATGCCAATACATATAGCTTCAAATGGCGATATTGTAGATGTGTTGATAAATTATGGCGCAAATATAGAAGATGAATCTTATCATGAATTTAAACCTCTACATACTGCTATCATTACTGGCAACAATAAAGTTTTTGAAAAATTAATATCATTAAATGCTGATGTTAACAGTTTTTGTAAAACAAGCATTTATTATCGTGGTACACTTATAATGGATTTAAAACCATTTCAATTAGCAGTTTGGTATCAACGTCTTTATATGTTAGAAATATTGCTAAAAAAAGACGTCAATATAAACGAAATTATGTCAGAAAACGACTCTGAATTTACAGCTTTACACTTAGCAGTACAGAATGGCAATTATAAAATAGTTGAACTACTTTTAGTACATGGAGCTCAAGTTACACTAGAAGATGGTATTGGTTACACTCCCATAAACATAGCCCAAGATAAGGAAATAGTAAGTCTATTAGATAGATATTCTGTTATGTAATATGACCATCCAATTTTATATGTTGCATTGAAACAAAAATTGTAAAATGTTGAAATAAAGATATATTTTTAAAGAATTGTTTAATTTCCTTCTACTTTGGTTTTAATTAGATAATCTATATTAATGCTAATGTCTTGTGTGTCTGCTGCAATTTCTAGAACATCATTCTTTTGTCATAACAATAATAGTTAAACCAAAATTAAGTTACATTTCTTGTAGATTTACATAACTTATAGTTTTAATTTGTCCTTAATATTAAAAAATTATTATATGCATATATCTTGCATAATTATTTAATAGTTAACGTTTCAATTACAAATTTATATTTTAAGTTACTGTTTTCTACAATTAAATGTTCGTTTGTAGCTCTGAAGAAGACAGCAACGCTGTTGAGACGTTAGCTATTAAATAATTATGCTATAAACTAATAGTAGTTTTATTAATAATTATCCAATCTCAAAAATAACTATTTTTTTTAATATAATTTATAATAACTAAAAGCTACATAATATATACTTTATATCAGTAGCGGAGCTATGGTTTTTGCTCTAACGCAAAACATTGAAAAGGACCCTCTTGTTGTAAGCAACTTATCAGACCTTACCAATTGTATTCTAAACAGTTTACACAATAAATTATATTAAATTGTATTTTAGACTGTCAACAGTGTTACTAAATCTGTCAATAACCTATTTAAAATGTCCAAATTTACTAAAATTACCAAACAGTTTACAACAATGTGATAAAACGCATACAATCTGCCAGATATTACTTATAATTGTCAAAAAGTTACTAAAGCTAAAAAGCAACAGTTGCAATATCATAATTCGGTAGATCTGTCTTGTAATATTTTAAACTGTCAAATTGAATGTAGGAACATATAAAAACATTATAAGTTTGCAGATCTGTACAAAATTTGTCAAATTGTATTTTAGACTGCCAAAAAGTCTTTAAAATGGTCAAATAGTTTACATGTTTAATGTATATAAACATCATAAGTTGACAAAAACGTATCAAATCAGTCAAAAAAGTAACAAAAACTTAGAAAAAAGTTAAATTATTATTAACAAAAAATGTATTAGATCTGTTAATTTTATTTTAAACTGTCATACAGAAAGTTATTTCATCTGTCAATAAATCTTAATAACTGTCAACAAAATACAAAAACTCTCAAATAGGTTGCAGTAATGTGTATAAACATTGTAAGCTGAAAAAAATTGACTTATTTTGTAAAAATAAATAACTTTTTTTAAAATAATATTTTTTTTTACATTTTTGACGATTTAATAACATTTTTAACAATTTTAAAACGTTTTTGATAATTTTAAAACATATCAACAGATTTGAGGAACATTTTTGACAAATTTGTAACAATTTTTACACTTTTTAAACTTTTTTGAGAAAATTTGTAAGATTTTTGACAATTTTAGAACATTTTTGAACTTATTTACTTAGATTTAGACTTGAAGAAACATTTTTGATAATTTAACATTACTTTTTTACATTTTTTAAATAATTAGTTAAATAGTTTTGAAAAAAAACTGACAATTTAATAACGTTTCTATTAATTTTTGACAACTTTAAAATATATCAACAAACTTGATGTACTTTTTTGATAATTTTGTAACATTTTTTAAACGTTTTAAACATTGTTGACAGTTTTGAAACATTTTGTTAAAAAAGTAACTACAACTCTCAAACAGTAATATATTTAAATGTATAGGTTACTAAAAACATAAAAAATAACTTAAGTTTTCAAAAAACAATTAAGATTGTGCATTCTTGAACAATTTCAAAATGTTTTGTGTAAAAAAGTTGACAATTATGGGCTAAAACTGTTAAAATATGTTCTAAAACTATCAACATTTTTTTTTTTTAGTTTTTTAATTTTATTTTTAATATTATATTTTGTTAGTTATTACTTTTTTTATATACCTATTTTTTAAATTAATTGTTTAATTGTTTATAGTACTTGTATCAATATTATTACTAAATTGGATGTTTCCCTGTTATTGGAATGTATTTTTTGTTGGGAAATAAATATTATTATTATTATTAACATTTTATAGAAAAGTATTAAAATAATCAAATTGTTTTCTGAAAAATGTCAAAATTGTCTCTAAAGTAATAAGCAAGTCTTAAATCTCAAAAATTGGTTGCTTTGATTTCTAACAAAATTGTTATAATCTGTTACTATATAACAGTTAACAGTTGGTAAAACTATCAAAAAGTTACTAAAACAACAAAAAACTGCTAAAACATTAAAGTTGGTATAAGAAACCGAAATCTGTCAAAGTCTACTCTGTTAGATGTCCAAAAAGTTACTCTAAAACTGTTAAAAAGTTTACAATACTAAAATCTTTAAAAAGTACTAAAATTGTAAAAAAAAATATTCGTGTATAAAAGTTAGCCGCAATGTATCAACATTGACAGGTTCTAATCTAAAACTAATAAAATTGAACTTAAAACGCAACCAGTTGTTAAACTATAATTTAAGCGTCAAATGATTACGTAACAGTCAAACAGTGACAGATGATGACTTAACTGACACAACTGCTAACAAAGAAATAATCTTATTTGAAATTTGGCTTCAGTTTTGATTACCCTAATAGTAATTGTCAGACCACTTCAATCCAAAATGTTGATTCGTTATCATACCACCCACTCACCCATCCAAGTGTTCTTCACTCTTCAAGAGTTTGTCTTCTATGCGAGCGCCAGAAATCACTTTGTTACAAGAGAAGATTGTGATCCAATCTCTTAATACATAACAAATGAGTGGATGAGTAAGTTACTCAAATCCAATATGTTGACTTGATACAAAGCATGTCCCACGTAGCCACTAAAGTGTTTGTCATCAAGAAATTCTATGTTCACTTTGTCACAAGAGAAGATCGTGATCCAATGTCTTGATAACTAACTGCAGTTCAACTACTAACTTGTTATCATGCTATGAAATAACCCAACTACCCACTCTTGTGTTTGTCATCAAGAGATTAGATGTGTGTATTCTATGCAAGCGTCAGAGTCCACTTTGTCACAAGAAAAGGTTTTGATCCAATCTTTTGATGATTAACACTTGGGTGGGTGAGTGGGCCACTCCAATTTAAACTGTTAATACCAAGCTTTAGAATATTCCAATACTACTAAAGTCAAAATGCATCTTACAAATGATCACTATCTAAAAATAACTTATGTCATAGCTACAAATAACCAATTGTCAAAATATAATAAAATTAAAATGACAAGCAACAATAAACATATACACAACTGCCAATTAAAGACAAACTGCCAAATACTAACACAGTAGGCATAGAATAACAAAACTGTTGAAGGATAACTTACCTGTCAAATAATTTAACAATCAAAATTTAACGCAACTGACAAAATTATAAAGATTTCAATAAATGTAACTATCAAAACATTGTCAAACAATGCTACATCTGTCAAATAATGACAAAAAAAGTTTATTGTCGACATATATCTAAATTGAACCAAAAACGCAACTAATTATTTAGCTGTCAAATAGTAACAAATAATGACTTAACTGACCCAACAGTAAATTAAAATTGGTTTTCAGTTATAATATGACGTAGTAGCGGAGCTAAGACTTGTGAACCTTACCGCAATAAATTGAAAAGAGCTCACACACAGGTTTAAAAACGAACGTTTGCTACTGGGCTACTTTTAGGATTCCTAATAAGACTACCCAAACGACGGTAGCGCAAAAAATCTATCGGATGTCTAGATAATAAAGAAACTACTTTTGCTGAGCAAGTACAAAGCTTACAATAAGAAACGCAGGTTTTTTTTAGAACTAAAAAAGAGGTCAAGACGGTTTGTTGATAAAAGTTTATAGATTTTATTGAAGCAACAAAACTACTATAGAGTAACAATCAGAGGTGCACAATAGAACTAAAAAAATGCTGTGCAGGAACGCTGGACTAATCATCTCAGAAATAAAATGCTTTTGTTTGTATTTAAAATCTTATGGGCTGAGACTTTTACGTTTGTATTCATAAGTTTGTAAAAGTTTGTAGATTAAGCGGTTGACAAACTTTTACAAAAAAACCATTTTTGACTTTTTTAAGTAGTATTAATTTTAGCAACCAGTCTCTATAAAATGTGTTAAATTCTTTGTTATTTTTTATATAATTATTTTAAATAATCACAGGTACTTCTAATATTATTACAAAAAAACAGTAATTTGGAAACTTAGAATTGCTGCAGGTATACAAGACATTTGCAGTGATACATGTTGACTAATTAAAATAAATGTTAAAAAATAAAACATTTTTATAAATATATCTTTATTTTAATATTTTACAATTTTTGTAACATAAATTGCATGGTCATATTACAGCTTTTATGCTTACAAGAAATAGTAGAAGCACTGCAAATATTTGTTTAAATGTAGATGAATTACATAAAATGAAACCATTTGACAATTTTTTGTTTTGGAGTTTGATGCTTAGTTCTAAATTATATGCTTTTTTAAAGTTAATTTGAGTAAAATTTACCACGAAAATTGATAGTGAGCAATTTTTTGCAAGTATTACACATTGTTTGCGTTTAGTAAAAGATTTTTAATTAATTTTAAGCAATAATTGCGTTTTCTAAGCAATTTTTGATTAATTTACAGCGTATTCTAGAATATTTATTTCTTGCAGAAAGTTTGCTTTCTGAGCAATTGATTGCAAATATAACATCACATTTACGTTTATCACACAATTTTTAAATATTAATTGCGTTTTTTAATTAATTTTGAATGTATTTTAACTAATAAATGCGTTCTCTGGATGATTTTTGATAGATTTCTTATAGAAAATGTGTTTTTCAAGCGACTAATTGCCAATATTGTACATTGTTTGTGTTTTATCTTCTTCTTCTTTATGTGCCGTCTCCATTCCGGATGTTGGCTATCATCATTACTACTTTGATTTTGCAAACTGCCTTTCTAAACAGATCAGTTGACGTGACCTTAAACCATTTTCTCACATTACTAAGCCAAGACATTCTTCTCGCTCCGATAGATCTTTTTTCCATGATTTTTCCTTGGATTATGAGTCGGAGAATCTCATATTTCGGACCTCTCATGATGTGGCCGAGATATTGCAGTTTTCTTTTTTTCACGTCCAGTAGGATCTCTCTGTCTTTCTCCATTCTTCTCAGAACTTCTACGTTAGTCGCATGTTCTGTCCATGATATTCCCAACATCCTAAGGTAGGCCCACATCTCAAAGGCTTCTAATTTCCTCTCACAATACACGTTGAGGGTCCAAGCTTCTACACCTTAAAAAAGGACTGGGAATACGTAACATTTGATGTTTTTTAAGCAATAAATAATTTTTTTAGAAGAATTATAATGAATTTTGAGTAGGAAACGTTTTCCAAGCAATTCTCTGTAAATATCACACATTGTTTGCGTTCTAAATTAATTAATAATTAGTTTGAAACATTATTTGCGTTTTCTAAGCAATTTTTGATCTATTTTGAGCAATAAATGAGTTTTCTAGAAGATTTATGACTGATTTTTTACTGAAAATATTTATTTCAAGCATTTTTTGCAAATCGATGGTTAAAGTGTGAAACCTCGTAAGTCGTTTTTTTCCGTTTACGCGTTTTTTACACTAAAAGTTTATATATATTCACATTTATTAAACTGCAAATCCTCGTAACTTAAATTTAAGTCTATGGGACTGCAGGCTCCATCTATCAAAACCCAGTAAATCTAATTCACCTAAACAATCAATTCCAAAACTAAACGTTTTTCCCTTCTCCTGTAAAATTCACTAAAATTGACTTACGAGGTTTTACACTTTAACCATCGAAATATCATGTAAGGTTTGCGTTTTTTAATCAATTTATTATTAATTTTAAACGCGTTTTTTAAGTTTTTTTATGTATTTTTAACAACAAATGCGTTTTCTTAAAAAATCATGATAAAATATTATACTGGAAATGTTTATTAAGCGATTATTTGCTAATTTATAATAAATTTTAAACATTATTTGCAATTTTATAATCAATTAATTATAAACAATAATTGCATTTTTAAGCAATTTTGGATCTAGTTTGATCAATAAACGCGTTTTTTAGAAGATTCAAAATAGAATTCATCCAGAAAGTGTGTTGCTTAAACAATTCTTTCCAAATATTATGCAAAAATTACGTTTTGTGGTCTAATTTTGAATATAATTTGACTACAATTTCGTTTTCCACACGATTTTTGATTAAATTTAACCAATTAATGTGTTTTCTTGATGATTTATGATGAATTTCACAAAGAAAATTTGTTTTTTGAGCGATTCTTTGCAAATATCGTGCACAATTAAGATTTTATAGTTTTTAGCTTAGTTTATAATTAGTTTTTTAAGCAGTTTTAGACTAATTTGAATCAATAAACGCGTTTTCTAAAATGTCTATGATGGAGAAAATTTTTCACATTGTTTATGTTTAGTAGTAGATTTATAATTATCTTGAACAATAATTGCATTTTGTAAGCGATTTTTGATGTATTTTAAGCAATAAAAGTGTTTTTTAAAATAATTATGATAGATTTTTTATAAGAAATATGTTTTCTGAGCAATTCTTTGCAATATTACACATTATTTGCGTTTTGTAAGCAAGTTTTGGTTAATTTTAAATATTAATTGTTTTTCAAAGCAATTTTTGATGTATTATTCAAGCAATAAATGGGTTTTTTAGAAGAATCATAATCAATTTTATACAGGAAAAGTGTTTCAATTTCTTACTAATATTACAATTAAAATTTTAATTTTTGTAGCCAATTTTTAATTAATTTTAAACAAACTTGAAATTTCTAAGCGATTTATGATTAGTTTTGAGCAATAAATACTTTTTGTAGAAATTTATGATGAGTTTCTTATAAAAAAGTGTTTTTCAAACGATTCTTTGAAAATATCACACACGATTTGCATTTTGATGCTAATTGTTAACAATAATTGCGCTTTCTATTTTAAGCATTTAATGCCTTTTCTGAAAAGTTCATAATGGATGTTACGTAGGAATGGTGTTTTATAAGCAATTTCTTGTAAATATCATGCATGATTTGCTGTTTGTGGCTAATTTATAACTAATATTAAACAATATTTGCGTTTTCTAAGCAATTTTTGATGATTTCTTAGCAATAAATGCATTTTTTTAAAGATTTATAATAAACTTCATCTATGAAGTAGGTTTTTGTGTGAATAATTTTATTAATTAAATACGTTTTCTAAAAGATTCATAATAAATTTCATTCAAGAAATATATTTTCCGAGCAATTCTTAGCAAATATCACGCACGATTTGTGTTTCAAATTTAAATTGATGAAAATTTTGTAGTTTTTAATACAAATTGAATTTTTGTGCTTATTTACAATTAAATTTTTGCTTTCTTTATTGGTTGCTAATTATTTTAAAAACAATTAAAAAAAATTAGCATCAATTTGAACATAATTAAATTAAATTTTTGTTATTCTTAATACAATAATTGGTTCTGGTCATCATTTACATTAGAAATTTTGTTTTTCCCAATAGTTGCTAACTGTTTCAACCACAATTCAAAAAATTTCGCACCAATTCGAACATAATCCAATTAATTTTTTTAATTTTTTAAATTTTTTGATACCAAATATAGTTTTGGTGCTCATTTTTAATTGATTACCAACACGATTCAAACAATTTGGCATTAATTTGAACAAAATTAAATTTATATTTTGTTATTGTAGATACAAAAATTGGTTCTGGTGCTTATTTATAATTGAAAGTTGGTTTTCTTTATTGGTTATCAATTATTTCATATGCAATTAAAATATTTTGGCATCAATTGGAACATAATCAAATCAAAATTAGTCAATTTTTTGTTTGTTTTTGATCCAGAGTACAGTTCTATTGCTCATTTTTAATTAAAATTTTGTTTTGTAATTATATATTGTTTCAAAAATAATTTGAACATTTTGGTACTAATTAGATTGAACAAACTTTGAGAATTACGTAAGAAATACTAAAATCCAACCAGAAAATTTAAAAACTGTAAAAATGTACAAAATTCGGCCATAATATGTCAAAAACATTCTTAAAAAATAACGTAAAAATCCCAAAATTAGCTAAATAATGTTTTTAACTAAAAAAATGGAAACATATAATTATAAAAAGTTAAAATCTGGTCTGAAAACTTAAAAAACTATAAAAACAGAACAATAAATTGGCTAAAATATATATATATATATTATCCCGATATAATATGACGTTATTTCCATTTGAAAAACTAAAGAATGTTTTCCTACAAACAATATAACTGACGTTAGTTATATTGTTTGGTTTCCGCCGTTATATTTCATTTGTGTACCAGGTAGTTCTATTTATGTTTTCGGGTTTTTTAGTTTATCTACTCTTTTTGTCAAATGACTTTTGTATGCAATAATCTTTATAAAATTTGATCTCATTCTTAGTGTCTCCCCTTCACGTAATACATTTGTTATTTCCGGTCTGTGAATCCCAAAGATTTACAGTAAGTTTGTTAACTTTTAGTCGGTACGCAGCATGTTTTACCTCCATTATTACAACTAAATGCAGTAGCGGTAATGATAACAGTTGTTTTCATTGCTCCAATTATCAGCAGACATGCTAATCTTTGTACTTTACCTAGTTTGGTTGTCGTACTTTTTAAGAGTAGTTTTTTTATCCTATTCAAGAGCTCCCTCCGTAAGTGATGTAGGGTGTAGTAACTACAGTGTACAACTATCTGGTTATATCGGTTGTTAATTCTCATATTTGTCCAATCATCGCTTTGGTTGCCAAGTGCACCCAGGTAGCTTTTGGTACTTAAGTACTTAAGTACCTTATTTCCTTTACCATGAAAAATGTGATTTTATACATTTACAAAAATTTTAATTTTTCAGTTGTGTTTACTGATAAATGTAACTGGCTGGGTTTAAGTTACCACTAATAAAGACCTAAGGTGATCTGCTTCCATAACATATTGCACCCTATATCATAACTCCTTGTGTTAGTGCTGTGTTGCGTTCCACAAAAAATGTTGAATTTATGCGTTCTCCGCAACTAGATCTGACTCTTCTATAACCGTTGTTGGCCCACAAACAAAAAATTTGATGCCATTCTTGAACTCAATTTGCTCTTTCGTTGCTTCATTCTAATCTGCGGGTACGGTAAAGTGGAGTAAGAGAAAGTTACAAAAATGCAGTCTAAAAGATTTTATCCGGCGATAAACAAATGACATTGACATTCTGTATCCTGCATCTTCCATCCAATCTATTGCTAATGTCTTGTAAGTCTGCTGCAACTTCAAGTTTCTAAATTATTGTTTTTACTTTTTATAATAGAATTTTGCACTTTTTAACAGTTAATGACATAATTTTGGTGCTGTTTGACAATCTTCTTTACTAATTTTGATATTACATGTAAATCATTTTGTACTTTTCAACAGTTTATGGCCGAGTTTTTGTGCTTTCTGAAAATAATTTGATTTAGGTTCTCATCAACTTTATGTTGATATTTCATGATATTATATATAGTTTTACAATTTTTATTATTTTATTAAAAGAATTTTGCACTTTTTTTCTGATATTTCTAACAATATCTTTGATATATTTTATGTTATAAATGTTTTTTCTGTTCATTTTTAATATTGATAAATCTCATTTGGTAAAAATCTAGTTTTTCAGTTTAATTTTAAGGTTTTAAAAGTAATTACAATTACAATTTTTAGAATTATAATAATTTTAAAAATAAATTTCATATTATATTAAGTTTTCTGACTCGGTTGTGCTAAGTATTGTGTGGTTAACGTGATTTTTTTATAAATTTTCTTGATGTAAATGCTTTTTCTGGGTAATTCGAAGGTTTTTTAAGTAAATCTTATGCAACATTTGAGTCTTTTAAGCAAATTTTCATATTTTTTCGGAATTTGCAGGCGATTTTATGTTAATTTTTTTAATCTTACAAATGTTTTTTTCTGTGCAGTTTAAAGGTTTTAAATATAAATTTTGTGTTCTCTAGATCTGGATTGAAAGTTGACGGGTAAATCAAAGTCTACTGCATGTATGCCTCATTAGGTTCTTTGTACCTTCACCAGTAGTGACCTCACTCCGTTGACTTGGCATTCAACTGCTATGTGGCTGATGTTTGTAAAAACAACGCTTTGAGGAGTCTTTTTACTGGCCAAGTCAAGTCAGTAGCTCCCGAACATGAACTCTCTATCGTATGAGAACGCCGGGCATGCACATAGCACGTGTTCGATCGTCTTGTCATCAATTTCACATTCTCTACACTTTGGATTGTCTTCAATAACAATTGTGTGCATGTGTTTTTTTTTAGTTGGTAGTGTCCTGTCAAGATTCCTGTTATAATTTGCAAGTTCTTTATGGACATTTGCAAGTAGTAATTGGTTGTCTTAGCGTTTGAAGCAGTCATTGCTTCTTTTACCTGTCTGCTGCCCGGTGTGTTATCCCAACGCCGTCTCAGTAAATTCTGTGTTTTTTTTAGTAGGTTATTTAAGCTTTTGAGTGTTAAAGTGGTCCAGGATTCTGGTCCACACAATATGAGGGTTGACTCTTTACGCGCCAGTTCGTCCGCCTCAATGTTACCTACTTTGTTGGAATGTCCTTTTACGCAGAGCACCTTGATGTTATTTCCACAGGCTGCTAAAGTAAGGGTACAATAACATTCAAAAATTATCTCTGATGTGATTCTTGGCCTGCTTATAGCAAATAGAACCTCTCTACTATCCGTTAGAATTTGAACATTCTTGTCAAATATTTTACGGATTACAATTTCTCTAACTTTTTAGGTTATCCCAACTACTTCTGCTTGGAAGATAGTCAAGTGCGGTTCTAGTGGCAATAATATTAATATTTTGAGGTCCAGGTCTTGCAAGAAGATTTCTGCTCCAGAACCTTTATTAGTTTTTGATTTTAATCGAATTATTGACCACGTTTTGCTCCTCTTGTTCATGTGTGCGCACGTTGAAAGGTTTTTGAAACACAACGACATGTTAACTGTTTGCGCTCATAACAAAAGATGTTTTCTCAACAGCCTCTTCCAGAAAAGTACAGTGTTTGCCAGCCCTCTTTATAGTGTGCTATAGTCCAGCTGCATTTAGACGTAAATCATAACAATGAAGAGTTAAACAAAGATAAAAAACTACAGTACCTACAATTCCCATTAAAAGGCAAAGCTTATCAGACAATAAAATCTCTGGAGATCACTAACGTAAATTATACAGTAGCGTTAGAACTTCTAAAGCAACGTTTTAAAAATACCAGAGGAAGGAAATGTTTGCTATTCTCAACATAAATAAAAAATAAACACAAAATTAGTAAACAACACGTCGCAGCACATGCGTGCTTTACAATCGTTTGGACGTGGATTCATAAGAAGATCTAATTGTGTATCTTATATGTACGAAGCTAAACTGCAAAACCAGAAAAAAATTGGAAAGAATTCATAAAAGATAACAAATTGCCGATAATAAAAGAGTTGGAACAGTTTTTGTCAGTAAGATGTTGACTATTGGAAACATTGGGATTAAATAATAACATGAAGATCAATAGACTAGAACCTTGCAGACTAATGATTGTAGAAGCAAAGCGTAAATGCGCTATGAGTAAATCAGAGAATTGCTGCATTTACAAATTCAAAAACTTTTTTTAGCTTGAAGTGACCAACAGAATTACAAAGGCCCGGAGCAAAATTAATTGTGCCTAAACTGCTTACAATCCAATCATTAGGAAACAACCTGCAAATCAAGTGGATGCAGAGAATGAGTAAGAAACACATTATCTTACTACATCTAAAAAACAGAGAGACAGCCCACACAGAATTTATAATCCTGGTAATCACGTTAGCACCGGCAAAGAACCTAAAAACATAAATCATGTCCTACTATCAACAGCAACTATATTTATTAAGAATAAACATAAGGTTTGTGCGCTATTGGACAGCGGTTTCCAAGTCAACATTATGACCGCTAAGCTGAGTTGTCAGCAAACGGGACGTCGGATAGACTCGCGGTTTCTCGTTCCCGCCAGTCTACAAAAATTGTACAAAAAAACCTTGGTAGGAGTAGGAGGGCTTTAAAAAAGATTGTTGCTTTAATCTCGGAGCCAACTCAAAACATTGCAAAAACCAAAGAGCAATGGTTAACCATCTACGTGCGCACACCCACACCAAAATTTAAAAGACGAGCAGTGAAAAGGAATACGTTAAATGGTCAGCAAAAACATTGTTCTCTACTTATGCTACTTCTCACATACCTTATCAAAAGCCACAGAAAACAAAAAAAAAGAGGAGCGAAAAGCAAAAACAAAGAAAGCCAAGACTTACCAAAGTATTGACGGTGAAAAGATAAACAAAAGAAGAAAATTTATTGAAACATTAGTACCAACCAAAATTGCATAAATAATGAGAAGAAAAAGAGAATTGCTCAAGGAAATCAAACTGAATGAATTGACTAAGCAATTTTAATACGGCAGATACGCCATCTTGAGGTTGACAACAATGCAACTTTTAAAATGGTCCGAATATATCTGGCAACCAGAGGACACAAAAAACTAATTCTAAATGGAGATACTAAAATCTCACTAAAAGTAAAACTGACAAATCTACTGACTACCAAAAGAAGTACTTATAATAAAACTACACAAAATATTTAAAAAAAAAAGGATACGACAAGGAAGAAATTAATAAAGATATATAAAAACTAAAAAAATACCTAAGGTCAAAGCAAATATTTAGGTTGAATAACGCAATAATAGGAGGAAGAAGATATGAATGTTAGTGTAAAAAGTAGGACAGAAAAAAAGTGTAAGGGGACAGCATGTGTTGCCGCAGCCAACTGAGTGAGTTCCGCAAAGCTAAAACCAGCTCACTTTAAACTAGTACCGCATTAGTGATAATAACAAGGACAAATTAACAGCAGGACTAACGCAAAGAAGAAAACCGAAAGGTATTGCCATGCGCTAGTCATTTTCAACATTTCACTACTCGTATTTCTCAACAAAAATATAAAGAAGCACACAAAAGCAATCATAATTGGAATCAATTTTAATGCAAAGTCCAAAGATTGTTCCAAATACCGACGTGACTATGAGCACAGTAAATTTGGCAAAGTTTATATAAAAATAGTGAGATGAGAAAAAAGCCAAAAAAATTTACTTTTGCTGTTGTAATTGATTCTCGGAATAATAAAGTAAATCAGCTTTATTACAATTCCAATAACTAAATCTATTTATAACAATTTCATTATAATCTCATTAACAATAGGTAATAACGTGTAATCCTTTATTTTAATAAACTTCTTAAAATGTTAGTTGCAATGGGTAAATCCGGCTTATTTTAATCTTCTTTAGAAACATTATAAGAATTACTTCTTAGATTTAATTCAGTTGATAGTTAACCTTTCAAAGATTGTAAAACCTAAAATTAAATTAATATTTTCAAGCAATTTATTAGTATTTACACTAAATTTAAAATGCAGTCAAATATATTATCAAAGAGAATGGCGCTGTGCACTTCAACATATTTAGCAGCTCAGAATGGCCAAACCGATACTTTAAAATATCTAAACGAAATTGAACAATTGCAAACAGAATCTGATTTATTGAAGATCACAGGATTTATTTTGTCCATTCAACATGGACATATGGATTTAACAAAATATTTCATGAACTGTTTAGAGGAAAGTTACTTTGGAACTGATGTGGAACGAAATAATGATCAAGTTTTTATTGATTCTGAAAGAGTCGAAGAAATTGTTTCAGATAGAGTTCAAGTATTGCATGAAGGTAAGCAAAAATATTATTATTAATTTAATTTTTGTTAATTTTTGCATTAATTTACAAATGATTGGCGATCTCAATTAACGGAAGTTAATGATATTGATAAAATACAAAACAATAAACAAATTAAAAATAATGATTTGTTTATTACGGAGGAAATAAATACAGAAGATGTTTTAGAACCTGGTGATGAAATAATAACAGAAGATGGTGAAGAGAGCAGAATATTATTGGTAGCTGCAAAGCAAAGCAAGTTGAAAATATTAAAAGAAAACCTCAGAAAAGATGTTAATATTGATTCTACTAATTTTTTTGGAAATACTGTTTTACATCATGCATCTATTAATGGACACTTGAATGTAGTTAAATATTTACTGGAGAATGGAGCAAATATTGAAAGTAAAAATTCAGAATGCAATACAGCTTTACATTTATCTGCTTTATTCGGTCACGCCAATTTGGTTGAATATTAATTGGAACAGAATGTGTTTGTTGATATTACAAATGTAACTTTTAATACACCTTTGCATTATGCAATTTTTATCAAGCACAAGGAAGTAGTAACAATTTTATTGAATGGAAATGCATCTCTTAATATAAAAAATGAAAATGGAGATGCTGCAATACATATAGCTGCAATTGCTGGAGATTCGTATATTGTTGAAGAGTTAATTAAAAAAGGCGCTAATATAAAAATGTTTAACAAGAAAGGTTACATGCCAATACATATAGTTTCAAATGGCGATATTGTAGATGTGTTAATAAACTATGGCGCAATTATTGAAGATAAATCCAATCGCAATTTAACCCCACTTCATACAGCTATAATTACTGGCAACAATAAACTATTTAATAAATTAATATCATTAAATGCTGATATCAACAGTTTTTGTAGAATAAACTGCAATTATATCAATAATTTTTTTAAATTGCAATTAAAATCATTTCAATTAGCAATTTGGTATGGACGTCTTCATATGTTTGAAATATTGTTAAAAAAAGATGTTAATATAAACGAATCGGAAAACAAATTTAAGATTACAGCTTTACATTTAGCAGTATGGAAAGGTTCTTGTGAAATAGTTGAACTACTTTTAGTAAGTGGAGCCAATATTACAGAAAATGATTTTGATGGGTACACTCCTGTAAGTTTGGCCAAACAGTATAAGCACCAGCAAATTGTAAATGTGCTAGAAAGATATTCTGTGATGTAATATAAGCATAAAATTATAAGTTAGATTAAAAGAATTGTAAGATATTTAAATAAAAATATAATTATTAAAAAAAAAACAAATTGAATTTTTTTAGGTTAAGTGCTTGTCGTGAAGCTTTACTAACTTAGCGATTGTTTATGTTAAGCTTGCTTGCCTGCAGTAACGCATTAGTTGTAAAGCATATTTTACCAATTATCACATCAAACGACTTCTGTATGCAATAATCTTTTATGAATTTTCTTTAACTTTGAGGCTTTTTGTCGTTTGTAAAATAGGCAAATGCCGTTTTGGTTAGGTTTACTTAATTTTTTTTTTAAATTGCACATTTATTGCTTAAAAATCTCATTGAAAAAGCAATTTTAAATCCAAAAAGTCGTTCCTACACAAAAACAATTTAAGATTGTATTTTCATCTTAAGTATTGCACATTTTATGCATAAAAGTCTACAAAAATCAATAAAACCGTTTTAAATCTTTTGAAAAACACAATTTCTATACAGAAAAAATATTTTTTGTACACAAAAACAAATTAAGAACGTATTTATAACTCAAATATTGCACAATTAAAGCATAAACTTTAACAAAATCTAATCAAACTGTTAGAATCTCTCAAAAAGATGCAATTTTACACAAAAATGCGTAGAAATATAAAAAAATGTTCAAAAAATATATTTGTTACACAAAAACATTTTCAAAACACGTTTCCAGCACAAAGATCGTACATTTAATGCTTAAAATTTAACAAAAAATATTAGCACTGTTGAAAAACGCATAAAATCTCTCAGAGAAAACGCATAAACTTAAAAAATATATAAATTTTTTTTTTTTATATATATAAACAATTAACAACTGACAGCTCACTAGCACAAACAATTGGCAAGTTTAATAATTCAGCATCTATTTGGTAGTTTTAACAATCTTTCAGCTGACAGTTTTGTCATTTAATTGTCAATTTTAGCAATTATTTAACAGTTTTTTTAACAATTTGATACTTTTAAGTATAATTTGATAGTTTTAAGAACAATTTATGGATTTCTGAACAAATTGACAGTTTTAGCAACAATTTGACAGTTCAGCAAGAAATTGACAATTTTGCAATAATTTGTTATAATCGATTAATATGAAATCTAATAGTTTGTCAAGTATTTCACAGTTTTAATCAACAATTTGACAGTTTTATTCACAACTTAATAGTTTTATCCACAATTTGACAGTTTAGTTAACAATTTGACATATCATATTAACAACTGACAGTTTAACAACCCAACAATTGTCAATTTTGACAGTTCAAAAATAATTTTATAGTTTCAACCGTTTAACAGTAATTTTTAAGGAAAAGGTTGTGCTTGTAAGCTTTTTTGCATTGCAGAACCTGGCTTACAGATATATTTGCCACTGCAAATACAAAGAGTCTAAAATATAATAAATTGAACAACGATTTTGCTATAAATAATTTTAAAAGTGTCAAAATTAATCTACATCTGTCATAAATATTATTCATCTGTCAAAAACAATCTCAAATATCGGCATTTGTTATATTTAAATTATTATTAAAACATTTGAATCAATTTGAACATAGCAAATTGAAATTAATCAAAAATTTCAATCAAAAATACAATTTATAACAAAATAAATGTAAAAAAATGTGCAAAAATTTGATTTATTAGATAAAATTAATCAAAAAATGTCCATAAAACGTATTTAATTACACATAAATAGCTTAGCAAATAAAATTGTTGCAACAAATTTATTAAAAATTGCTTAGAAAAAACATATTGTAACAAATTATTTGATATTTTGTTATAATTGTAGCATTAAAATCATAAACTTTGCAATAAATGTATCAAAAATTATGCTGAAAATTGATATAAGTCAAGAAATTAAATAAAATTGCATGAGATTTTACAATGAAAACTTATTTACAACAAAAAATGTACAAGAAATTGTTGTAGAAATGTGTTGATTGTATTGGTAAACTAAAATTGCATAAAAATTTATTTATTAGACAAAAATTGCTTAAAAAATCATTGTCATTGATGTGATTTAAGCAGTTTTTATTCAATTTTATATCAAATTAGGTTTTATGGGCTATTTTTGATATATATCTTGGTTTAAATGTGTTTTTTTAATTATTTTATAAAATAATTGTGTTTTGCAATTTGGTTTCTTACAATTGCGTTTTCTGAGCAAAAAATATGTTGTATTGTATTATAAATTTTCAGCAGTAACGCATTTACTTTTTGAGTGATTTTTAAATTTAAATGTTCCGCTCGCCGGATTCATCCGACAAGAGCGCCATCTATTGAGCATAGTGATCAGATTAGACTATCTTAAAACTTTTCAAAGATTGTAAGTTGTGAGCATAACCTAAAATTAAATTAATATTTTCAAGCATTTATTAGTATTTACACTAAATTTAAAATGCAGTCAAATATATTATCAAAAAGAATGGCGCTGTGTACTTCAACATATTTAGCAGCTCAGAATGGCCAAACCGATACTTTAAAATATCTAAATGAAATTGAACAATTGCAAACAGAATCTGATTTATTGAAGATCACAGGATTTATATTGTCCATTCAACATGGACATATGGATTTAACAAAATATTTCATGAACTGTTTAGAGGAAAGTTACATTGGAACAGATCTGGACCAAAATAATGATCAAGTTTTAATAGATTCTGAAAGAGTTGAAGAAATTGTTTCAGATAGAGTTGAAGTATCCAATGAAGGTAAGCAAAAACATTATTATTAATTTAATTTTTGTTAATTTTTGCATTAATTTACAGATGATTGGCGATCTCAATTAACGGAAGTTAATGATATTGATCAAATACAAAACAATAAACAAATTGAAAATAATGATTTGTTTATTACGGAGGAAATAAATACAGAAGATGTTTTAGAACCTGATGAAGAAATAATAACAGAAGATGGTGAAAAGAGCAGAATATTATTGGTAGCTGCAAAGCAAGGCAAGTTGAAAATATTAAAAGAAAAAATTGAAAAAGATGTTAATATCGATTCTACTGATTCTTTTGGAAATACTGCTTTACATCACGCATCCATTAATGGACACTTGACTGTAGTTAAATATTTACTGGAATATGGAGCAAAAATTGAAAGTAAAAATACAGAATGCAATACGGCTTTACATTTATCTGCTTTGAATGGTCGTGCAAATGTGGTTGAATATTTATTGAAACAGAATGTGTTTGTTGATATTACAAATAAATCTTTCGAGACACCTCTGCACTGTGCAATTTTGAATGGATACAAGGAAGTAGTAACAATTTTATTGAATGGAAATGCATCTCTTAATACAAAGAATGAAAATGGAGATGCTGCAATACATATAGCTGCAGCATCTGGAGATTCGTATGTTGTTGAAGAGTTAATAAATAAAGGTGCTAATATAAAAATGTTTAATAAGAAAGGTTACATGCCAATACATATAGCTTCAAATGAAGATATTGTAGATGTGTTGATAAATTATGGCGCAAATATAGAAGATGAATCTTATCATAAATTTAAACCCCTGCATACTGCTATCATTACTGGCAACAATAAACTTCTTGAAAAATTAATATCATTAAATGGAGATGTTAACAGTTTTTGTGAAACAAACATTAATTATTGTGGTGGTGCATTTATATTGGACTTAAAACCATTCCAATTAGCAGTTGGGTATGGACGTCTTTATATGTTAGAAATATTGCTAAAAAAAGATGTCAATATAAACGAATTAGAAAACAAATTTAAGATTACAGCTTTACACTTAGCAGTATTGAAAAACAATTATAAAATAGTTGAACTACTTTTAGTACATGGAGCTCAAGTTACACTAAAAGATGGTAATGGTTACACTCCCATAAACATAGCCCAAGGTTATAAATATAAGGAAATAGTAAGTCTATTAGATAGATATTCTGTTATGTAATATGACCATCCAATTTTATATGTTACATTAAAACAAAAATTGTAAAATGTTGAAATAAAGATATATTTGTAAAGAATTGTTTTATTTTCTTCTACTTTGGTTTTAATTAGATAATCTGTATTACTGCTAATGTCTTGTGTGTCTGCTGCAACTTTAAGTTTCTAATTTATTGTTCTTTTGTATTAATAATTTATTTATATTAAAGCAAAATTAAGCTACATATGTTGTAAATTTACATAACTTATAATAACTGAAAGCTACATTATATATAATTTAGAAAGAGTGCATACAAAAATTTAAAAAATAGTTTTAAATGAGAAAAATAGTAATAAAAATCATTAAAATAGTAAAGAAAAAATAATACAATTTCAGTAAATCACATAAATAAGGCATAATTGATGGTTGTAATCTCTACTATGTGATAATTCATGTTGATGAAATAATAAAACAATTTACTAGTAATAAATTTGTGATAAAAACATGGTAAATTGTTTTATTATTTCATTAACATAAGTAAGAGTTTTCCAAAAATTCAATCTAATTTTTTAAATTTTGCACCATTCTTGATCTGTTAAATAGCAAGTCTATAAGATTTAAGAAAATGGTACGATATAGGCACAGTGAAAGTTTTGTCAAAACAATTGAGGAGCGGAGCTACCTCTAAGCAAGGGTCTGCAATGCAGAAGGGCCCACTAGTACAAGGGGACCCTTGACGTTCGTTTTAAAACCTGTGTGTAAGCCCTTTTTAATATTTTGCGGTGGGTTTACAAGTCCTAGCTTTGCCACAACGTCATCAATCGGTATTAGGGCTAAAAACTAAATTTTAATTTACTGTTTTATCATTTGTCACTATTTGACAGCTAAATAATCATTTAATAGTTGAGTGTGACAAATGTTTATCATCACAGTTGCGCTTTTGGTTCAAACAGTTTTGTCACAACAACGCCATGTGTTACTCATAATGAAATAAGAGGTATTATATATAACTTAAATTCTATTAATAGCAAGGATATTTTTGGAATAAACTCTAAGATCATTAAATCATCTAAAAATAAAAAGCTGATTAATATTTGTTTTAAACAAGGTTTATATCATTCTATTCTAAAAATGACTAAAATTATTCCAGTTTTTAAAAATGGTAATCCTAATAACATAGATAACTACCGGCCCATTTCTATTATATCATTGTTTTCTATAATATTAGAAACTGCGCTTAAAAATAAAATTGTAAGTCATATGGAGGAAAATAAATTATTTAATACAAATCCATTTTGTTTGTCAACGACACAAGCTATATACCACTTAACCACAAAAACTATTAAAAATTTTGAAGAAAGCAACTATATGCAAGCTGTGTACGGTGATTTGACAAAAGCTTTTGACTACGTATCTCACAATTTGCTATTATTTAAACTAAAACAATATGGATTATGTGACAATATAATTAATATAATAAAATCTTATCTTTCTAGTCGCCAACAAAGCGTATATTATAATGAAAAAATTTCAAAATGTAGTGATGTAACTGTGGTGGTTCCCCAAGGATCGATTTTGGGACCAATTTTGTTTATTATATATTTAAATAATCTTTCTGAATATATGCCACTTATTGAGACTATATTGTATGCTGACGACTCTACTTTAATTCTTAAAGACTCGTCGATAGAAAAAGTATTATCATTTGCTAACGATGCTTTAAAGAAAGCTAAACTGCAAATGATATTTTACTAAACAAGAATAAAACTACAAAATTGACATTTTTTATGAGACCTATGCCAATACAACTAGATAAATCAGTTAAACTTCTTGGTGTACATATGGACGCTTAATTGGAATAAACATTGTGAAGAACTGTCTAAAAAATTAAATAAAAACATATACGCTTTAAGAAAATTACAAGGAACAGTATCAGAATCCGTTTTAAAGTTGTGTTATTTTGGAAATCTTTGTTTATATTTATCCTATGCTATTGTGGTTTAGGGAAATTTGCATGGGTCTAAAAAGATAATTTCTTTACAAAGAAAAGCTGTAAGAATTCTGGTTGGCCTGTCTTATAGAGCAGACTGCAAAGAAACATTTAAAAGAATGAATATTCTGACCATACCTTCATTATTTATGCTTGAAAGCATTTTATTTATTAAAAAAAAACATTCACTTATATACTGCAAGTACTACTATCCATAGTCATAACACCAGATAACGGCGTCATCTAAGACTACTTCAATATAGACTAACTAAGTCAATCACAGCTAGTGAATTTTTTGGCATAAAACTGTGTAATAAGTTACCAAAATCAATAACTGATTTGCAAGGAAATAAATGTACGAAACATATTTTGTAAAAAAAGCATACTATTCAGTCAACGCTTTTTTTAATAATACAATTTCTGAATCTAATTTACAAAAAGTACGTCCTAGTTTAGAATTACATAAATCTTTTAGTAAATGTAGGTGTAAACTATTATTGTGATTTTTTTTAACTGTTTTGATGTAGAAAACTTTTTACTGGTAATTTATTTTATTATTTACTGTATTCTAGTAACTATTACTATTAGATTTAATGACGTATGTAAAAAATGTATTTTTTGAAAACATGAATAAAAATTATTACTTATTATTATTATTAATTTAGATACATGTTGATACTAGACTTTTTTGTCATCATTTGACAGTTGTAGCATTATTTGACAATATTTTGTGATAGTTACATTTATTAAATTTTTTGTAATTTTGTCAGTTTTGTTAAGTTATCCTTTAACAGCTGTGTTATTTTATGACAAATGTGTCATTATTTGACAGTTACGTCTTTGTTTGACAGTTGTGTATACGTATCTTACAATTACTATTAGGGTGATTATGACTGATAGCCAAATTTCAAGATAGATTATTTTATTGTTGACAGTTGTTTCAGTTAAGTTATCATCTGTCACTATTTGACAGTTAATTAATCATTTGATACTTGAATTTAAGATTAATAACTGTTTATTATTGCAGATGCGTTTTGAGTGCAATTTTATTAGTTTTAGATTAGAACCTGTCAATGTTGATACATTGCTGCTAACTTTTTTACACAAATCAGTTTTTATTACAATTTTATTACTTTTTAAAGATGCATTACTGTAAACTTTTTAACAGTTTTAGTGTATTTGTTTGGACAGCTAACAGAGTAGACTTTGACAGATTATGGTTACTTATACCAACTTTATAATTTTTGCAGTATGATTGTTATTTTAGTAACTTTTTAACAGTATACAATCTGACAGTTTTGCCAGCTTTTAACAGTTATATAGTAACACAGTATAACCATTTTGTTAAGAAGCAAAGCAACCAAATTTTAACATTTAAGGCTTGTACATTACTTTAAACACATTTTTTTAATAGATTTTGATATATTATAGAACATAATATGATAGTTATTATACTTTGCTTTAAAATGTTGACAGTTTTCGAATATATTTTGAGAGTTACATAATTGCCAACTTTTTTACATAAAATATTTTAAAATAATTCAAGAATGTACAATCTTAGATTTTTTTTTAAGAGTTTTAGTTATTATGTTTTTAGTAACATATACAATCAAATATGTTACTGTTCGAGAGTTTTAGTAACTTTTGGTCAAATATTGATACTTTTTTGTTAATTTAAAATGCAACTTAATTTGTCTATTACGTTTGGGGTAACTTTTTACACATTCTTTGTATTAGTAACTTTTCAACTTTCTTTAGTAGTTTAATAAAATGTACAAACAATTAATGACAAAAAATGTTCCACAATTTTTAATTTTTTAAGAATTATTGAATATTGTTAACATTGTTTGAGTATTTTTAAACAAGTAAATATTACAAAATATCTAAAATGCTCTAAAGTTTTTTAAAAATGTTCCATAATTGTTAACAATGTTCTACAATTTAATTGTTAAAAACATTCTACAATTGTCAAAAGTGTCACAAAATGTTTTACAATTGTCAAAAATGTTCCCTAGTTCTCAATTTTTTTTTATAAACATGTAAATTTTAGAAAAAGTCTAAAATGTTTTAAAGTTCAACAACTTTTTAAAAAATGTTTTACATTAATAAAAACTTTGGTGTTTTCTTTAAATGTTGCAATAATTCACAATTGTCAAAAATGTTGAACAGTTGTAAATAATGATCCAAATGAAGCAAATTAGATCAGCAAAGGATACCATGTTTAAAAAGTGTTCTTTGCAATTGATAAAATGTTCTTTAAATATCTACAAGCTAGTAAAAGTATTAAGTAACATTACAAAATGTTCCACATTAATATAAATGTTCCGCAAATGCCAAAATTGTAAATATTGTTAGCAAATGATATAAATGTTACAAAACTGTCAAAAATATTTTTCAAATCTACTAATAAATTGTTTTAAAACTGTCAAAAACATTCAAAAACTGTCAAAAATGTTTCACAAGTGTAAGAACTGATTGGCAGGTGTCAAAAACATTTATAAAATGTGTTTGTTGTTGAAAATGTTTCACAGTTGTAAAAGTATGATCACAGCTGTCAAACATATTTTACAATCAAATAAATATAATTACTTAATGTCAAAAAAGTAACAAAATTATTAAAAAAGACAAAAATCTTTTGTAATTATCAAGAATGTTTTTCAAGTCAGTAGTATTGTTCAAAAATTATCAAAAATGTTTCCTCGAGTCTATTGATATTTTCCAAAATTAAAAATATTCCAACATTGTCAAAGAAGTTCTAAAATTGTTAAAAATGTTCAAAAATTGTTAAAACTGTTACAAAAGTTTTTAAAATATTACAAAATTGTCAAAAATGTTTTTCATATCTGTTGATATGTTTTAAAAATGTAAAAAATTAAAAGAAACGTCATTAAATTGTCATTTTTTTTTTAAACTTTCCAAAAATGTGAAAAAATAAAATTATCAAAAATGTTTTAAAATTTTCATAAATATTACGAATTTCTTAAAATAACAAAATTTTAATTTAATGTTCAAATTGGTGTTAAAAATTGTTATTTGTTTTTAAAATAATTAGCAACCAATAAAAAAGCAAAAATTTAATTGTAAATAAACACAAAAACTCAGTTTGTATCAAAAACAACAAAATTTCCATCAATTTTTAGTTGAAACACAAATCGTGCGTGATATTTGTAAAGAATTGCTCGGAAACTATTTTTCTTGATAGAAATTTATTATGAATCTTTTAGAAAACGTATTTAATAAATAAAATTAATCAAAAATTGATCAAAAACACAATTATAGTTAAATTTAAAAATCGCTCGAAAACCACACTTTATCTATCATAATTAAAAAAATGCATTTATTGATAAAAAAAAATTGCTTAGAAAACGCAGATATTGTTCAAAATTAATTATAAGTTAGCCAAAAACAGTCAATCATGCATGATATTGACAAACAGTTGCTTATAAAACACACTTCCAACGTTAAATTTATTATTAATTGTCTAGAAAAGGCATTAATTGCTTAAAATATGTCAAAAATCGCTTATTGTTAACAATTGGCAACAAAACGCAAATTGTGTGTGAAATTTTTAAAGAATTGTTTGAAAATCACTTTTTTTATAAGAAACTCATTATAAAGTTCTACAAAAAAACATTTATTAGTTGAAATTAATTAAAAATCGCTTAAAAATGCAAGTTTGTTCAAAATGAATTCAAATTTGGCTACAAAAATTAAAATTATAATTGTAATATTTGTAAAAAAATGAAACACATTGTCTAAAATTGATCATAAATCTCATTTTTTGCTTAAAACAGATCAAAAACTGTGTTCTGCAGATCAAGTTTTAAAAAGTGTGTTAAATGTGCAATAAAAGAATTCACCAAAAGCGTTTTGATCTAATTTGTGATTTGATCTCTATCGATAAGGGGAAATGAACTTGTAAGGAATGTGTGTTAATAAATATCAAATAAACGAAAATAAAATTGATGAGTGCAACACTGAGAAGATTAACTTATTATCTCAACTAAACAAAGAACTTACAACGGTAAATAATTGATTAAAAATAAGGTTATGCGATATTGATAAGCAATTTAAGCAATCAGTACTTAACCAGGATGAGTCTCATACATTGAATCTATACACAACTAGTGTAACTCAGATGTCGCCTGGATTAAGTTTCAGCGAAGTAATAAAATCTAATGTCAATAATAATAAAAATAAAATAATTACGGATCATGTTCTTATGGTTAAAGCGAAAAACAAATCTCACAATATTAGTACAATCAAATCATTAATAAATCCAGCTGAATTGAGCGAAAAAAAATAACGAAATGTAAAATGAAAGAAGAATTATTTATATTAAACTGTGCCACAAAAGATTGCATGTCACAGACTAAAAACAAATTAGAAAATCAAATTAGATTGAAATATCTGAAAGTAAAAAATTACAACCTGTGATAAAAATGTTGAAGGTTCAGATTTAGATCATTTACAACTAGCAAAATACATTGCACGTCAAAACACTTTTAATTCTGATTCGAGATAATTAGAAGAATAAATAATAATAAGCAATTTGAAGGTGACACAAAGTTGATTAATTTAGTTGTAGAAATTGATGTTAAAACATTTAATAAAGTAATAAAAGATGAATTTTTGTATATTGGTTGGAGAAGATGTTATGTAACTCAATTTGAAAACGTAATGAGGTGCTACAAATGCTCAGGATTTGCACTAAGAATCTTGCATGTCCCAATTGTTCAGACAATCATAAATTAATTAGCCGACACGTCCAAGTCTTGTATAAATTGCAAAACAAGATTGATTTATTAATCAAGGAGAATCATTCGGCGATAGACAACAAATGTCTTATATACCAAGAAATAGTACTAAACATCAGATCAAGGACGCAATATGATATATAGCAACCAAAGGATAAAGTAAAATTAAATCAAGTTGAACAGTTTCAAACTTGTGAAACAAAATTGATTAAAGTTATTAATCAGAATATTCAGTGTAAATCAAACAAATTGCCTCAATTAGAAATATTTATAAAAAATGAAAACCCAGATATTTTAATGTTTAGTGAACATTGGCAAAAACAGGACACTAAGTTGAAGGTACATTAAAGTGTTGTGCATGTGAGTATCAAAAATTGATTTTGATAGCAATATATCGTCCATACAGCGGTAATATTGATGATTTTTTTATTGTTTTTGAATTAATTTTAAGATATGCTTCTAACATTAACAAAGCCTTAATAATAGAAGGAGATTTCAATATAGATTTATCATCTGTTCAAAAACACTCAATCTTGTTGAAAGATATGATAAGTGGCTACGACATTATTTTCATTACAAATGAAACTACAAGAATACTCTATAATAATACCGAAACGTGTATTGATAACTTCTTGAATAGGGCTGATTTAAAAATTATATCTTTAGGATGTTTATATTCTGCTATATCTGATCATTTCTGTCAATTTTTTGATTTAATTTAAATTTAATTAAAACCTATAATAGTTATTATAAAAGAACTATCAATGAGTTTACAATAAACAATCTTTGTAATTATTTAAAAGAAGAAAATTTGGAAGATGTATATCAATGACTCGTTTAATATTTTCTTTAATATATTTTTGTGTTACATTAACATTAATTGTCTTTTCATAAAACATTCAAACAAAACTATACAAAAAAATAAACAGTATTGGATAACACTCGAATTATTATATCTAAAGCAAAAAGTATCACTTTTACAAAATATGTCTACCCAATCTCCAGTTTTTAAAGATGAGTATAAATTTCTTAAAAAAGAGTATAATATGGCATGTTCTTTGGCCAAAAAATCTTATAATGATAACTTAATATTAGCATCCAGTAATAAATTTATAACAATATGGCAAATACTAAACAAAAAACATAAAGACTTTAAGGCGGAAAAAATAATTGTTAATGAAACTGCTCTAGATGATTTGTGCGCAGCTGAGACTTTTAATACGTATTTCCAAGAGATTGCAGAACAAAAACAAAACTATTTTTTTGGAACCTGTAACCAAATATGAAGTTTGAGGAATAATTAAAAACATTAAATTAATCAAAAATCCTGATTCTGATGGTCTGTCTTCATTTATTATAAAGAAGTGTGCATGCTTTTTGATTTTTTCTCTTGCTTTTTTGTGTAACTTATTTATAGAAACTGCAATTTTTCCAGAAAGATTAAAAACATCAATGATTAATCCATTGCATAAAAAAAATAATAAAAATGGTTACCACAATTACAGGCCAATTAGTTTATTACCAGTTTTTTCAAAAAAAATTAAAAACACATTCAACGCTTGTCTAATAATTTTTTTAGCTACATATAATATTCTCAGTGATAACCAACATGGTTTTAGAAAAAACAAAGATACAAATTCTGTTCTAAATCAAGTTTTAGAAATATTAACAAATGGTAAAGACTCTAATAGATTTTGTCTGACAATTATGGTAGATCTTAAAAAAAGCGTTTGATTTCGTTTCACACAAAATTTTATTTGATAAGTTACACAAATATCGGGTTAGAGGCAAAGCACAGAATTGGTTCAAATCTTATTTATCAAACAGAAGTCAATTTGTAAATTTTAATAATAACAAATCCAACACAGTACAAGTCACATCAGATGTCCCGCAAGGGACCATTTTAGAGCCAATTTTATATATTATCTTTTCAAACGATCTCTTGCAATCTAATGATTTGGGTAACCTAGTAGGATATGCCGATGACACAACAATAGTCCTGCAGTCCGATTATTTTAATTCCCTTCTGGTAAATGCAAATTTATTTTTCATTAAAATAAAAAAATAAATTGATAATAACCAGTTGATGTTTAACGAGGATAAAACGACGTGCATACTTCAAACTAATCCACAAAATCAGGATATTTCAACAATAAATTTGGGTAAAAATATTTTGTCTTTGTCTAACAATGCAAGTTTGTTGGAAATCTATATTGACAAATCATTAAAATGGGATGCACATATAGACTATCTAGCAAATATATTGAATTCAGTTCTTGCAGCAATACGAATTGCTTCCAAAGAATGTAGCGGTGGTGCTTTACGATTCTTATATTTCAGCCATTTCAACTCTCGATTGAAATATGGGATTTTGCACTGGGGACAATGCAGAAAAGAACTTCTCAGTCGCATATTTGTTATTCAAAAGCAAGCAGTTAGAATTATTACCGGATTAGGATTTAGAGATTTGTGCAAAGAAGTATTTGCAGAATTAGCATTGCCAACTTTGTATGTTGAAATAATAAAACAATTTACCATGTTTTTCACAAATTTATTACTAGTAAATTGTTTTATTATTTCATCAATATGAATTATCACATAGTAGAGATTACAACCATCAATTATGCCTTATTTATGTGATTTACTGAAATTGTATTATTTATTTTTTACTATTTTAATGATTTTTATTACTATTTTTCTCATTTAAAACTATTTTTAAAAATTTTGTATGCACTCTTTCTATATATATATATATAATGTCACTTTCAGTTATTATAAGTTATGTAAATTTACAACATATGTGACTTAATTTTGGTTTAATATAAATAAATTATTATTAATACAAAAAAACAATAATTTAGAAACTTAAAGTTGCAGCAGACACACAAGACATTAGCAGTAATACAGATTATCTAATTAAAACCAAAGTAGAAGGAAATAAAACAATTCTTTAAAAATCTTTATTTCAACATTTTACAATTTTTGTTTCAATGCAACATATAAAATTGGATGGTCATATTACATAACAGAATATCTATTTAATAAACTTACTATTTCCTTATAGTTACACTTTTGGGCTATGATTATGGGAGTTTGACCATACCAATCTTTTAGTGTAACTTGAGCTCTATGTACTAAAAGTAGTTCAACTATTTTATAATTGCCTTTCTGTACTGCTAAGTGTAAAGCTGTAATTTTAAATTGGTTTTCTGACATAAATTCGTTTATATTGACGTCTTTTTTTAGGAATATTTCTAACATATAAAGACGTCCATACCAAACTGCTAATTGGAATGGTTTTAAATACAATATAAATGTATTACTACATAAACTAATTTTTGTTTTACAAAAACTGTTAACATCAGCATTTAATGATATTAATTTTTCAAAAAGTTTATTGTTGTCAGTAATGATAGCAGTATGCAGGGGTTTAAATTTATGATAAGATTCATCTTCTATATTTGCCTCATAATTTATAAACACATCTACAATATCTCCATTTGAAGCTATATGTATTGGCGTGTAACCTTTCTGGTTAAACATTTTTATATTAGCACTTTTTTTTATTAACTCTTCAACAACATACGAATCTCCAGATGCTGCAGCTATATGTATTGCAGCATCTCCATTTTTATTCTTTGTATTAAGAGATGCATTTCCATTCAATAAAATTTTTACTACTTTCTTGTATCCATTCAAAATTGCACAGTGCAGAGGTGTCTCGAAAGATTTATTTGTAATAGCAACAAACACATTCTGTTTCAATAAATATTCAACCACATTTGCACGACCATTCAAAGCAGATAAATGTAAAGCCGTATTGCATTCTGAATTTTTACTTTCAATTTTTGCTCCATTCTCCAATAAATATTTAACTACAGTCAAGTGTCCATTAATAGATGCGTGATGTAAAGCAGTATTTCCAAAAGAATCAGTAGAATCGATATTAACATCTTTTTCAATTTTTTCTTTTAATATTTTCAACTTGCCTTGCTTTGCAGCTACCAATAATATTCTGCTCTCTTCACCATCTTCTGTTATTATTTCATCATCAGGTTCTAAAACATTTTCTGTATTTATTTCCTCCGTAATAAACAAATCATTATTTTCAATTTGTTTATTGTTTTGTATTTTATCAATATCATTAACTTCCGTTAATTGAGATCGCCAATCATCTGTAAATTAATGCAAAAACTAACAAAAATTAAATTAATAATAATATTTTTGCTTACCTTCATGCAATACTTCAACTCTATCTGAAACAATTTCTTCGACTCTTTCAGAATCAATAAAAACTTGATCATTATTTCGGTCCACATCAGTTCCAATGTAACTTTCCTCTAAACAGTTCATGAAATATTTTGTTAAATCCATATGTCCATGTTGAATGGACAATATAAATCCTGTGATCTTCAATAAATCAGATTCTGTTTGCAATTGTTCAATTTCATTTAGATATTTTAATGTATCAGTTTGGCCATTCTGAGCTGCTAAATATGTTGAAGCACAAAGCGCCATTCTCTTTGATAATATATTTGACTGCATTTTAAATTTAGTGTAAATACTAATAAATTGCTTGAAAATATTAATTTAATTTTAGGTTTTACAATCTTTGAAAGGTTAACTATCAACTGAATTAAATCTAAGAAGTAATTCTTATATATGTTTCTAAAGAAGATTAAAATAAGCCGGATTTACCCATTGCAACTAACATTTTCATAATACTTTTTGTTAATGAGATTATAATGAAATTGTTATAAATAGATTTAGTTATTGGAAATGTAATAAAGCTGATTTACTTGAATATTCCGAGAATCAATTACAACAGCAAAAGTAAAATTTCTTGGCTTTCTTCTCATCTCACTATTTTTATATAAACTTTGCCAGATTTACTGTGCACATAGACACGTCGGTATTTGGAACAATCTTTGAACTTTGCATTAAAATCGCCTCCAATTTTGATTGCTTTTGTGTGCTTCTTTATATTTTTGTTGAGAAATACAAGAAGTAAAATGTTGAGAATGACTAGCGCTTGGCAATACCTTTCAGTTTTTTTCTCTACGTTAGTCCAGCTGTTAATTTATCCTTGATATTGTCACTAATGCGGTACTAGTTCAAAGTGAGCTTGTTTTGGCCTTGCGGAACTCACACAGTTGGCTGCGGCAACACATGCTTACACCTTCTTTTTTCTGTCCTACTTTTTACACTAACATCCATATCTCCTTTCTCCTATTATTGCGTTATTCAGCCTAAATATTTGCTTTGTCCTTAGGTATCTTTTTAGTTTTTATATATCTTTATTAATTTCTTCCTTGTCGTATCCTTTTTGTTTATAAATATTTTGTGTAGCTTCATTAAATGTACTCCCTTTGGTAGTCTTAGATTTGTCAGTTTTACTTCTAGTGAGATTTTAGTATCTCCATTTGGAATTAGTTTTTGGTGTCCTCTGGTTGCCAGATATACTCGAACCATTTTAAAAGTTGCATTGTTGTCAACTTCGAGATGGCGTATCTGCCGTATTAAAATTGCTTAGTCAATTTATTCAGTTTGCTTTCCTTGAGCAATTCTTTTCTTCTTCTCATTATTTATGCAATTTTGGTTGGTACTAATGTTTCAATAATTTTTCTTCTTTTGTCTATCTTTTCACCGTCAATACTTTGGTAAGTCTTGGCTTTCTTTGTTTTTGCTTTTTGCTCCTCTTTTTTTTGTTTTCTGTGGCTTTTGATAAGGTAGGTGAGAAGTAGCATAAGTAGAGAACAATGTTTTTGCTGACCATCTAACGTATTCCTTTCTACAGCTCGTCTTTTAAATTTTGGTGTGGGAGTGCGCACGTAGATGTTAACCATTGCTCTTTAGTTTTTGCAATGTTTTGTGTTGGCTCCGAGATTAAAGCAACATTCTTTTTTAAAGCCCTCCTACTCCTACCAAGGTTTTTTTGTACAGTTTTTGTAGACTGGCGGCAACGAGAAACCGCAAGTCTATCCGACGTCCCGTTTGCTGACAACTCAGTTTAGCGGTCATAATGTTGACTTGGAAACCGCTGTCCAATAGCGCACAAACCTTATGCTTATTCTTAATCAATTTAGTTGCTGTTGATAGTAGACATGATTTATGTTTTTAGGTTCTTTGCCGGTGCTAACGTGATTACCAGGATTATAAATTTTGTGTGGCCTGTCTCTCTGTTTTTTAGATGTAGTAAGATAATGTGTTTCTTACTCATTCTCTGCATCCACTTGATTTACAGGTTGTTACCTAATGATTGGATTGTAAGCAGTTTAGGCACAATCAATTTTGCTCCGGGTCTTTGTAATTCTGTTGGTCACTTCAAGCTAAAAAAAGTTTTTGAATTTGTAAATGCATCAATTCTCTGATTTACTTATAGCGCATTTACGCTTTGCTTCTACAATCATTAGTTTGCAAGGTTCTGGTCTATTGATTTTCATGTTACTATTTGATCCCATTGTTTCCAATAGTCTTACTGACAAAAACTGTTTCAACTCTTTTATTGTCGGCAAATTGTTATCTTTTATGGATTTTTTTCAATCTCTTTTAGTTTTGTGGTTTAGCTTTGTACATATAAGATACACAATTAGATCTTCCTATGAATCCACGTCCAAACGATTGTAAAGCACGCATGTGCTGCGACGTGTTGTCTACTAATTTTGTGTTGGGCATAGCAAACATTTCCTTCCTCTGGTATTTTTAAAACGTTGCTTTAAAAGTTCTAACGCTACTGTATTATGTACGTTAGTAATCTCTAGAGATTTTATTGTCTGATAAGCTTTGCCTTTTAATGTAAATTGTAGGTACTGTAGTTTTTTATCTTTGCTTAACTCTACATTGTTATCGACATTTACATCTAAATGCAACTGGACTTTAGCACACTATAAGGAGAGCTAGCAAACACTGTACTTTTCTGGAAGAGGTTGTTAAGAAAACACATTTTGTTAGGAGCGCAAACAGTTAACATGTCGTTGTGTTTCAAAAACCTTTCAACGTGCGCACACATGAACAAGAGGAGCAAAACGTGGTCAATAATTCGATTAAAATCAAAAACTAATAAAGGTTCTGGAGCAGAAATCTTCTTGCAAGACCTGGACCTCAAAATATTAATATTATTGCCACTAGAACCGCACTTGACTATCTTCCAAGCAGAAGTAGTTGGGATAACCTAAAAAGTTAGAGAAATTGTAATCCGCAAAATATTTGACAAGAATGTTCAAATTCTAACGGATAGTAGAGAGGTTATAATTGCTATAAACAGGCCTAGAATCACATCAGAGATAATTTTTGAATGTTATTGTATCCTTACTTTAGCAGCCTGTGGAAATAACATCAAGGTGCTCTGCGTAAAAGGACATTCCAACAAAGTAGGTAACATTGAACTGGCGCGTAAAGAGTCAACCCTCATATCGTGTGGACCTGAATCCTGGACCGCTTTAACACTCAAAAGCTTAAATAACCTACTAAAAAAAAACACAGAATTTACTGAGACGGCGTTGGGATAACACTCCGGGCAGCAGACAGGTAAAAGAAGCAATGACTGCTTCAAACGCTAAGACAACCAAATACTACTTGCAAATGTCCATAAAGAACTTGCAAATTATAACAGGAATCTTGACAGGACACTACCAACTAAAAAAAACACATGTACACAATTGTTATTGAAGACAATTCAAAGTGTAGAGAATGTGAAATTGATGACAATGTTCGGGAGCTACTGACTTGACTTGGCCAGTAAAGAGACTCCTCAAAGCGTTGTTTTTACAAACATCAGCCACATAGCAGTTGAATGCCAAGTCAACGGAGTGAGGTCACTACAGGTGAAGGTACAAAGGGCCTAATTAGGCATACATGCAGTAGACTTTGATTTACCCGTCAACTTTCAATCCAGATCAAGAGAACACAAAATTTATATTTAAAACCTTAAAACTGCACAGAAAAAAACCTTTGTAAGATTAAAAAATTGAGCATAAAATTGCCTGTAAATTCCGAAAAAAATATGAAAATTTGCTTAAAAGACTCAAATGTTGCATAAGATTTACTTAAAAAACCTTCAAATTACTCAAAAAAAGCATTTACATCAAGAAAATTTATAAAAAATTACGTTAACCACACAATACTTATCACAACCGAGTCAGAAAACTTAATATAATATGAAATTTATTTTTAAAAAAATTATAATTCTAAAAATTGTTATTGTAATTACTTTTAAAACCTTAAAATTAAACTGAAAAACTAGATTTTTACCAAATAAGATTTATCAATATTAAAAATGAACCGAAAAAACATTTATAACATAAAATATATCAAAGATATTGATAGAAATATCAGAAAAAAGTGCAAAAATCTTTTAATAAAATATTAAAAATTTTAAAACCCAATCATGAATTATCAACATAATGTTGATGAAAACCTAAATCAAATTATTTTCAGAAAGCACAAAAACTTGGCCATAAACTGTTGAAAAGTACAAAATGATTTACATGTAATATCAGAATTAGTAAAGAAGATTGTCAAACAGCACCAAAATTAAGTTATTAACTGTTAAAAAGTGCAAAATTCTATTATAAAAAGTAACAACAATAATTTAGAAACTTGAAGTTGCAGCAGACTTACAAGACATTAGCAATAGATTGGATGGAAAATGCAGGATACAGAATGTCAATGTCATCTGTTTATCGCCGGATAAAATCTTTTAGACTGCATTTTTGTAACTTTCTCTTACTCCACTTTACCGTACCCGCAGATTAGAATGAAGCAACGAAAGAGCAAATTGAGTTCAAGAATGGCATCAAATTTTTTGTTTGTGGGCCAACAACGGTTATAGGAGTCAGACGTATTCGCGAAGAACGTATAAATTTAACATTTTTTGTGGAACGCAACACGGCCCTAACACAAGGAGTTATGATATAGGGTGCAATATGTTATGGAAGCAGATCACCATAGGTCTTTATTAGTGGTAACTTAAACCCAGCCAGTTGCATTTATCAGTAAACTCAACTGAAAAATTAAAATTTTTGTAAATGTATAAAATCACATTTTTCATGATAAAGGAAATAAGGTACTTAAGTACCAAAAGCTACCTGGGTGCACTTGGCAACCAAAGCGATGATTGGACAAATATGAGAATTAACAACCGATATAACCAGATAGTTGTACACTGTAGTTACTAGACCCTACATCACGTACGGAGGGAGCTCTTGTATAGGGTAAAAAAACTACTCTTAAAAAGTACGACAACCAAACTAGGTAAAGTACAAAGATTAGCATGCCTGCTGATAACTGGAGCAATGAAAACAACTGTTATCATTACCGCTACTGCATTTAGTTGTAATAATAGAGGTAAAACTTGCTGCGTACCGACTAAAAGTTAACAAACTAACTGTAAATCTTTGGGATTCACAAACAGTAAATAACAAATGTATTACGTGAAGGGGAGACACTAAGGATGAGATCAAATTTTACAAAAGTCATTTGACAAAAAGAGTAGATAAACTAAAAAACCCAAAAACATAAATAGAACTACCTGGTACACAGATGAAATATAACGGCGAAAACCAAACAATATAACTAACGTCAGTTATATTGTTTGTAGGAAAACATTCTTTAGTTTTTCAAACGGAAACAACGTCATATTATATCGGGATAACACGCAACTAGCCACCGTATAACTATCATGCCCAACAGCCAATTGGTACTACAGGGGATACTCGCGCTAGTCATAAAATATAAACAAGCAATAGGTTTCACAACTAATCTGGAAGCATTAGCTAAGAACAGCAAGGTTATGCATGATCTAGACATCAAAGAACCAAAACATTTTAGAATTCCAAACAAAACCGGTAAACAAATTATCCAAAAAAACACAACAAATTGTGGCAAAGTAAACGCAGACTTTTTTGGAAAACACAAGCTAACTAATGAAGAGTTTAAGATAATCTCTTGGCAAAGTTTATGGACTTTATAAAAAAAAAACGGAATTACCAGAAAAATAACATCTAAAATTGTGCACAATAAGACTAACAGGACCAGGAGTTTTGTGGCCGGATTTTGATGTTTTTTACATTTTATGACCGAATTTTTTATGTTTTGCGGCAAAATTTTATTATTTTTAAAATTTTATAGCCAAGTTCTGTTTTTATAGTTTTTTAAGTTTTCAGACCAGATTTTAACTTTTTATAATTATATGTTTCCATTTTTTTAGTTAAAAACATTATTTAGCTAAATTTTGGTATTTCTACGTTATTTTTTAAGAATGTTTTTGACATATTATGGCCGAATTTTGTACTTTTTTACAATTTTTAAATTTTCTGGTTGGATTTTAGTATTTTTTACGTAATTCTCAAAATTCAATCTAATTAGTACCAAAATGTTTAAATTATTTTTGAAACAATAAATAACTACAAAAACAAAATTTTAATTAAAAATGAGCAATAGACGTGTACTCTGGATCAAAAACAAACAAAAAATTTACTAATTTTGATTTGATTATGTTCCAATTGATGCCAAAATATTTTAGTTGCATTTGAAATAATTGATAACTAATAAAGAAAACCAACTTTCAATTATAAATAAGCACCAGAACCAATTTTTGTATCTACAATAACAAAATATAAATTTAATTTTGTTTAAATTGATGCCAAATTGTTTGAATCGTGTTGGTAATCAATTAAAAATGAGCACCAAAACTATATTTGGTATCAAAAACAACAAAAAATTTAAAAAAATAATTGAATTATGTTCGAATTGGTGCGAAAATTTTTGAATCGTGGTTGGAACAGTTAGCAACTATTGGGAAAAACAAAATTTCAAATGTAAATGATGACCAGAACCAATTATTGTATTAAAAATAACAAAAATTTAACTTAATTATGTTCAAATTGATGCTAATTTTTTTAAATTGTTTTTAAAATAATTAGCAACCAATAAAGAAAGCAACAATTTAATTGTAAATAAGCACAAAAATTTCATTTGTATTAAAAACTACAAAATTTCCATCAATTTAAATTTGAAACACAAATCGTGCGTGATATTTGCTAAGAATTGCTCGGAAAATATATTTCTTGAATGAAATTTATTTTGAATCTTTTAGAAAACGTATTTAATAGATAAAATTATTGACACAAAAACCTACTTCATAGATAAAGTTTATTATAAATTTTTAAAAAAATGTATTTATCGCTAAGAAATTATAAAAAATCGCTTAAAAAACGCAAATATTGTTTAAAATTAGCCACAAACAGCAAATCATGCATATCATTACAAGAAAATGTTTATAAAACACTACTCCTACGTAAAATCCATTATGATTTTTTTAGAAAAGGCCTAAAATATATCAAAAATTGCTTAGAAAACGCAATTATTGTTTACATTTGGCAACAAAACTAAAATCGTGTGTGATATTTTCAAAAAATTGTTTGACAAACACTTTTTATAAGAAACTCATCATAAATTTCTACAAAAAGTATTTATTGCTCGAAACTAATCAAAAATTGCTTAGAAACCTTAAGTTTGTTTAAAATTAATTAATAATTGGCTACAAAAATTAAAATAATATAATAATTGTAATATTAGTAAAAAATTGAAACACTTTTTCTGTATAAAATTGATTATGAATCTTTTACAAAACCCTTTTATTGCTTGAAATACATCAAAAATTGCTTTGAAAAAACAATTAATATTTAAAATTAACCAAAACTTGTCTACAAATCGCAAATAATGTGTAATATTGCTTAAAATACGTCAAAAATCGCTTACAAAATGCAATTATTGTTTAAGGTAATTATAAATCTACTACTAAACATAAACAATGTGAAAAATTTTCTCCATCATAGATATTTTAGAAAACGCGTTTATTGATTCAAATTAGTCAAAAACTACTTAAAAAACAAATTATAAACTAAGCTAAAAACAATGAAATCTTAATTGTGCACGATATTTGCATAGAATCACTCAAAAAACAAATTTTCTTTGTGAAATTCATCATAAATCTTCAAGGAAACACATTAATTGGTTAAATTTAATCAAAAATCGTGTGGAAAACGGAATTGTAGTCAAATTATAATCAAAAATAGATAACAAAACGTAATTTTGGCATGATATTTGGAAAGAATTGTTTAATCTTCTAAAAAACGCGTTTATTGATCAAACTAGATCCAAAATTGCTTAAAAATGCAATTATTGTTTAAAATTAATTAATAATTAATTATAAAATTGCAAATAATGTTTAAAACTTATTATAAATTAGCAAATAATCGCTTAAAAAACATTTCCTGTATAATATTTTATCATGATTTTTTAAGAAAACGCATTTGTTATTAAAAATACATACAAAACTTAAAAAACGCGTTTAAAATTAATAATAAACTGACTAAGAAACACAAACCTTACATGATATTTGCAAAAAATGCTCGAAATAAATATTTTCAGTAAAAAGTCAGTCATAAATCTTCTAAAAAACACATTTATTGCTCAGAATAGATCAAAAATTGCTTAGAAAACGCAAATAATGTTTCAAACTAATTATTAATTAATTTAGAACGCATACAATGTGTGATATTTACAGAGAATTGCTTGGAAAACACGTTTTCTACTCAAAATTTATTATAATTCTTCTAAAAAAATTATTTATTGCTTAAAAAACATTAAAAATCGCTTAGAAACAGTTGAAAATTAATTAAAAACCAGCCATAAAACACAAATGTCCAGTCCTTTTATATGGTGTGGAAGCTTGGACCCTCACCGTGTATTGTGAGAGGAAATTAGAAGCCTTTGAGATGTGGGCCTACCTTAGGATGTTGAGAATATCATGGACAGAACATGCGACTAACGTAGAGGTTCTGAGAAGAATGGAGAAAGACAGAGAGATCCTACTGGAAGTGAAAAAAAGAAAACTGCAATATCTCGGCCACATCATGAGAGGTCCGAAATATAAGATTCTCCACTCAGAATCCAAAGAAAAATTATGGGAAAAAGATCTATCGGAGCGAGAAGAATGTCTTGGCTTAGTAATGTGAGAAAATGGTTTAAGGTCACGTCAACTGATCTGTTTAGAACGGCAGTTTCCAAAATCAAAGTAGTAGTGATGATAGCCAACATCCGGAATGGAGACGGCACATAAAGAAGAAGAAGATAAAACACAAACAATGTATAATATTGGCAATTAGTCGCTTGAAAAACACATTTTCTATAAGAAATCTATCAAAAATCATCCAGAGAACGCATTTATTAGTTAAAATACATCCAAAATTAATTATAAACGCAATTAATATTTAAAAATTGTGTGATAAACGTAAATGTGATGTTATATTTGCAATCAATTGCTCAGAAAGCAAACTTTCTGAAAGAAATAAATATTCTAGAATACGCTGTAAATTAATCGAAAATTACTTAGAAAACGCAATTATTGCTTAAAATTAATTAAAACTCTTTTACTAAACGCAAACAATGTGTAATACTTGCAAAAAATTGCTCAATATCAATTTTCGTGGTAAATTTTACTCAAATTAACTTTAAAAAAGCATATAATTTAGAACTAAGCATCAAACTCCAAAACAAAAAATTGTCAAATGGTTTCATTTTATGTAATTCATCTACATTTAAACAAATATTTGCAGTGCTTCTACTATTTCTTGTAAGCATAAAAGCTGTAATATGACCATGCAATTTATGTTACAAAAATTGTAAAATATTAAAATAAAGATATATTTATAAAAAAGTTTTATTTTTTTAACATTTATTTTAATTAGTCAACATGTATCACTGCAAATGTCTTGTATACCTGCAGCAATTCCAAGTTACTGTTTGTAATAATATTACAAGTACCTGTGATTATTTAAAATAATAATATATAAAATAACAAAGAATTTAACACATTTTATAATGACTGGTTGCTAAAATTAATACTACTTAAAAAGGTCAAAGATGGTTTTTTTGTAAAAGTTTGTCACCCGCTTAATCTACAAACTTTTACAAACTTATGAATACAAACGTAAAAGTCTCAGCCCATAGGATTTTAAATACAAACAAAGCATTTTATTTCTGAAATGGTTAGTCCAGCGTTCCTGCACAGCATATTTTTAGTTCTATTGTGCACCTCTGATTGTTACTCTATAGTAGTTTTGTTGCTTCAATAAAATCTATAAACTTTTATCAAGGAACCGTTTTGAGCTCTTTTTATGTTCTAAAAAAACCTGCGTTTCTTATTGTAAGCTTTGTACTTGCTCAGCAAAAGTAGTTTCTTTATTATCTAGACATCCGATAGATTTTTTGCGCTACCGTCGTTTGGGTAATCTTATTAGGAATCCTAAAAGTAGCTCAGTAGCAAACGTTCATTTTAAAACCTGTGTGTGAGCTCTTTTCAATTTATTGCGGTAAGGTTCACAAGTCTTAGCTCCGCTACTACGTCATATTATAACTGAAAACCAATTTTAATTTACTGTTGGGTCAGTTAAGTCATTATTTGTTACTATTTGACAGCTAAATAATTAGTTGCGTTTTTGGTTCAATTTAGATATATGTTGACAATAAACTTTTTTTGTCATTATTTGACAGTTGTAGCATTGTTTGACAATGTTTTGATAGTTACATTTATTGAAATCTTTATAATTTTGTCAGTTGAGTTAAATTTTGATAGTTTAATTAGTTGACAGGTAAGTTATCCTTCAACAGTTTTGTTATTCTATGCCTACTGTGTTAGTATTTGTCAGTTTGTCTTAAATTGGCAGTTGTGTATATGTTTATTGTTGCTTGTCGTTTTAATTTTATTATTATTTGACAATTGGTTATTTGTAGCTATAACTTAAGTTATTTTTAGATAGTGATCATTTGAAAGATGCATTTTGACTTTAGTAGTATTGGAACATTCTAAAGCTTGGTATTAACAGTTAAGATTGGAGTGGCCCACTCACCCACCCAAGTGTTAATTATCAAAAGATTGGATCAAAACCTTTTCTTGTGACAAAGTGGACTCTGAAGCTTGCATAGAATACACACATCTAATCTCTTGATGACAAACACAAGAGTGGGTAGTTGGGTTATTCCATAGCATAATAACAAGTTAGTAGTTGAACTGCAGTTAGTTATCAAGACATTGGATCACGATCTTCTCTTGTGACAAAGTGAACATAGAATTTCTTGATGACAAACACTTTAGTGGCTACGTGGGACATGCTTTGTATCAAGTCAACATATTGGATTTGAGTAACTCACTCATCCACTCATTTGTTATGTATTACGAGATTGGATCACAATCTTCTCTTGTAACAAAGTGATTTATGGCGCTCGCATAGAAGACAAACTCTTGAAGAGTGAAGAACACTTGGATGGGTGAGTGGGTGGTATGATAACAAATCAACATTTTGGATTGAAATGGTCTGACAATTACTATTAGGATAACTAAAACTGAAAGCCAAATTTTAAAATAGATTATTTCTTTGTTAGCAGTTGTGTCAGTTAAGTCATTATATGTCACTGTTTGACTGTTACGTAATCATTTGACGCTTAAATTATAGTTTAATAACTGGTTGCGTTTTAAGTTCAATTTTATTAGTTTTAGATTAGAACTTGTCAATGTTGATACATTGCGGCTAACTTTGATACACAAATATTTTTTTTACAATTTTAGTACTTTTTAAAGATTTTAGTATTGTAAACTTTTTAACAGTTTTAGAGTAACTTTTTGGACAGCTAACAGAGTAGACTTTGACAGATTTCGGTTTCTTATACCAACTTTAATGTTTTAGCAGTTTTTTGTTGTTTTAGTAACTTTTTGATAGTATACAATTTGACAGTTTTACCAACTTTTAACAGTTATATAACAATTTTGTTAGAAAGCAAAGCAACCAATTTTTGAGATTTAAGACTTGTTTATTACTTTAGAGACAATTTTGACATTTTTCAGAAAATAATTTGATAATTTTAATACTTTTCTATAAAATGTTAATAATAATAATAATAATAATATTTATTTCCCAACAGAAAATACATTCCAATAACAGAGAAACATCCAATTTAGTAATAATATTGATACAAGCACTATAAACAATTAAACAATTAATTTAAAAAATAGGTATATAAAAAAAGTAATAACTAACAAAATATAATATTAAAAATAAAATAAAAAAACTAAAAAAAAAAATGTTGACAGTTTTAGAACATATTTTGACAGTTCTGGCACATGATTGTCAACTTTTTTACACAAAACATTTTGAAATTGTTCAAGAATGCACAATCTTAATTGTTTTTTGAAAACTTTAGTTATTTTTTATGTTTTTAGTGACCTATACATTTAAATATATTACTGTTTGAGAGTTGTAGTTACTTTTTTAACAAATTGTTTCAAAACTGTCAACAATGTTTAAAACGTTTAAAAAATGTTACAAAATTATCAAAAAAGTACATCTAGTTTGTTGATATATTTTAAAGTTGTCAAAAATTAATAGAAACGTTATTAAATTGTCAATTTTTTTTTCAAAACTTTTAAATTCTTTTCAGAAATGTAAAAAAGTAATGTTAATTTATCAAAAATGTTTCCTCAAATCTAAATCTAAGTGAATAAGTTTAAAAATGTTCTAAAATTGTCAAAAATATTACAAATTTTCTCAAAAAAGTTTAAAAAGTGTAAAAATTGTTACAAAATTGTCAAAAATGTTCCTCAAATCTGTTAATATGTTTTAAAATGATCAAAAACGTTTTAAAATTGTTAAAAATGTTATTAAATCGTCAAAAATGTAAAAAAAATATTATTTTAAAAAAAGTTATTTATTTTTACAAAATAAGTCAATTTTTTTCAGCTTACAATGTTTATACACATTACTGCAACCTATTTGAGAGTTTTTGTATTTTGTTGACAGTTATTAAGATTTATTGACGGATGAAATAACTTTCTGTTTGACAGTTTAAAATAAAATTAACAGATCTAATACATTTTTTGTTAATAATACTTTAACTTTTTTCTAAGTTTTTGTTACTTTTTTGACTGATTTGATACGTTTTTGTCAACTTATGATGTTTATATATATTAAACCATTTTAAAGACTTTTTGGCAGTCTAAAATACAATTTGACAAATTTTGTACAGATCTGCAAACTTATAATTTTTTTGTATGTTCCTACATTTAATTTGACAGTTTAAAATATTACTAGACAGATCTACCGAATTATGATATTGCAACTGTTGCTTTAGCTTTAGTAACTTTTTGACAATTATATGTAATATCTAGCAGATTGTATGCGTTTTATCACAATGTTGTAAACTGTTTGATAATTTTAGTAAATTTTGACATTTTAAGTAACACTGTTGACAGTCTAAAATACAATTTAATATAATTTGTTGTGTAAACTGTTTAGAATACAATTGGTAAGGTCTGATAAGTTGCTTCCAACAAGAGGGTCCTTTTCAATGTTTTGCAATAGAGCAAAAACCATAGCTCCGCTAGTGATATAAAGTATATATTATGTAGCTTTTAGTTATTATAAATTATATTAAAAAAAATAGTTATTTTTGAGATTGGATAATTATTAATAAAACTACTATTAGTTTATAGCATAATTATTTAATAGCTAACGTCTCAACAGCGTTGCTGTCTTCTTCAAAGCTAAAAACAAACATTTAATTGTAGAAAACAGTAACTTAAAATATAAAATTGAAACGTTAACTATTAAATAATTATGCTATAAACTAATAGCAGTTTTGTTATCCAATTTCCAAAATAACTAATTTTTTAATATTAAAGACTAATCAAAATTATAAGTTATGTAAATCTACAACAAATGTAACTTAATTTTGGTTTAACTATTATTATAATGACAAAAGAATGATATTCTAGAAATTTGAAGTTAGTTGCAGCACACACAAGACATTAGCAGTAATACAGATTATCTAATTAAAACCAAAGTAGAATAAAATAAAACAATTCTTTACAAATATATCTTTATTTCAACATTTTACATTTTTGTTTCAATGCAACATATAAAATTGGATCGTCATATTACATAACAGAATATCTATTTAATAAACTTACTATTTCCTTATAGTTACACTTTTGGGCTACGATTATGGGAGTGTAACCATAATTATCTTTTAGTGTAACTTGAGCTCCATGTACTAAAAGTAGTTCAACTATTTTATAATTGCCTTTACATACTGCTAAGTGTAAAGCTGTAATCTTAAAATGATTGTCTATAAGTTCGTTTATATTGACGTCTTTTTTTAGCAATATTTCTAACATATAAAGACGTCCATACAAAACTGCTAATTGGAATGGTTTTAAGTCGAATATAAATGCACCACCACAATAATTAAAGTTTGTTTTACAAAAACTGTTAACATCAGCATTTAATGATATTGATTTTTCAAACAGTTTATTGTTGCCAGTAATGATAGCAGTATGCAGGGGTTTAAATTTATGATAAGATTCGTCTTCTATATTTGCGCCATAATCTATCAACACATCTACAATATCTCCATTTGAAGCTATATGTATTGGCATGTAACCTTTCTTATTAAACATTTTTATATTAGCACCTTTATTTATTAACTCTTCAACAACATACGAATCTCCAGCCACTGCAGCTATATGTATTGCAGTATCTCCATTTTCATTCTTTGTATTAGGAGATGCATTTCCATTCAATAAAATTGTTACTACTTCCTTGTATCCAATCAAAATTGCACAGTGCAGAGGTGTCTCGAAAGATTTATTTGTAATATCAACAAACACATTCTGTTCCATCAAATATTCAACCACATTTGCATGACTATTCAAAACAGATAAATGTAAAGCCGTATTGCATTCTGTATTTTTACTTTCAATTTTTGCTCCATTCTCCAGTAAATATTTAACTACATTCAAGTGTCCATTAATGGATGCGTGATGTAAAGCAGTATTTCCAAAAGAATCAGTAGAATCGATATTAACATCTTTTTCAATTTTTTCTTTTAATATTTTCAACTTGCCTTGCTTTGCAGCTACCAATAATATTCTGCTCTCTTCACCATCTTCTGTTATTATTTCTTCATCAGGTTCTAAAACATCTTCTGTATTTATTTCCTCCATAATAAACAAATCATTATTTTCAATTTGTTTATTGTTTTGTATTTTATCAACATCATTAACTTCCGTTAATTGAGATCGCCAATCATCTGTAAATTAATGCAAAAATTAACAAAAATTAAATTAATAATAATATTTTTGCTTACCTTCATGCAATACTTCAACTCTATCTGAAACAATTTCTTCAACTCTTTCAGAATCTATTATAACTTGATCATTATTTTGGTCCAGATCTGTTCCAATGTAACTTTCCTCTAAACAGTTCATGAAATATTTTGTTAAATCCATATGTCCATGTTGAATGGACAAAATAAATCCTGTGATCTTCAATAAATCAGATTCTGTTTGCAATTGTTCAATTTCATTTAGATATTTTAAAGTATCGGTTTGGCCATTCTGAGCTGCTAAATATGTTGAAGTACACAGCGCCATTCTTTTTGATAATATATTTGACTGCATTTTAAATTTAGTGTAAATACTAATAAATGTTTGAAAATATTAATTTAATTTTAGGTTATGCTCACAACTTACAATCTTTGAAAAGTTTTAAGATAGTCTAATCTGATCACTATGCTCATAGATGGCGCTCTTGTCGGATGAATCCGGCGAGCGGAACATTTAAATTTAAAAATCACTCAAAAAGTAAATGCGTTACTGCTGAAAATTTATAATACAATACAACATATTTTTTGCTCAGAAAACGCAATTGTAAGAAACCAAATTGCAAAACACAATTATTTTATAAAATTCAATTAAAATAATTTAAAAAAACACATTTAAACCAAGATATATATCAAAAATAGCCCATAAAACCTAATTTGATATAAAATTGAATAAAAACTGCTTAAATCACATCAATGACAATGATTTTTTAAGCAATTTTTGTCTAATAAATAAATTTTTATGCAGTTTTAATTTACCAATACAATCAACACATTTCTACAACAATTTCTTGTACATTTTTTGTTGTAAATAAGTTTTCATTGTAAAATCTCATGCAATTTTATTTAATTTCTTGACTTATATCAATTTTCAGCATAATTTTTGATACATTTATTGCAAAGTTTATGATTTTAATGCTACAATTATAACAAAATATCAAATAATTTGTTACAATATGTTTTTTCTAAGCAATTTTTAAAAAATTTGTTGCAACAAATTAATTTGCTAAGCTATTTATGTGTAATTAAATACGTTTTATGGAAATTTTTTGATTAATTTTATCTAATAAATCAAATTTTTGCACATTTTTTTACATTTATTTTGTTATAAATTGTATTTTTGATTGAAATTTTTGATTAATTTCAATTTGCTATGATCAAATTGATTCAAATGTTGTTTTTGACAGATGAATAATATTTATGACAGATGTAGATTAATTTTGACACTTTTAAAATTATTTATAGCAAAATCGTTGATCAAATTACTATATTTTAGACTCTTTGTATATGGAGTGGCAATATATCTGTAAGCAAGGCTCTGCAATGCAAAAAAGCTTACAAGCACAACCTTTCCCCTAAAAATTACTGTTAAACGGTTGAAACATTTTGAACTGTCAAAATTGACAATTGTTGAGTTGTTAAACTGTCAGCTGTTAATATGATATGTCAAATTGTTGACTAAACTGTCAAATTGTGGATAAAACTATCAAGTTGTAAATAAAACTGTCAAATTGTTGACAGATTTCAAATTAATCGATTATAACAAATTATTGCAAAATTGTCAATTTCTTGCCTGAACTGTCAAATTGTTGGTGAAATTGTCAATTCGTTTAGAAATCCATAAATTGTTCTTAAAACTGACAAATTGTACCTAAAAGTATCAAATTGTTAAATAATTGCTAAAATTGACAATTAAATGACAAAACTGTCAGCTGAAAGATTGTTAAAACTATCAAATTGATGCTGAATTATTAAAATTGTCAATTGTTTGTGCTAGTAAGTTGTAAGGTTGTTGAATTTAAATCATTAAATGTGCAATATTTGTACTGTAAACGTGTTTTTGAAATGTTTTTGTGTAAGAAATATATTTTTTTGAACATATTTCTACGCATTTTTGTGTAAAATTGCATCTTCTTGAGAGATTCTAAGCGTTTTTAACAGATTTATTAATTTTTGTTGATTTTTAAGCAATAAATGTGCAATGTTTGAGGTGTAATTACTTTTATAAGTTGGTTTTTGTATAAGAAAAATATTTTTTGTAATCGATTTTTTGTGTTTTTGCCCGTTTTTGTGTAAAAATTGCATTTTTTGAGAGATTTTAATCGTTCTTTTAACAGTTTGATTAGATTTTGTTGAAGTTTATGCTTTAATTGAGCAATATTTTAGATGTAAATACGTTTTTGTATAGAAAGAGTATTTTTTGTATAAAAATTGTGTTTTCCGAGAAATTTGAAACGGTTTTATTGATTTTTGTTGACTTTTATGCATTAAATGTGCAATATTTAAGATGTAAATACGATCTTATATTGTTTTTGTGTAGGAACAACTTTTTAGATTTAAAATTGCTTTTTCTGTGAGATTTTTAAGCAATTTTTGATCTGTAAAAACGTTCGAAACTAGTAAGCCCAACTAAAACGGCGTTTGTCTTTTTAACAAACGACAAAAAACCATAAAGTTAAAAAAATTGGAAATGTATGTATTAAAAACTCTTTTATAAACACATTACAGCATGTATTTGAGTTTGAAGAAATATCTAAATCCCATATAGCATTTCTTAATAATCCAAAGAAAGTTCGTTTACCTTCCACTGTTATGAAACGTTTTATTACTGATTGACACGTTTGCTTCATCTGAGGAATATTAAAACAAGCGTTTATTCCTATATGATCTGACATGCCACTATTTAAAGGAATTTTGATTTGTCGTTTATTACCGAAACTTTTAATTACATGATGGATAATTTAAGACTAAACTAAACTAGGTTTTTACAATCTGTTTTATAGTAATAAAATGCTTAGTGAGCTGTTTATTACAACAATGACGATTGACCTTGCAAATGTGCTTCGAGAAAGGCAGAGTTATCAAATCGGAGATTGAGTGTAGGCCAACGGATGTTATAATATATAACACCTCCCTTCATAAATGTGAACTTCCACGTTCACTTAAGTTTACTTTTGACGGATTTAAATCAATCTGAGATTTGTTACATTCATCAGTTTTCTTTTTACAAATTTTTGCAACACAATTACTTATGTTAAACTTCTTAAGTAAAAAAATACGTTAGTACTAAAATTAAAATAATTGTTATTATAATATATAAGGAAATGTCGTGGTTACTGATTGTTACTAATTCTAGATTGGGAGTTGAAAACTGCTTAATAGTTGCAGTGTTATAAACCTCACTTAAATCTAATTCAATGTTAATATTAGGTGTGGCTGTTAGTTCACTGAACAAATTAAATAAAGGTGCCACCTTGATTTTGTTAAGAGGTTGAATCAAACTTATGTTATCAAGTTTTAACCATAATTTGACTGAGTGAACAATTACTTTGAATGAATAGCTTATTCTTTGGTACAATAATTATTTCCGACTAGTTGGTATTACAATATCATTAATTAATTTAGTGTTGGCAAAAGTACAATTAGTAAATTTATGATTATTTAGAATTTCTTGAATACATGGTGTTACAGGTAGTAAATTCTTTTGGTTACAAAAATATAAACTTTCTAATTTTAAACACTGTTTTTGAGTGATCCATTGATTTGTTTGCCCTGATAACAAAAATGAGGGGGTATCCAAAAGTGTTTTGTTCAATATTGGAATTGATAACAAATTGTAGTATGCATATTGTTCTGAGAATGTTGGAAATGAAATAATAAAAATTATTAAATTCTTTTTAATTTGGACATTACAAATTATTAGTTGATAGATTTCATATAAATTAAGAGAAAGTTCAATGCCCATATTTTTAATGAGATCTTGTTGAGTTGCAACGTTCAAAATCGTAGGATGTAACATGTGCAATCTTGCAAAATTCACAGCTGTAATCAGCTGTTCTATAAAGTTTTCTATTTCAATAAATTTGTATTGTAAATTGATTAATTTTAACATTATTTGCACTTCAGAAGAATCAGAATTTTTTTCTAATTGCTGAACAATTTTAGCTTGATTTTGAATAATATTGTTAATTTTTTGATCGTACCGTTTGAGTAATATTTTGCAGTAAAATTTTATCTTTAGTAAATGAATTTTGAATATTTTTTTCATTAGATCAGAAAATCCAGAACATACTCTATAATTTCCTTTTTGTCTCTGTCATCAAGAGTTCCAAATAAAAAGTTAGAAGCTTCACTAACAAAATTGAGTAATCCACGTTTACCTCTTAGTGAAATCATTGCCAATAAATTATCTGAGAGAGTATATAAATGTTTTGTTTTTTCACAAATAATAGAAAAATTAGAATTTTTCATTAACAGTTGTAAAGGTAAGTTTCTAATAGCAATTTTAAATTTTGAAAGTTGATTTATGATGTCAGAAAAATTGATGTAATAGAAATAATGAACATTTTCTAAACTTATGTGAGCTTTACCAAAATATACTGGTAATAGAGGGTTGTTGATTGGTTCAGTGTGGAGTTGAAGATGTGCCGGGGTTAGGACCAAGATCGCAATCATCAGCAGGAGGATAATCAGTTTCATTATCTAAAACAATTTTTTTTCTTACTTTGAGTTGTTGTTCATGGTATTTTTTACCATCAGAAAATACAAATTTATTTTCTTGTTTAGTCACATTTATTAGTTGATACTGAGATTTTGTTTTTTTCGTGGGTTTTTTAATATATGTAGTTTTTTCGTTAACCGGAATTGGTACACATTCTTCGTTAGGAATGGTATTTTTTAAGACTTCACCTTGAATATCGCGAATTTGATTTATATGTTGATCAATTTTATTTTCTTCATCTATTGATTTTAAGTCTGGCAATCTTGATATTATGTCATTTTCATATCCATAAGTAATTACAAAAGGTTTTTGTTTAACACTGGAATGGTTTGTGTTATTATAATAAATTAAACTTTTTAATTGGATTTTTTGCTTTGAGAATTTGCTAGTTTTCTAGTAAAGTAGAGTGAAATCTTTCAATAAGCGCTCTTCCTTGAGGTCTCGTAGCAATGTTAAAATGCCAATTAATGTTTGATTCGTTACTAAAATCTCGAATTAATTCGTTATTAAATTCTGAACCGTTGTCGCTCGTAATAGATTTAGGTATATTATGTTGAGCAAAAAGGTTTAGTAAGCTATGTTTAATGTCAACCGGGTTTTTACTTTTACATTGTCATGGCTTGAGCATAACGTGAAAATGAATCAATTATTGTAAGATAAATGATACTGTCAAGAGTGATTGTGTTTATATAAATATGATCAAAAGGGTATTGCCCTACAGGATTGTGAAGTACTGGAGGTCTGGAAATTGAATTTCTTTCATTTTTTGCTTCCAAACAAATTCTACATTCATTAATAAATTTGTTAATGTTTTTGAATATTAGGCCAGTAATATCGTTTTTGAATTTCTTTTAGACTTTCTAATATTTCCTTCTGCTAGAGAGGGTTGGTTACATTAATTAATTTTTTTTTGCAAATGACAAAAATCTATTGGTTTTGTTAAATTTGTTTGTGCAAAGGCTATAAAAAGATTTTGAAGTATCTTATCTAAGAAATAAATTGCATATGTTAATTTTGGTTTTATGAATTCTTTTGTTAGTGTCATAAACTGATCGTTCAAATTTTTATGTTGATTAAGTTTCCATGTAAGTATTTGCTTATTAAATCTTTTTTGTACACGAGATTCCAGTTTTGATCCCTGCATGTCTATAAAAATTTGTCGAGGAAATAAGTTAATAGCTTTATCTAAAATAGGCAGTTCTAAAAGTGTTTCAGAGTTTGAGTGAATTGTAGTTTTTCCAGGTTGATTAAATTCTTCAACAAGTTCACTAACTGATAGAATACTTGAATTTATTGTAGCTGCGTTTGATTTTGTTTTATTTAATGTTTCATTTATGTGGCATTCTTGATTTTTAATTCGGCTTAAAGCGTCACCCACTTGATTACTTTTACCTTTGACATATTCAATTTAATAATCGAATTCTTCTAACTTCAAGCGCCATCGAACAAGTTTTGATTGTGGATCTTTTAAATTAAATAGCCATGATAAAGGTTTATGGTCAGTTTTTAATAAGAACTTATTTTTATATAGGTAAGGTCGGAACATTTTGCAGGACCAAACAATGCCCAATAGTTCTTTTTCAATCGTTGAATAATTAATTTCTGATTGATTTAGGGTATGGGATATAAAACTAATTGGTAAATCGTGTCCTTTGTCATTTATCTGACTTAAAACTGCTCCTATAGCAAATTGGGATGCATCAGTAGTAAGAATAAATTTTTTTGAAAGGTCTGGATACTGGAGTATTGGTTTATTAGGATTTCTTTAATTTTACTGACCGCTTGAATAAATTCTTTTGTATGTTCAATTTTTGATTCTTTCTTTAAACAATTTGTAAGGGGTTTTGTAATTTTGGCAAAATTTTGTATAAATTTTCTATAGTATCCCGCCAAACCGAGAAAGGATTTAATGTCTTTTGTTGTTTTTGGAAGTGGAAAATTTTGGATAGCTCGAATTTTATTTGGGTTAGGCTCAATGCCTTTAGTTGTTACTTTATGTCCTAAAAATAAAATTTCTTTGTGTAAAAATTCACTTTTGTCTAGTTGTATTTTTAACCCTTTTTCCAGAAATCGCTTTAATATTAAATCTAAATTTAACATAAGTTCCTGGAGACTAGTTGAGAAAATGATTTCATCGTCCATATAGACTAAACTAATTTTATTAATGTAATCTCTTAACACGTGATTTATCATACGCTGAAACGTAGCGGGTGCGTTTTTAAGCCCGAATTCGTAGTGTCCATCCTCAGTACAAAACGCGGTTTTTTCGATAGAGGCAGGACTCATTCGGATTTGATGAAATCTGCTTGCCAAATCTAATGTGGAAAAATAGTTACTTTTGCCCAGCTTATCTAATAAGTCCGTTATGTTTGGGAGAGGATGTCGGTCGTCAATTGTTTTACTATTTAACTTTCTGTAGTCAATTACCATACGCCATTTATGCATGCCAAAGATGTCTGTTTTTTGGGGACTATCCATATAGGAGAGGACCAAGGAGAAAATGATTCACGTATAATTTGTTTATCTAAAAGGTCATTAATTTGTTGCCTTACTTCTTCCTTGTGTTTAAAAGGAAATCAATAAGTTTTAGCATGAACAGGACTTTCGTCTGAAGTTCTAAATTCGTGTTGAATTTCGTTTGTAAAATTTAACGATCCATCTGGGTTAAATAAAGCATTTCTATTTTTGTCCAAAATTTTGAATAGTTCTTGTTTTTCTTCTAAATTTAAATGACTAATTCTTAATTTTGTCAGGTCAACTTTGAAATTATTATTTTCATTGTGAAAGTGAATTTCTTCAGTTGTTATATATTCGTTCAAACTTTTTACTTTTTTATTCATTAATTCATCTGGATTAATTTTTACATGAAATGATTCAACGGTAGGGTTTGTTAATTGAATTTCAATAATATTATCTTTTACAGAGGTTACAATTTCATCAATATTACATAATCCAGATAGTTTGCCTTAACTAAATAATCACCGTTAGGCAATTTAGTAGGTATTTTTAATGTTTTTGTAGTATTTTCTGGAATAATTGTTTCAAAAATAATGTTTTTATTAATTGGGGTATATTTTAAAAGTGGAATTTGATAACATTGATTATATAAAATCATGCTGTTAGGGTCTAATATAAGTTGTAAACGTTTTATCGAGGTAAATCCTAAAATTCCGTCAAAATATGAGTGAAAATTATAAAGTTATATTTTCTGAGATACCGAAATCATATAGTAATTGAATATTAGTTTGTTTATTAAGGGGTGTTGATTTATTAAAGGATACAACGTTAGTTTTACAATTAAATATTTTATCGGGAAAGTAATTTTGAGCTATAGAAGGTTTTATTATATTTATCGTACTTCCTGTGTCAATAAGAATGTTTGCATTTAGTGAAAGAATATAAACATAAAGAAGTTCGGTACTTTTGTTATCTATGTTATAGGATTGAAGAATGTACTTTCTTGAAAATTTATGTCAGGTTCATTGTCATCATTCTCATTACCATTTTCAAAATTCAAACAATCATTTTGTTCTTCAAAATTTTGATTAGTTTCAAACATATCATGATAATAATCTTCCGCATTAAAATTTTGAAAGTTTCCAAAATTATTCTCTTCACAAACTAATGTTGTTTGGGTCGACATCGGTTCCGGCTTATATTGCGGTTTAGGTGGTTGAAAAGTTTGCCGTTGAGACTGATTTCGTTGAAAATTAAAATTTGCCTTCATTTGCGATTTATTTTGTGGATTGAACTGGTTGTTTGGTTGAGGTTTATAAGTATAAGTAGGTTGTTGGTTTGATTGATTTTGATTAAAACTTTGAAAAGGTGGATTTATTCGTTGGTTTGTTGTTTGTTTTGAAGAAAAGCTTCTGTTCATAAAATTAATTTCGTCGTTAGCGAAAGTTATTGCTTGATCTAGATTGTCAGGTTTTCTTAGGCGAATTTGACAGGATATATTATACGGAATTGATACGAGAAAGCGATCGAGAGCATTAGACGTGTAAAGCTCCTGCCTAAGTTGTTTATTTGTCTCATTTGATAAATTTATTTTTGCAATGAGTTTAGCAAGACTCAAACGTATTCTACTGCCAAAGGAAATTATATTTTCGTTTCGTTCTATTTTAATGTTATTAAATTCGACTAACAGTTGTTCGATCGACCTGCTGTCGGAAAAATGTTGTAGTATTGCGGTTTTGATGTCATCCCAAGTGTCCTCTAAATTTTGAAAAAGTAGCCGATCCTTCAGCAAACTGCACGTATCTGTTTATAATGCTTTCAACTGTTACAATAAAAATATTTATTTGTGTTTCTTTCCCTTCAAACAATGGGATTGTATCGATATCGATCTTAAAAAGTTGATAATTCATTTTGATTACTATCGGTTGTGCTGGATCAGGCATTGAAATTACAAAATTCCTTTTTTGTGGAATAGAATAAGGTTTGAACATAAATTAATTAATACAATTTGCATCTACAACTAATTTGAATTTGTTTATTTAAAAATATTTGAGCTTTGTTCGAATTCAACAAAAAGGGCAATCAATGAATCGACTCACCGGTTGATTTATTTAAACTGGTTTGTTGACCGCCGATGATTTGTGGAGAAGGCTTGATTCACAGGAGGCGACGTTGAATGATCGGCCCGCAGTTCCTGGACTGTCTCGATACTCAAGGAAGCGATGTTGGATGATTCTGTCCACGATTCCTGGAGTCGTTTGATTATCAGAGAAGCGATGCTGAATGATTTGAATCGGCCGGCAATTTCTGAGATCGGCTGCTTTGCTCCGTGTAATGCGTAAGGGGTCTTGTCGGTTCACGATTTTCTCTTATTGCGTGGAATTATTTCATAATTTAAAGTAATTTAGAATAATATCATTATCGCGACGACTGCGCCAATTTTGATTTGTCGTTTATTACCGAAACTTTTAATTACATGATGGATAATTTAAGACTAAACTAAACGAGGTTTTTACAATCTGTTTTATAGTAATAAAATGCTTATTGAGCTGTTTATTACAACAATGACGATTGACCTTGCAAGTGTGCTTCGAGGAAGGCCACCTGCAGAGTTGCAGAGTTATCAAATCGGAGATTGATTGTGGGCCGACGGATGTTATAATATAAAACAAAGGTAACATTGTATGTTTTTTGATATTGGTAAATACGTTATCAATACAGTTGTTCAGACGCGTTGGAAAATAAACTGTTTGTTCTAATCCAAATCCTTTTAACAGGTCAATTAAATCAATTTTTCTAGTATCATTATCATTAAACCTAACATTGAAATTACTTGCTAGAATTAGATTTTTTGTTTGAAATTGAAGATAATTCAACATATCATTTAAAATATTTAAAAACAAATTAAAATTACCACTAAGCGAACGAAACACTCTAACAATTAAACAGTTATATTTACAAAGATTTATACCTGCTAGCTCACAGTGCTTTTCTTGCGAGAATTTGTTAACATCAATGAGTAAGAAATCCAGTACTCCGCCTCGTTTATAAATTGTTCTTGAGAAGGATTCTGCCAAAACAAACTTGTGAAGGTTTAAAACATTTGTTTCATTATTTTTCAACCAATGTTCACTAATGCAAATTACATCAAAACTTGTTTCGTCTATAATACCTTCCAACTGGTTTAATTTATGCTTTATGCTTTCTATGTTCAGTGACAATATGTTAACTTGCCCTATTTCTTCTGCTCTGCTTGTTGATTCTTCCATCTCTCTATGTGGAATAAAAAACGATTTATAGTTACTTCCCGTGGCCATACATTTGGATTTTCAATGTCCTTCAGTTGCTCTAGAGGGACAACAATTTTAAAAGATGTGTATTGGTTTGGATGCTTTGATACTATTGGACTGCATTGAACGTCATTGAAATTTGTATTTTTCAAATGTTTCACGGTTTGATCAGGAGTAGTTCCAACTGATGAAATTGTACTTGAATACTTTGCGGTGAGTCTCAAAAGTTCCAAAATAATTTTGAATCATCTTAGCAACACACATGAGCTTTACTTTATATGCTATAAAAAGCTGCATATTTATGTTTTGCGCACAGGCAGCCTGGAGATATAATATTTAACATAAAACCAGTATTTAATTTTCAACGATAATTTAAAAAAAAATTAGGTTGAAGAAGTTGAAATTAACACTTGGATTATTTAGATTTACAACATTTTATATAAACTCAGTAAAATCTCCGCTTATCCGCAATCGCAAAATCGACAAAACTTTACTTTAAAAAATCACTTGCTCTGCAACGACTATTCCCGTGCGTTTTATGTGCCAGGAACATTTTATAAATAAAATATTGCACTTTTTAACAGTTTGGGTTGGATTTTAATATTTTAAGTCTGCATTTAACACTTTATGGCTAAATTTTTAGAAAAAAAATTGATATTTTATAGCATTTTTTGACAGTTTATAATAGCTGGATTTTGCTGTTTTTGACACTTTATGAATAGAATCTTGTACTTTTAAACAGTTTTTGATTGAATTTTGCTATTTTTGACTTATAATAAATAGGTTTTTTTACTTTTAGTGATTTCAGACTTTCATATTTTGATATTTTATTGCCAAATTTTGGCATTTGACATTTTATGAATAGATTTTTGCACATTTTAAGAGATTATGTTCTTTTCGATACTTCATAGTTGAGTTTTGTTATTTTTGACGTCTCTTGAACAAAATTTAGCATTTCTTGATAATTTATTTTGCATTTATTGACATTTAATTATTAAAGTTTTAGACTTTTTAACAAGATATGACCGAATATTGGTGTTTTTTTGTTGTTTTATGAAAAGAAATTTACTGTTTGTAAAAGTTTATTGCAAAATTTTGCTTTTTAGACATTCTATAAACAAAATTTTGTATGAAAAATTTTGATTATTTCTAACATATTGTTACTGATACTTTATGGCAAGATTTTGCGTTTTAAAATAAAAAAATTTGCACTTTAGACCGTTTATGGTAAAATTTTGCTATTTTTGACATTTTGTAAATAGATTTTTGTACATTTAACAGTTTAAGACTAGATTTTAATGCTTTCTGACAATATTTTGATATTTTATGGCCGGATTTTGTCATTTCATAAATAAAATTTTGCACCAGTTTTTAACATTCTATGAATAGAATCTTGCACTTTTAACAGTTTACACAAAAAAATTTGTTCTTTTCAAGAATATTTTGTTAATTTTACTTATTATTAATAAAATTTTCTTGCACTTATTAGAAGTTTATGACAAAATTTTGCTATTTTTAATATTTTATAACAAATATTTTTTTAACTTTTTGTCAGTTTATAGCCTGACTGTATTACTTTCTAACAATATTTTTATGTTTAAACGCCAAATATTGCTATTTTTAAAATATATTGAATAGAATTTTACTTTTTAACTGTTTAAGGTCGTATTTTGGTGCTTCCTGCCAATATTTTAATGTTTCAAGACAGAATTTTGTTATTTTTAACAATTTATAAACAGAATTTTACATTTTTTAACTGTTTTTGTCCATATACTTTTTCTAAATTTTGATTTACAGGTTTAAAGGCTGTATTTATAATTTAGAGACCGGATTAGCATTAAACTAAATACAATGATGGCCGGATTTTAATTTTTAAAATTTGCAATTTGTACAGATTTACAGTTTGGTAGATCTAGTTCACATATTTTAAGGACAAATTTATAATTTAAACAGTTTGGCAATAAAATAAAATTTAACCCTTGAATGCCAGATTAACACTTTTAATAGTTTTAAAGCAAAATTTAATAGTAGAATTTAACACTTTGCACTTTGAAAACCAAATTTACAGTTTTAAAAGTACAAATACGTTTTATTTTGGTCATAAATTAACGTTTTTTTTACTTTGCTTTAATACTATCTCAAAAAAAAAAACTCGAAATACATTAAAAAAATATGTCTGGTCCGGATATTGCACAGCTTATAAATAATACCAATTACATAACCTTTACAATTAATGCGTTACTGCAGGCAAGCAAACTTAACATAAACAATTGCTATGTTAGTAAAGCTTCTCGCAAGCACCTAACCTAAAAAAAACTCAATTTGTTTTTTTTTTAATAATTATATATTTATTTTAATACCTTACAATTCTTTTAATCTAACTTATATTACATCACAGAATATCTTTCTAGCACATTTACAATTTGCTGGTGCTTATACTGTTTGGCCAAACTTACAGGAGTGTACCCATCAAAATCTTTTTCTGTAATATTGGCTCCACTTACTAAAAGTAGTTCAACTATTTCATAAGAACCTTTCCATACTGCTAAATGTAAAGCTGAAATCTTAAATTTGTTTTCTGATTCGTTTATATTAACATCTTTTTTTAACAATATTTCTAACATATGAAGACGTCCATACCAAATTGCTAATTGAAATGATTTTAATTGCAATTTAAAAAAATTATTGATATAATTGCAGTTTATTTTACATAAACTGTTGATATCAGCATTTAATGATATTAATTTATTAAATAGTTTATTGTTGCCAGTAATTATAGCTGTATGAAGAGGGGTTAAATTGCAATTGGATTTATCTTCAATGTTTGCGCCATAGTTTATTAACACATCTACAATATCGCCATTTGAAGCTATATGTATTGGCATGTAACCTTTCTTATTAAACATTTTTATATTAGCGCCTTTTTTAATTAACTCTTCAACAATATACGAATCTCCAGCAATTGCAGCTATATGTATTGCAGCATCTCCATTTTCATTTTTTATATTAAGAGATGCATTTCCATTCAATAAAATTGTTACTACTTCCTTGTGCTTGATAAAAATTGCATAATGCAAAGGTGTATTAAAAGTTTCATTTGTAATATCAACAAACACATTCTGTTCCAATAAATATTCAACCAAATTGGCGTGACCGAATAAAGCAGATAAATGTAAAGCTGTATTGCATTCTGAATTTTTACTTTCAATATTTGCTCCATTCTCCAGTAAATATTTAACTACATTCAAGTGTCCAGTAATGGATGCGTGATGTAAAGCAGTATTTCCAAAAGAATCAGTAGAATCAATATTAACATCTTTTCTGAGTTTTTCTTTTAATATTTCCAACTTGCCTTGCTTTGCAGCTACTAATAATGTTCTGGTTTCTTCACCATCTTTTGTTGTTATTTCATCATCGTATTCTAAAGCATCTATATTGATATCTTCTATTAATATTTCTTCCATAATTATCGAATCATTCATTTCAATTTCATTAATGTTTTGTATTCTATTATTAACTTCTTGCCAATCTGTAAATTAATGAATTAGTTAACATAAATTAACTTTTTATTGCTTACCTTTATTATTATTTAATAAAATAATTTCTTCATCTTTTTGAGAATTTATTATCATTTTTTTCTTATTTTCATTTACAACGTAACTTTCTTCTAAACAATCCATAAAATATTTTGTTAAATCCATATGTCCATGTTGAATGGATAAAATAAATCCTGTGATCTTTAATATATCGGAATCTGTTTGCAGTTGTTCAATTTCGTTTAGATATTGTAAAGTATCAGTTTGGCCATTCTGTGCTGCTAAATATAATGAAGTACAGAGCGCCATTCCTTTTGATAATATTGTTTTCTGCATTTTGAATTTCGTATTTAATAATATTGATTTAATTTTAGATTATGTCACTACACAAGTTGATAATAATCTGAAATAAAAATAAAGAGTAAGTTCACTGATAAGTAAGTTTTATACAATAAAAGTAATTCAAATTTGCTACAATATTATATTTTGCCAAGTTATAGCTTCAAAAACATTCAACAAAGTACTAATAGGTCTGTTCCAACATACGATTTGTACAGTTTACAAACCGTAAAAACTGTGCACACAAACAAATATTTGTCATTCTTAGGCAATTTTTTATACACAGTAATTTATTTGTGTGCCTAGTTTGAACGGTTTGCAAAATGTCCTAATCGTATGTTGGAACAGACCAAATATCTCAATAAAGTTTTTTTAAGTTGTTTGGTATGCAACATTCTGAAATTATAAGATGAAAAAAAAACTTTTTACTTCCTTTCCCCAACAATTGCAATTTTAATTATGTTAAGAATCATCTTCAATCGTTACATGCCAAATGAATTAGCAAGTTCAGTTGTTAAAACTAAAACTAAATCCAACCAGATAGTTCAACCAAAAGCAAAAGTTATTTTTGGCAGTGGCCTTAATAATGACAAGCTGCAGGCATATGTACCTACTGCGTACATTCACGTATCTAAACTAAAACGTGGAACAAAAAAATGTGATATAGTTATTCACATAAAAGCGCAGTTTTCGGCATTATCGGTTGATGTTGTCAAATCTGGAAGTTACAGTTGCTATTCCTGAAATAAAAGAATTATGACAGTAGAAATAAAGCTAGTAGATAATGAAAGATAAAGAATGTAAGAGTAACAAGACAGGCGGAAATAGGAAGCGACCACCATTTACTACTAACGGACATAAAATGAAAAAAAAAAATAAACCAGAAAAAAGAAAGAGGAAATTGAAAACAAAGATAAAAACATAGAAACTAAAAGAAGAAGTAATACTACAAATCAAATTTAATGAGAAAGAAATAAGAACGTGCGTAGAAGAAAAATAGAAAACGTTCAAACGAATCATACTAGAAGGTTCAAAAGAGAGCTGTGGAACAACAAAAATTGTAAACAAAAATATAAAAAAATCCAGTTGGTGGACAGAAGAAGTCGAGAAGGAGATAAAAGACAAAAAAGAAAAATGAAAAAGATAAGATAAAAATGGAAAAGTAATAACGGAAAAAGACAAGATGATAGAAAGATGGAAGCAATACTTCCAAAAACTAACAAAACAAGAAGTAGAAGAAAACAACGCAAGAGAAGGAGTGATACAGGAGAAAAAATCGGAAGAAATAAAAGAAATTTAAAACAACAAAGTAATAGAAACAATTTAAAAATTAAAGAACGGAACTAATAAATGACATCATCAAAAATGGAAAAACGCCAAAGAAAAGAAAAAAAAAAAGAGTTTTTTTTTTAATTTCTATCCTTTCTTTTACTATCATATTTGCGGGAGATGTTGCAGCAATCACTTTTACTGCCTTTTTCTCTACGTTTCTGCGGCACTAAGTTTCTACCCTGTAAGTAGCTTCATATAATCTTGATCGTTCCTGTTCAGTTTTCTTTTCTTTGCTTTTCATAACACGCTGTTAAACGCGTTCTGTATGTCTAACGCTATTATTACACAGTGTTGTTTTTTTTGTGATTTGCTTCTTTTGCTATTGATTTCACTTTTTCTATAGCTCATAAGATTGTTCTTTCCTTGGTAAATCAGTATTGTTCCTTTTCCCATTCTTTTTTTTTTCTACTTTTTATTAAGCATATTGACCTGTATAACGTTGCTTTTCCTACTTCTTTCTTCTTTAATTTTTAATTTTTTTTTTAATTTGATTTAATTTTTTTAATTCTAAGTTTAAAATTACTGCAATTTAATTTTAAAAACTATATTTGTCAATAATTTCCAAAATATATTTTTACTATTGATTACTTTTTATAGTTAATTTTTTTATATAAAATAATTTAATTAGTTAACTAAATGCTATGTGATTGATGATTGACGAATACTCGAATACAAATTAGTTTTGCTTAACCATTAGTCGCAAGTAATCGACTACTGATCAATCTGTAATCGTAAATAAGCTGACTAATGACTAATCAATTAAAAAAAATATTGTGACTTATGACTAATGATTGATTAGTAAGTCAGTAATCATTAATCAAACTAGTATTTTGACTAAATGGTTAGTCATTAACGCTCAACTCTGATGTAGACGGCGTTTATTTTCAGCAAAATGGCGCTACGTGCCAGTTATATGAACGCCATTTATTGACCCAGACGCAAGATCAGCAAGTTATATGAACGCCATTCATCCACACAGATGCAAGCTCAGCGGAATAATAAACAACATGTTATTTCATATATTATTTACACCGTGCATCTGCACCTAGATTTAAGCTTACTAATCACTTTTGATTTATATAAATACTTTTAGAATAACCATTTAGTTCAGTCTATGTTAAGGCGTGAGCTTGTTCATTTCATTAATAAAATTTAATCTTATCTTTTTTAAAAACGTTTATCTCTGCGGTCCGATTATAATTGGCGCAGTCGGTAGGATTTGTGTAACGGTTACGAAAAATCGCGAATCCGGTCTATTTTAATAGTTAAAAGACAGAAACGAAACAAAAGTGTAAATAAACTGAACCGAAGAGAAGTGAATAATTAAATTACAAGTGCTGTGAAAGTTCGTCAACTTCACAAACAGAAACAGCAAGAAATTTTGACCCACGACATCATAGACTCAACATCTGGAAGAGGACAACATTGCCAACCCCAGACAACAACAGCAAGGATAAAGAACAAGCATCGCCAACATCCCCAAGTACAACATAGATTAGGAAGACCAAGGACAAAGGACACACATCGCCCGAATCCCATTGGCACTAGGATTAAGAACGAGGGATTAACACGAGAATAATGAACACAATTATTTTACTACTGTAAGTCAAAAAACGAAAACAATTTCTTATCTCCTATCCCAACCAAAAATTATATAGTATATATTTAATAAAAAAAAATATAATAATAAAATACTGTAATTGATATTAACAATTTACGCAAATAATTTTAATTGACTTTGTAAAATTCACAAAGTTTCAAAATGGCTGTACCGGTCAATTACCAATTATTAAAATTATACATAGATACTATTCCTCAATACGAAGGAAACCCCCATACTTTGGGAATTTTTATAGATAATTGTGAAAATTTAATAAATACGTTTTCCGACTCAAATAATTTGCAATTAAATAATTTTATTTCGCGAGCAATTATCGGCAAAATAGCAGGTCGAGCTTTAAGCTTGATTGGTTTAAGAATAGAATTAAGAACCTGGAACGAAATAAGAGATTTATTAAACTTAAGTTTTGGTGATCAACGCAACATAGAATGCTTGATCCAAGATTTGATTACTTTGCATCCGAATAGAAACGAGACACCTTACACTTTTGGTATGCGTTGTCAAGATGCCAGAAGCCTTATTATCGCAAAACTAAACACCTTAAATATACCAGCTGCAGAAAAGGTAATGGTAATGATAACCTGTCACTTAAAACATTTATAAGCGGTTTATCAGGTCAGGTACAAAACAATGTGCGCTTAAGAAACCCAGACAGTTTAGAAAGAGCCATGTCTTTAGTAATAGAAGAAGAAAACTTCCTCTATACCCAAAATAGAAATAACACTTTAAATTTTCAAAATACGTTTAAACCAAATCAAAGAATAAGTCCAATGAATCAAAACATTCAAAAGACAACACAACCTGGAAACTTTTATGAAAAGTTTTAGAATCAACAATTTAAACACTCAACATCAAACTTTGAAAAACCAAATTTTCCAACTAATTTTCAACAACAACCAAATTTTATACAGAAGCCCCAAATGCAATAGAAACCTAATAACAATTTTCCAATTCAAAAGCACCCCTATTTTCTGCAAAGGCCAAGTCAAATTCAACGTAATCACTACGTGCATCAAAATCAAAATCAATATCAATATCAAAACAAACCTTTTGGAAATCAAAACTATTAAAGAGGAAATATTCCTAAACCTATGGATACGTCATCTAGAAACACTAGGAGACAACCAACCCAACCACAAAGAAATTTCACTCATACTGAGCTATTTTCGCAAAATTTCAACAAAGGTGAAAATCCACAGAAAAATTTCTATGGCTTAACAGAATTTTCTGACATGCCAGAAAACTCCCAACAAGTTTGTCCTATTGAAAATGATTATAATGAGTAAAATTATTACTATCAACATGAAAACAATAATATACTACAAGAACAACAATTGCAACCGGACAACAATGATTTTGACCAACATAATGATACTGATGAAAATTTTCATCAGGACAATATTATCAACGATCCGAGATGATAAATCTAAATTTAGTTAAAGCTAACCTACCATACATTTTTATTCCACAACTAAATGCAAATTTTCTAATTGATACAGGCAGTTCAAGAAGTTTAATTGGCCCAGAATTAGCACACAAATTCTACAAGCGTTACATTTTTAATGAAAATTTTAACATTCAAACTGCTCACGATACTAGCTATCATAATGAAGTTATGGTAATACCAGTTTTCAAAAATTTTAAAACTAGCAAAATACATAAATTTTATCTATTTAAATTTAGTCAAAAATACGATGGCTTAATTAGAATAGATTTACTTAAACAACTCAGAGCTTTAGTAAACCTTGATTCAAAAACTATAAAAACACCATACACTGAAATCCCAATAATATATGAAACTGAAGAGTTAACCAAATTAAAAAAGTCTTTACAGGTTAAAAGTTATACAATAACAATACCTGCCAGAACTCAAAAAGTAGTCGAATTACCAGTAAATTATAAAGAAAGCTTGGGAATTTTAGATTATATAGAATTCGAAAATTTAGTGGAGTCACCCCGCGCAGTTGTAAATATAAAAAAATTACTTTGCTTTAACTACTATAATCAACTCAAACACCAAAACAGTTGATATTAAGATCAATATCCCTTTTTTAATCGAATCTTTAAACGTCAACGATTTAAACTTTATAGAAACGATGGAAACTGATAACGATCTAAACCAAACGCAGGATAATTTATTAAAATCAAATTTAAAAACGAGCAAATTCCGTTAACGTTCACTAACAAAATTCAACACAAAATTAAATTTAAACAATAAATCTCCAATATTTACCAAAACGTATCGTTACCCCAAAATTCATAAATTAGAGGTTAAAACACAAATTGATAAACTACTAGAACAAGATATCATACAAGACTCGATATCCCCATGGTCTAGCCCAATTTGGATTTTCCCAAAAAAATCCGACGCATCAGGAAAAAAGAAATAGCAAATAGTAATAGACTATCGCAAGTTAAACGAACGTACAATAGACGACAAGTATCCCTTACCTTTGATAACCAAAATTTTAGACAAATTAGGCAGAAGCCAATACTTTTCAACCCTCGATTTGGCCAACGGATTTCACCAAATTGAGATGAACCCTGAAGACGTCCAAAAAACAGCGTTTTCTACTGATAACGGGCATTATGAATTTAAGCGCAGGCCTTTCGGTTTGAAGAATGCACCGTCAACATTCCAACGTGTAATGGATAATGTATTGAGAGGTCTTCAGAACGAAATGTGTTTCGTCTATCTCGACGACATTGTTATCTTTAGCACTTCCCTACAGGAACACATTAAAACTAGTGTTTGAACGATTGAGACAATCTAACTTTAAAATACAGTTAGATAAATCAGAGTTTTTAAGAAAAGAAGTTAGTTACTTGGGACATCAAATAACTGATGGTGTCAGACCCAACCCTGATAAAATCACGGCAGTATAACATTTCCCCATTCCTAATACTACAAAAGAAATTAAAAGTTTTCTAGGACTAGTTGGATACTACAGAAAATTTATTTAGGATTTTGCTAAAATTACAAAACCATTAACACAATGCCTAAAAAAGGATACTAAAATTGTTCATGATCAGAACTTTATCAACGCATTTAATACTTGTAAAAATCTATTGACGAATGCCTCAATATTACAGTATCCAGACTTTTCAAAGGAATTTATTTTGACCACGGACGCATTTAATATTGCTTTAGGAGCAATCTTATCACAAGGTACGATTGGTTCTGACAAACCAATTGTATTTGCATCACAAACTTTGAATGTATCTGAAGAAAAATATAGTACAATATAAAAAGAACTATTAGCCATAGTTTGGGCTTGCAAATATTTCCGACCCTATTTGTATGGTAGAAAATTTACCATATATCATAGACCACTGAATTGGTTATTCAAACTAAAAGAGCCAAATTCAAAACTAATAAGATGGCGACTCAAATTAGAAGAATTTGATTACGAAATTATTTACAAAAAAGGAAGTCTAACCACAAATGCGGACGCTTTAAGTAGAATTAGTCCCATAAACGACTTAATATTAAATTACGATCACTTTAAACAACTTTTCGATAACAAACAAATTAAAAAATTACCAACTATTATAAACAAATGTGGAAATTTATTTGAGGCACCAATTGATTTTGCTTTTTGCTATTGTGTAAGCAAAGATCTACATATAGGAAGTGGTATAGCAAAAGATTTTAAGACCAGATATAATAACGTTTTAGAATTAAAAAATCAAAACCCTAAGTTAAATTCTTTTGTCTATCTAAATACCAACGATAGATATATATTCTACCTTATAACAAAAAATCAATATTTCAAAAAACCTACCTATGAAAATTTGTTTAATTGTTCATTAAATTTAAAATTGTTTTGTTTAAACAACAACATAAACAAAATTACCATGCCAAAATTAGGGTGTGGATTAGACAAGCTAAATTACTCACAAGTTTATGAAATGATTTATTATATATTTGACAAAAGCTTTTATATTAACATATATGAGCTAAACTCAGAAGTTAAAATTAACGCTTTAGAAGACGAATCGATGATCAATAACCCAGGCGAGATTAATAATGAGACGCTTGAATATTTACGCTATTTAGCTGAAAACCCTATTCAAACTACTAGTTTGATTCAACTAAGGGAACGACTTAACATAATATCGGACATACAAATAGAGAATGTAGAACCAAAAGAGTATACCACGATGACAACGCAACAACTTTAACAAAACAACAAATAATGGAAAAAGAATTTTAGACGAAATAATAAATAATAAACAAAACCAAATTTTAATTTATCCACAAATATATGATAAATTAGATGTCAGCCAAGAAAATTATGAACACCATAAAATAATTACTTTAAAAATTCCTAGTACAAACAACTCAAATCTAATTTTACAATTTCTAAGAGATTATACTATTTCAAAAAAAATTATATCATTTGCATTTTCACAAAAAAGAATTATATCAAGATTTTTCTAGAATATACTTAGAGCATTTCTCCGAAACAAGCCCTACATTAATACGATGTCTAAAAAAAGTAAATACGACTACTAATACAGAAGAATAGATTCTTTTAATAAAAAATCACCATGAAGGTAAATCAAACCACAGAGGGATAAATGAAACCATCAAATATCTCAAACAAAACTACCACAGCTTCAAAGCCTTTTCAAATACTTCACATTGATGTCTTTATTTACAATAACAATAATTACCTAACTTTAGTAGATCCTTTTACAAAATTTGCACAAGCTCTACCCATCATAGAAAAAACAACTATCAATATCAGTGATGCTTTGATAAAATACTTTACCTCATTTGGAGTACAAGAAAAAATAGTAGTCGATAATGGAAAAGAATTTAATAAAGAAATATTAAAGTTACACAAGATCAACGTACATTTTACTACAGCGGCTCACCATGAATTCAACGGTATTATAGAAAGATTCCATTCAACCCTCATCAAACATCTCCGTTTACTAAAAAAAAATTACCCAAATGATAACAATTTAATGGATTATGCTATCATACGATATAATAGTTCAATACTTAGTTTAACTAACTTTACACCTTTTAAACTAACTTTTGGTCATACCCAATCAAAAAGTCCAAACAAAATGTTTGCACCAATTTCCTTCTACAATGATTATGTTGAAAATCATGAAGAAAAATTAAAACATGTTTATCAAGATGTAACTGAAAAAATTATAGACCACAAACATAAAATTATATCAAAATCAAATGAAAAGGTAGAATCTAATGAATTTTATCTAGGACAAATAGTTTATAAACAAAACCCCAACACTAGAAACAAGAAAAATAACAAATTTATTGGACCATATAAAATAACAGAAGTCTTAGACCAAAATAGAGTAGAAATTACTAATGAACAAAATAAAAACAAGAAGCAAATAATTCACGTAAAAGAATTAAGAAAACCAATTCTTGTTACAGGTTTATCACCTACAGCAGTAGTGAATTAACCTCCTCAAAATTCCAAAACCTGAATTCCAACCCAGGTTTATTACCACTCAAAATAGGCAACGCACAGATCAACATTGGCCCTTCATCCAAATATTCGATATATCGAAAGTAATAAATGAGTTTCACTCACTTCAAACAAACTTTAATAAATTAAAAATTGCATTTGAAAGTAACAAAACCAAGCCTAATTGCAATAAAGAGTTTTATAATTCATATCGGTTAGTTGATATATTAGAACATAAAATATCAACGTTAATAAATCAAATAAACCCTCTAAATAATAAAAGAACAAAACGAGGACTTATAAATGGACTTGGGAATGTGATTAAGCCATTAACAGGTAACCTAGATAATAATGATGCAGAGAGATATGATAATGCTATCACAACACTTTCTAAAAACCAAGTTAAGATTAAATCGTTAGTTAAAGACCAAATAACACTTCTTCAAAAATCGATACAAACTTTTAAAGAAAGTACCTAAACTCTAGCTCACAATCAATTAAATTTACAATCTCGAATTTTACAAATTAAAAGCATTATTAAAACAGTCGAAAGAATATTGAAACTTACCATTATTTTCTAACACATGTCATAATATCTCAAGTAATCACGTCTTATCAAGTAATCAATGAGATTCTAGAAAGAATAGAAACTGCCATCACGTTTTCTAAATTAAACATTTTTCATAATTCTATGATTGAACCAAGCGAGCTATTAATGGAAATAAAACTAATCAATAAACATTTATTAACAAACAAGTTACCTTTCGATCCAAAGATAGAGAACGTGTTATTGTTTGAGAAAATTGTTAACATCAAAAGTTACAGTAAAGAGAATAAAATCATATTCAATAGTTGAATAAGAAAACTACAACTATTTTCATTTATATTCACTACCTATCTCTGAAAACAAAACATTCAAAACTATTTTACCGCAGTCCAAATACCTTATCCTAAATGAAAAAAAATTACATGTTTTTTGACACTAACTGCCAAGAAATAACGCCGGAAGATTTCATCTGCAACAACGTATACCCAACAAGGATCCACGAAGATGAAGCCCCATGCAAAGTACAGATGTTAAGGTATTCAAAAAATATTACCAACTGCCAACAAATACCAGTCCTAATCGAGAACAAAAAAATTAAAAAATTAAAAAATTGCAACAAATAGATCGTCATTTTACCAGATAAAGTAGTAGCTACATAAGTTTGCGGCCGCAACAAAGATAACATACCACTTCAAGAATCGTATGTTCTAGAAACTGTGAAATTAAAATTGGAAATATTACCATTCCAAGTTATAAAAACTCCGAGAGCAAATTCAAAATTATTAATTTGCCTACAATCGAATTTAAAATTGAAAACACCAGCTCAATGGCTAAGTTTAAGCCAATGAAACTGAACTCTATTAATCTTGACGAAACAAAGAACATCCACAACGCATTAAACATGCAGGACCAAAAAATCCAAACAATACTGGAAGAGCCTCTACACTACAACAACATCAGTGTCTGGACAATTATTATTTATATTATAATTATCATCATCATAATATATTATGTCTTCAATTATGTTAAAAACCTACGGTTTAAAAATGAGATAGAAGCTGAACCTAACCCAGATGTGACATTGCCGAATCCTGTTCCAAACCTCAGAATTCTAATCTAAGGATGGAGGAGTTATATGAACGCCATTCATTAATTATATGAACGCCATTCATTGACCCAGACGCAAGATCAGCAAGTTATATGAACGCCATTCATCCACACAGATGCAAGCTCAGCGGAATAATAAATAACATGTTATTTCAGATATTATTAACACCGTGCATCTGCACCTAGATTTAAGCTTACTAGTCACTTTTGATTTATATAAATACTTTTAAAATAACCATTTAGTTCAGTCTATGTTAAGGCGTGAGCCTGTTCATTTCATTAATAAAATTTAATCTTATCTTTTTTTTAAACGTTTATTTCTGCGGTCAGATTATAATTTGCCACACAAGCAACGAAACAATCAAACAAACAAATTATTATAATAATTGAATAAATAAATAATAAATAAAAAATGCATAAGATCAACAAAAGCGGTCCTAAAATGCTCCCTTGTGGGACACCGCAATCTACTACAATACTTTCGGAATTTCAACCTAAAAAGTGAACAAACTGCGTTCTATTGGTAAAATAGGACCTTATTATATTAAATGCTAAGCCTCTTATGCCGATTGCTTCTAACTTATTTAGAAGAATATAATGGTTTATTTCTCAAATTGGCCACCGAGATCTTGTGATTTAACACCTTTAGACTTTTTTTTAGGGCCACGTGAAAGATAAGGTCTATGCCAATGCTTCACATTCGATTCAAGACCTTAAAGATGGAATTAGTTATCGAGGACATACAGCCGCAAATGTGCAAATTGAAAAATTTCATGAAAAAAATGTGGTACTGCAACCGTAACCGTGGCGGCCATTCAACCGATCGTTTTCAAATGTTAATGGCATACCTTCTTCTTTACAATGAAATAATCATTTATTAATTTCTCTTAAAAAATATCCGTTTTTTTTAAATATCAAAATAAAACCTCTTATTGGAAAACCCTATATAAGTAATATTATTACCATCCAGCATTACAGCTAGAATTTACTTTTCTGCGTGATATCAATCTTATAAAAGTCTATTTTGTGTAATGTAAAAGTTTGTTAACATTCTACGAAAAGAATTTGGCACTTTTTGACAGTTTATGAACAGATTTTGAATTTTTCTGACAAAATTTTGAAAATTCATTGCCGGATTTTGCTATTTGAAGTATTTTATTTAAAAAAATCCACTTTTCTAACAGTTCTAAAAACATTGATGATTCTTTGCCACAATTTGCAATTTGCTATTTTTGACATTTTATATTTTTTAGATTTTTTAGCTAATTTTTGATTCTACCTAAAAATAATTTTAATTTTTAGACTGGATTTAGATATTTTTGATTTCTTATGATAAAATTTTGAACTTTTTAACAGTTATTGACTAATTTTTGACATTTTATGAAAAAAAAAATTGCACTTTTCAATTGTTTATAGCAAAATTTTGTTACTTTTAACAATCTTTTAATGTTTAAAAGCTCAATTTTGCTATTTTTGAAACTTTATAAAGTAAAATATTTCATTTTTTAACAGTTTATAGCCGGATTTTGTTACTTTCTAACAATATTTTCATGTTTCAATGCCGGATTTTTGTTATTTTTGATATTTTATGAATAAAATTTACATTTTTCAACAGTTATGGCCGGATTTAAGTATTTACTGACAATATTTTGTAGCTATTTTAGACTTTATAAATAGTATTTTACATTTTTTAACAGTTTATGGCTAGATTTTGGTACTTTCTGACAATATTTTAATATTTAAAGACTGAATTTAGTTATTTTTAACATTTTATAAATAGAATTTTACACTTTTCAATTTTTTTGGCCGGATTTTAGATTTTTTTTTAATATTTTAATATTTTATGACCGGATTTTGTTATTTTTCAGTTTTTTATAAATTGAATTTGTCACTTTTCAACAGTTAATGACATAAACAAAATAACAAAATTGTGTAATAATTGTGAAAATAGAATAGCTCATGCCGAAGTAAGTAAAGAACTTTTTTAGCTTCCTCAATAAATTGGTGCTTTTATGTTAGTTTTTTTTTATATAAACTAAAAAAAAAAATTTCCTCAAAAAATTGAATTTATTAGCACTCGACTAAAAAAAGTATACTTTTTGTTATTTTAAATTAAAAAAAGTATTATAGCTTCAACCTGACTCTAATAGTAAATAATAAAAATCACAAATAAATCTAAAAAAATAAACATTTTTTTTGCTATATGATACAGAATAATTAATAAAAGCAAACTTACCTCAACTCCGGACTTTACAGTAACGCAACAAACATTTAACAAGCAACTAAAAACAACTAATTCTTTCTTCTTGAATGGGAAATTAATAATTTGCAATTAAAGGTTAGGAATGAGAACAATAACAAAGCATACTCGCTAAATATTAACATCGAGTTCTGCAAACCAACATCAAAATAAGTAATTATCGTAGGCAACCCAAACAACCTTGCATAAAATTTAAAGTAAACAGTTTATTATAGCTTTAAACATTAATTAAATTAATACAATCATTCCATGGCTTAACAACTTGCTCATCAAATACTTGAGTAAGATTGCAACTTTTTATTGTGTTTAAAAATTTGCGAGCATTATCACAAGCAGTTTGAATATGTTTCTGGAACATGGCATATCACTTATTAACTTTTTCGCTATCATCAAAATATTTATAGAAATAGAAACTGAGCCAGCTTGTTTCACATGTAAGAAATTAAAATGATTTTTTGAAGTAAAATTATTTTAATCATTTCTCTCTTGATGAATCAAAATGATGATGTACTTATAAAACTGAATTCACACCAAATATTTATCAAAAAATTGCTTAAATATTGTAAAATATAATAAGTGAGTTTATAACAAAACAAAAATAAATTTGTATGTTATCAATATGATAACAATGCAGATTTTTACCGAAATACTTTCAAATTAGCATCAATAACTGGTATAAATACCAAACAAAAATAAAAGCAAATCAGTCAACTATAATGTTGAAAGTAAGCTTAGTTTTGGTAGCAACCTTATTCATCCAGGTAAGTTAATTTAATTGTCTTTTTGTATAACTATATATAATTGTATATCAAGGTCTATTCCTGGAAAAGCTGCAGTAATATCGAATGTTTTCTTCAAGAAACATTTGAAAATTGTGATGCTTATGATGAATGTATGACAACTGGCGAAGACAGTTACAATACGGTTATGGAATACTATAGCAGAGCTTATAGAATTCAAGAAGCCGTACAACAAGATATTGATGGTCCAGAATTGGATGTACTTGAATCAGCATTCCACAAGCAAGTTGATGCAGGACTTAGACGTTGTCGCTATCATAAAAATGTACCAAGTAGTCTTACATGTCAATCAAGATGGCCCAGTTTTTATTATTTCAAATATCATTATGGTGATAAAGAAATTAATATGCAAGAAGAATGCCAGGAGTTCCAAGAAAGTCTGCAAAATGCATGCGAAATTGCTCGCGAAAATATAATTACAATGAGAAGTTGCAATATTAAAGAAGCATTTGAAGAGCAAGTTGTTAAGCCATGGAAGGATTGTCTTACTTTAGATAATGTTTAATTATTCTATTGTAATGTAATTATATTTGCGTTTGCTCTTAGCAATAAATGAAAAAAATTATTAATAGAAGTTTTTTTTTATACACAGTTAAATTGTATCGAACTCTTATGTTTTGGTTAATTAACTATTGTCATACAAAAAGTTATTACATCTGTTAATAAATCTTAGTAACAAAAACTGTCAAGTAATGTGTATAAATAATGTAAGCTAGAAAAAAATGAGTTAATCTGGCTAACTTTAATCATTGGTGATTTCAATGTAAACCTAAAACTAAACATCTTCAACAATTCCTATACAACTCCAATTTTTCCAAAATTCCTACTCCTCCAACATTTATAATGGCTGACAATCAATGTACCACACCTGATCTTCTTTTATGTACATCTAGTTTAAAACCCCTTATCCATTCAGTAAGTGTCATTCCCGATCTTTGTTCAGATCACCTTGCAATATTTTTTCAATCTTTGCTTGCTCCCAAGAACGAATTTATTTACAATTTTAATAATTGCAACATAAATCGTGTAAATCAAGACGTAAACTCTTTTATTAGCTCTAACCCAATCATAACTCCTAACACCATAAAATCATTTCCATCAATTGTTTCATCTTCCATACAAAACAATATCCCTAAGGTAGTAAAATCTTATTACAACTACCTCCTCCCACCATTCATTCTTAGATTGATAAAATATAAAAGACAACTGTACAGAGAATTTCAATCGACAAATGACAGGACAATTAAAAGACAGTTCAATGACCTCAACAAAAACATTCATGACCTTGTACTTAGTATAGAAATAACAAATATATAAAATCAACGACAAAAACGGAAAGACTTACTTTAGCGAAATAAAATAGTTAACTAAATACAAAAAGTCTAATGTAATCCATTCAATTATTGACCGGACGACAAACAAATACTGTTCCACAGACATAGATATTGCCAACGTATTTTGTAATTATTTTAACAACGCCTTTTTTTTCTCACTCAGACAATTTTGACAATTACAATTTAATTAACGTAAATAAATCGTATTCAATATTTTTTAGTCAGACCTACGTGACACCAGAAGACGAAACAATAGACAAAGACATTTACTTTGACATTTTAAACAATGGTAAAAACTCAGGGCCTGGACAAGACTTACTGACAAGAAATATTTTAAAACAGTTAAATGAAAATATTCACAATTACGTAATTGAGATTTATAAATAATGTCTTTCTTATCAATACCTCACGAATGGAAACTAGGAACAATTGTTTGTATACCTAAATCCAATTGTAGTTTGTCTCACCCATCTAGCTATCGTCCCATTACACTGCTGCCTGTTCTTGGAAAGATATTTGAATCAGTTGTTTACAATAAGATTTTGCCGCACACAGAAAGAAGCATTCCTATGTCTCAATTTGGTTTCCGTAAACATCATTCAACATCACATCCTCTAACAATCCTTACATCTAATCTACAAACATCTCACCTGGAGGGAAAGCATTCGAGCGTTTTGTTTATGGATATAAACAAAGCGTTTGATTCTGTCTGGCATACAGGTCTCCTTTTTAAACTATCTCTCTTCCCACTTACTAAAATTATTTAATCAATTCCTAAATAACCGAACTCTTTAAGTTTGCATACATTCGTCCTATTCCTATTCATTTACTCCACACCAAGGTGTTCCGCAAGGGTCTCCACTCTCGCCACTCCTATACAATCTTTTCTGTCACAATATTTACTCTTCTAACCCAAACTACTGCAATCCTAACTCCTATATTCTGCAATACGCAAATGATACAACACTTATATTGCATGACAAGTCGTTAAAGTCTTCCATCGAACAAGTACAATCTCTATTAGACAAAACATGTATGTGGTTTAATAAATCCTTGCAAATCCATCAAAAACACAACTTTTTATTCGTTACCATAAAGTAACTATCAACTCCCCCTGTATCAGTATGAACCAACAACTAATTCCTCCGTCACAGATATGCAAATACTTGGGGATATTGTTTGACACTCAGCTAAAATTTAATACATACACCCGATCAATTAAAGCTAGCATAATCAGTATGCGTGATCAGTGGCATTAACACTAAACGTGCAACACATATTTATAAAACTATTTGTCGCCCTCTACTGGATTATGCATATATACTGTTTTTAAATTCCACCAAACCTACCCTTAATCATTTGTATATTGCTGAAAGAGCCTGTCTACGCTCCATCACTAAAATCCGCCATCCCAACAACCTTCTACATAATCCCTCCAATGAGCTATTATATGCAAAAACAAAGATAATCCCATTAAGCGAACGGTTGAGAAAGCTCCAAATAAAGTTTGCCAATAATGCCAAAAACACCGAAATTTTTAATGATTTAATTATAACCTTTGTTCCAAAATATCCTCTCCCTGAAAACTGACGTCTAACACTTTTTTTTTTGTTGTTGTTGTTGTCATTATCAAATATGGACCTAACTTAAGCTGAAAGACTACGGTCGATGGCCATTTTGTAAAAGAATTTTATATTTGTTTATTTACACAAAAATGAATACATTTATTTTATAGTATTTTGTAATGATTTTCTTTTATGAATAAAGATATTATATATATATATATATATATATATATATATATATATATATATATATATATATAAAATGTTAGGCTAGAATTTAAGAGCATACCGACCGCTACCATGATTTCCAGTAGTATAGTAAAAATAGCTATTTTGGCGTCATTGCTATTTCCACATATAATTTGATAATCAAATTTTTTTTTTACTGGTACATTCAGAAAGAATTAAACTATATTTGGTCAGAATATTTTAGTCAAATATTCAAAAAATTAATCCAAATATTGAAATAAATGCGTTTTTAGGTACTGCAAATATATTTTCACTAAAATACTCTGGGAAAATATAGTTTGATCTTTTCTGAATGTACTGGTAAAAAAATAAATTAATTATAAAATTATATGTGAAAATAGAAATGACGCCAAAGTTACTAACTATTAAAATCCGGTTTAATAGGTGCAAGATTCTATTAATAAGAAGTGAAAAATAACAAAATATTCTCTAAAAAAAGACAATAAATTCTTGAAAAAATAAAAAAAAAATTTTATAAAAATTCAATTTATAAAATGTCAAAAACAGCAGAATCTGTTAAAAAATGCAACATTTTATTCATAAAATTACAAAATTCGGCCATAAAACTGTAACAATATTCAAAAATCTATTCATGAAATGTCAAAAATAGCAAAATGTGGTCATAAAGTTTAGAAAACATCAATTTCCTTTTCATGAAATAACAAAAATACCAACAATTTGTCATAATCTGTTAAAAAATGCAAAAATTCTATTCATTAAATGTCAAAATCCGACCATAAATTGTAAACAAGTTGTAAATTCTATTCACAAGACGTTAATAATAAGAAAACTCGACCATAACGTATCAAAATAATGCCAGAAAAAACTATAATCTGTTGAAAAGTGCACATTTCTATTCATGAAATATCAAAACTATCAACATCCGGTCATAATCTGTTAAAATGTGCAAAATTTTATTCATAAAATGTCAAACGTCAAAATCTGGCCATAAAATATCAAAATATTTTTCAAAAATTTGGGCGTTTATGTTAAATGTAGCCATAAAATATTTAAATATCATCAGAAGTACAAACATCCGGTCCAAACTGTTAAAATGTGTATCATTTTATATATGGGTAATTCCATTACTTTTCGACTAATTTGAAAAAGTCGACTTTTTTGGTTTTACTCAAACTTTCAGAAATCAAAATATAGATGAAAAAATGAGATTCTCAAAATTTTGGACCTTAGAATATTGCCTGTTCAAAATGACACACATTTGAAGGTCAGAAATTTCACAATAAAACGTCTATTTTAGCTTATTTTGTATCTCAATTTTTGGGCTTTTAGAAAAAGATAAGTCCACGATAGCTCAAATAATTTCTTAATACATGTACTTTAAAACCCATATTTATATGTTTAATATTGTGGAAGTCATTTTGATATATTAAACTTCAAACATTATTCCAAAAAAAACCGTAAATTTAGCAGAATCGCAAAACTTTGCTTTCTTTAAACCGTTCTAACTTTGTCAAATCTTAACAAAATTTGATCCACAGGATCTAGATTTCTTTGTGTTTAATCTCTTCTTAAAGTGATTTCACAAGACTTATAGAATCAATACGTATACACCACTATTTTGATGCAGGAAGTTGCATATATTTTCTAGATCTTCAAAACTTGTAATTTTCAGGTCTCAAAAAAGCGCTGTCACCCTATGTCGATTTTAGTCAAAATTTCAGTAAAAACTCTTTAGAGCACAAGAAAAAAGGTTATCTATATGAGAAATGGTATATCGGGCATTATCAAGAATTTTTTAATATTCAAAAATTGGAAAAATTGGCAAACTGCACATTTTTGTATCTCAATTTTTGGATCTTTAGACAAAAATAAGAAGGTCCACGATAGCTCAAAATACTCCTTATTACATGTACTGGAAAACCCAAATTTGTCTATTTAATGTTAGGGCAGTAATTTTGATACATCAAGCTTCAAACATTATTCCAAAAAAAAACCGTAAATTCAGCAAAACTGCAAAATTATGCTTTGTTTAAACCGTTCTAACTTTGTTAAATTTTAAAGAAATTTGATCCACCAGGTCTATATTTCTTTGTGTTCAATCTATCTTTAAAATGATTACATAAGACTTATAAAATCTATACATATTCACCACTAATTTGATGCAGGAAGTTGCACATGTTTTTGCGATCTTCAAAACTTGTAACTTTTAGGTATCGAAAAACCGCTGTCACCTTATGATATAAGATTACGATTGTGTGTTAAGGGCACGACGCAGAGTATTAAGAAAATCCCTAAAAAAATCTACATTTATCTTATTAGCATGCCGCAAAATACGTGTAGACGCAGAATGTTGTGCATAATCAGTACGTCTATATGGGACATGAAATAAATGGTCACTGCGTAAGAAACGAGCAGGAACATGAATACCAATTGAAGTAAGCAATTCAGGACTGTCAATAATTCCATGAAGCACTTTAAAAACTAACGTTACGTCAAAGTTAAAACGTCTTTTCTCAAGACTGATTAAATTAAAAATAGACAGCAGTTCCTCGTAGCTGCCAACAATGTTGCATTTATATGGTAAGAAACGAACAAATTTGTTTTGAATCTGTTCAACTTTTTTCTTGCCTACTGAGGTATAAGGAGACCACACATTAGAGCAATATTTGTTGTAAATGTGTTGTAAAGAATAATAATGGTTTTAAGATCACGAAACTCCTTGAAATTGCGCTTGACAAAGCCTAACAGCTGATATGCTTTAGCCACAAAGATATTGATATGCAAAGTAAATGATAAGTTAGAGTCAAACGTCACGCCTAAATCACGAATAGTGTTAACCCTCGACAGCGGTTCATCCATCAGGGAATATCTATATACTACCGTGGACTTACGTCTAAAAAATGTCATGACTTTGCACTTATTCAAGTTTAGTGATAGACAATTAGTCTGACACCAACTAGAAAAAGTCTGCACCTCCTTATCAAGTAGTGAAGCATTGTCTAATGTATGAATTCTCATAAAGATTTGTATGTCGTCAGCAAACAATAAACAGCGCGCATTTGTAAAACAGTTTACTACATCGTTAATAAAAATATTGAACAGCAGAGGACCTAGGTGTGATCCCTGAGGAACTCCTGACGTAACGTCAATACTTTGCAAAACGCATTGACCAATGCAAACAAGATGGGATCTGTCCGATAAATAAGATTGAATCCACTGTAATAGGATGCCATCAATGCCAATACAACGCAGTTTACTAATTAGTATTTTGTGATCAAATGCTTTTGAAAAGTCAGCATAAATTGAATCTACCTGAAAACGGTCTTCAAGCGCATCAGTAATATAAGCTTCATACAATAAGAGATTGGAAGATATTGATTTACCAGTTCGAAAACCGTGTTGCTTAAAAGCAATTTCCGATTGCAGAGCGGTAGACAAGTGTCTTGTGGCTTTTCAAAAACATTTGGCACAACCAATAAAATGGATATAGGCCTACAGTTTTTAACATCATTTTTGGCACCAGATTTATGTATTGGAGTGATAAAAGCTTGTTTCTAGCAAGTAGGAAAAGTACCAGTAGTTAGAGATAAATTAAATAAAAGCCACAAAGGTCGGCTTAGGGCAAATGCACACTTGTTAAGGAATGAAGCAGTCAATCTATCAGTCTCTGGACAATTGTTGGATTTCAATGCTGATAGTTCATCAAGCACGTCAGATATTTTTAGAACAAAACGCGATTCATTTATATGAGTATGAATAGGTGGAAAGGTATAGTTATTGGGCAAACCCGTAAATGTAGATAGCAGTCTATAAACAGAACCAAACAAAATTGCAAAGAGATCCACTATGCCATCACTAGTGTCAATTTGAGAAACACCATTCGTAAAAGTAGAAGGAATCTGATTGCTACTACGTTTAGATTTGACGTATCCCCAAAAAGCATTAAGATTAGATTTAATCGAATCTTCTATCTTTTTAATGTGATTAGAATAACACGTATCAGCCAATTGCTTACATTTATTACGGGTAGCACTGAATTTGAAGTAGTCAGTTACTGAACGAGATCACATATAATTTGTGTAATTTTTTTTTAGTAAATACTAGGTCTTTCAGTTCACTAGAAAACCATATAGGAAATTTATATGTTTTTTTCAAGTCCCACTAATTTTTGGAACACTGAGGTCAATTATGTCAAAAATAATAGAATAAAAACAAGAACATGCTTCATCAATGTTACAATTTTCAAACATTTCATCCCACCTTGTATTGATGAAAGCATCATTTAAAGAAACGTAATCAGCATCTTTAAAGTTATATGCAGGTGCGTCATCGTTGTTGCACCAAGAGTTGTCCGATGAATCATGTGTGGAGTCAAGTTTTAAAACAAGATCTAATGCAGGATGTTGAGGATCGCATCGTACAATAGGAAACTGAGATTCAGAAAGGGTTATGTTTGAAAAAAGTGACGAATGCGCAAATAATAAATCCAGCAGTACTGAATTGATGTTTAATATGTGATTCAGCTGATGGGAATTACTATAGCCAAACGTGTTAGCAACTATGTGGCTTTATGGCAAGTAAACTCGGTTCTTACACCGTATTCATCATTAATCCAACATGCACGTGGCAAGTTGTAATCACCGACGATAATGACGGTATTGCTCTCGCTAATTGATTCAACACTTACACAGTGGCGTTAATAAACCAAGTAGTCTGAGCCTGGAGTAATATATACTGTTCCAAAGACCAATTTAATACTGCCAATATGTGATTAAATATTTTGTAAGAATTGTACTTATTCAAAACTGCAATAAGGACACTTCCACCACGTAGTTTGGATGTTACAATATGATCGCGATCGCACCAGTAGAGCTTATAATTAGAAAACCCTAATTCCAAATTATTAATTGAGCTAGTTAGCCACGTTTCAGTCAGTATAAAAATGTCATGTCCCATAATAGGTATAGTCGAATTGAGTACAGCAAGTTTAGTCCGTAATCCGCGATGTTGGAGAGTTGGCTGTCGTTGCCGATAAAAAAGTAGTCGTTCTTGGCGCAATATGTTTGCGGCGTCGATTGGTGAATAAACGAACAGATACTCTTTGAGGCCATTTGTCTGTATTCAATATATGATTGGTATCGCAATCGTTTCCATTTTCAGTTGCCACTACACCAGTTTTAAAAGAACTGTATAAGTTATTTTTGGTTAGCGGAATGCATGCAAGGTCACTTATGCCCATATTTAGTTCCAAATACTTTTTAATATCTTCAACACTGGTAGTAGGAGCACAGTTGTTAATATGGTAAAAAATACGACGTTTGGCAGCTTGAATGGATTGATTGATGGCTGTTCCACAAACAACAGCATGTTGTGCTTTAGTTGTATCATTAGTATTAGTCAACACGGCTTGATATTTAGGCTTAGATGTAGGCTTTGTACTTTTAGTAATAGGCAGGTCACTATTAGCTGAAGAAGTACTGGCAAGATAAACAATAGGGGTAGTCGGTGCTTTTAAGGGTTCAGGGGCTACCATATTAGTGCTATTTACAATAGTAACACAGTTTTTAGTTAAATTATCATTACTGTTAGTTAAATTTGACAATTTTTCTTCAAGTAGTTTGTTGACTTGCTTTAAAATAAGTGTATTATCAACAAATTCAGCAATTAAAATATCTTTATGGTTGAGAAATTTTTTGAGATGACTGTCAAAACAGTCAAATTGCGGAGTAGATGTAATTGAATTTATTCTACTATCGCTGATGTTGAGTGTATTGGATGAGTTTGATATATCAAGTAGAGATTCATTGGATGTGTCATTGTTGTTTTTTTATTTAAATCAGTTATTCGATTTTTTAAAACCTTAATTTCAATGTTGCAATTACATTTTAATTTAAGTTCTTTGCAGCAAAAAACTTTTCCATTCAAATCTACCCACATTCCTGGTATTTTGAGAATGCAACTTGGATCATATTGTTTTGCACATTTACAACAGGTGAAATAATTTTTTACATTTTTCCCACACGTTTTACATACAATGTCATCAGACATAATCGTTATAAAATGCAAAAATAAAAATAAACAAACAACACAAAACAAAGAATAAACAGGGAGACTTCTCTTCACACCGCAGGGCCTGTTGTGTAAAATAGTGGTGTATACGTATTGATTCTATAAGTATTGTATGATCACTTTAAAAAGAGATTAAACACGAGGAAATCTAGACCTCGCGAATCAAATTTTGTTAAGATTTGACAAAGTTAGAACGGTTTAAAGAAAGCAAAATTTTGCAATTTTGCTAAACTTACGGGGTTTTTTGAAATAATGTTTGAAGCATAATGTATCAAAATGACTGCGACGATATTAAACATAAAAATATGGGTTTTAAAGTACATGTTATAAGGAATAATTTGAGCCATCGTGGATTTTTTAATCTTTTTCAGAAACCCAATAATTGAGATACAAAATAAGCTAAAAAAGACGTTTTATTGTAAATATTCTGACCTTCAAATGTGTGTCATTTCGAACAGGCAATATTCTAAAATAAAAAAATGTCTCAAATAAATCAAACACAATATCAGTGAAAAATAAAAATTCGCCCGTGAAACTGAGAAGCGATAGTGAACGTATTTTTATTTAAAATAAAAAAGCGAATAATATTGTAAATAAAAATAATGGAGAACGGAAAACGATAAATAGACGTCGGCTTAATAAGAAAATAAATGTTACTTATGGAACATCAACTGATAGTGCATTGAAGAGAGCACCAAAGTATTATCACTACCACATATGTCGATTAGATATTGAATCAACTGCTGACAATATAAAGGCTCATTTAACAACATTAAATGTAAATACTGCAACTTGTGATAAACTGCAGTCAAAGAATATTACCGCTGTTTAGTTAGCAATTCCTAGCAATAAAGTGTTGTTCGGTATAAAAATACTCATAACTTTGTTATAAAGCAAGCTAGAAGAAAAATAAAAACAGATTTGAATAGCTGAAGAAACGCTGATTCCAAAAATCCAAGAAAGTACCTAATTAATGATTTGTAGAACTAATTAACAGCTAATTAAAATGACAAATAATCAATTAATTAACAACTACAATTAAAAAAAAAAATATATATTTTCTGATAGATCTTTATGAGTACATCACGAATCCGCAATCAAAAGTTTTCGCGGAGTTAACATAAAATAATTAAAAATATCTAAATATAAAAAAAAATAATTAATTAGGTATTGTAACTTTGTTATAGTGCAAGCTAGAAAAAAAGCAATAACAGATATGAATAGCTCAGAAAAAAGTGATTCAAAATATGCCAAGAAAAAACCTAATTAATAATTTGTTAAGCTAATTAGCAATTAATTAAAATAGCAAATAATCAACTAATTAACAACAACATTAAAAAAAAAAAAAAAAATTCTGATAGATCTTTATGAGTACATCACGAATCCGCAATCAAAAGTGTTCGCGGAGTTAACATAAAATAATTAAAAATATCTAAATATATAAAAAAAAAAATTAATTAGTCATTGTAACTTTGTTGTAGAGCAAGCTAGAAAAAAAACAATAGCAGATATGAATAGCTCAGAAAAAAGTGATTCAAATATGCCAAAAAAAACCTAATTAATAATTTGTTGAGCTAATTAGCAATTAATTAAAATAGCAAATAATCAACTAATTCACAACATGTTAAAAACATTTTTTTTTCTGATAAAACTTTATGAGTACATCAGAAATCTGCAATTAAAATTTTAGCGGAGTTGAAATAAATTAATTAAAAATTAAAAAAAATATATTCCTAATTACACAATAATTCGATATTGCTAGCATTACAATTTAAGTTTGAACAAAGATGTGTGGTATCATTGGAAAGCTGACAACGAGAGGATTCTAAAAAGCTCATCGCATAAGTTGGCGGAGTTAAAACTAATCAATTAAAAGGATCGTCAAGTTGTCTTTTACAAAAAACTAATTACACTATAAATTGTTATTGCTAGCTTTACGATTTAAGTTTGAACAAACTTGTGTGGTATCATTGGAAAGCTGACAACGAGAGAATTCTAAAAAGCTCATCGCATAAGTTGGCGGAGTTAAAATTGAACAATTAAAAAAATCGTGAAGTTGTTTTATACAAAAAACTAATTACACCATAAATCATTATTGCTAGCTTTACGATTTAAGTTTGAACAAACTTGTGTGGTATCATTGGAAAGCTGACAATGAAAGGATTCTAAAAAGCTCATCGCATAAGTTGGCGGAGTTAAAACTAACCAATTAAATGGATTGTCAAGTTGTCTTTTACAAAAAACTAATTATACCATAAATCGTTATTGCTAGCTTTAAGATTTAAGTTTGAACAAAAATGTGTGGTATCATTGGAAAGCTGACAATGAGAGGATTCTAAAAAGCTTATCGCATAAGTTGGCGGAGTTAAAATTGACCAATTAAAAAAATCGTAAAGTTGTCTTCTACAAAAAACTAATTACACCATAAATTGTTATTGCTAGCATTACGATTTAAGTTTGAACAAAGATGTGTGGTATCATTGGAAAGCTGACAATGAAAGGATTCTAAAAAGCTCATCGCATAAGTTGGCGGAGTTAAAACTAACCAATTAAACGGATCGTCAATTTGTCTTTTACAAAAAACTAATTATACCATAAATTGTTATTGCTAGCTTTACAATTTAAGTTTGAACAAAGATGTGTGGTATCATTGGAAAGCTGACAATGAAAGGATTCGAAAAAGCTCATTGCATAAGTTGGCGGAGTTAAAACTAACCAATTAAACGGATCGTCAAGTTGTCTTTTACAAAAAACTAATTACACTATAAATTGTTATTGCTAGCATTACGATTTAAGTTTGAACAAAGATGTGTGGTATCATTGGAAAGCTGACAATGAGAGGATTCTAAAAAGCTCATCGCATAAGTTGGCGGAGTTAAAACTAACCAATTAAATGGATCGTCAAGTTGTCTTTTACAAAAAACTAATTATACCATAAATCGTTATTGCTAGCTTTACGATTTAAGTTTGAACAAACTTGTGTGGTATCATTGGAAAGCTGACAACGAGAGGATTTTAAAAAGCTTATCGCATAAGTTGGCGGAGTTGAAATTGACCAATTAAAAAAATCGTAATGTTGTCTTCTACAAAAAACTAATTTTACCATAAATCGTTATTGCTAGCTTTACGATTTAAGTTTGAACAAACTTGTGTGGTATTATTGGAAAGCTGACAATGAGAGGACTCTAAAAAACTCATCGCATAAGTTGGCGGAGTTAAAATTGACCAATTAAAAAAATCGTAAAGTTGTCTTAAACAAAAAACTAATTACACCATAAATTGTTATTGCTAGCATTACGATTTTAGTTTGAACAAAGATGTGTGGTATCACTGGAAAGCTGACAATGAGAGGATTCTAAAAAGCTTATCGCATAAGTTGGCGGAGTTAAAATTGACCAATTAAAAAAATCGTAAAGTTGTCTTCTACAAAAAACTAATTACACCATAAATTGTTATTGCTAGCATTACGATTTAAGTTTGAACAAAGATGTGTGGTATCATTGGAAAGTTGACAATGAAAGGATTCTAAAAAGCTCATCGCATAAGTTGGCGGAGTTAAAACTAACCAATTAAACGGATCGTCAAGTTGTCTTTTACAAAAAACTAATTATACCATAAATTGTTATTGCTAGCTTTACAATTTAAGTTTGAACAAAGATGTGTGGTATCATTGGAAAGCTGACAATGAAAGGATACGAAAAAGCTCATTGCATAAGTTGGCGGAGTTAAAACTAACCAATTAAACGGATCGTCAAGTTGTCTTTTGCAAAAAACTAATTACACTATAAATTGTTATTGCTAGCATTACGATTTAAGTTTGAAGAAACTTGTGTGGTATTATTGGAAAGCTGACAATGAGAGGACTCTAAAAAGCTCATCGCATAAGTTGGCGGAGTTAAAATTGACCAATTAAAAAAATCGTAAAGTTGTCTTATACAAAAAACTAATTACACCATAAATCGTTATTGCTAGCTTTACGATTTAAGTTTGAACAAACTTGTGTGGTATCATTGGAAAGCTGACAACGAGAGGATTCTAAAAAGCTCATCGCATAAGTTGGCGGAGTTAAAACTAACCAATTAAAAGGATCGTCAAGTTGTCTTTTACAAAAAACTAATTTTACCATAAATCGTTATTGCTAGCTTTACGATTTAAGTTTGAACAAACTTGTGTGGTATTATTGGAAAGCTGACAATGAGAGGACTCTAAAAAGCTCATCGCATAAGTTGGCGGAGTTAAAACTGACCAATTAAAAAAATCGTCAAGTTGTCTTCTACAAAAAACTAATTACACTATAAATCGTTATTGCTAGCATTACGATTTAAGTTTGAACAAAGTTGTGTGGTGTCATTGGAAAGCTGACAAAGAGAGGATTCTAAAAAGCTTATCGCATAAGTTGGCGGAGTTAAAGTTGACCAATTAAAAAAATCGTCAAGTTGTCTTCTACAAAAAACTAATTACACCATAAATTGTTATTGCTAGCATTACGATTTAAGTTTGAACAAAGATGTGTGGTGTCATTGGAAAGCTGACAATGAGAGGATTCTAAAAAGCTCATCGCAAAAGTTGGCGGAGTTAAAACTAACCAATTAAATGGATCGTCAAGTTGTCTTTTACAAAAAACTAATTACACTATAAATTGTTATTGCTAGCATTACGATTTAAGTTTGAACAAAGATGTGTGGTATCATTGGAAAGCTGACAAAGAGAGGATTCTAAAAAGCTTATCGCATAAGTTGGCGGAGTTAAAATTGACCAATTAAAAAAATTTCAATGATACCACACATCTTTGTTCAAACTTAAATCGTAATGCTAGCAATAACAATTTATAGTGTAATTAGTTTTTTGTAAATGACAACTTGACGATCCTTTTAATTGGTTAGTTTTAACTCCGCCAACTTATGCGGTGAGCTTTTTAGAATCTTGTCGTTGTCAGCTTTCCAATGATACCACACAAGTTTGTTCAAACTTAAATCGTAAAGCTAGCAATAACGATTTATGGTGTAATTAGTTTTTTGTATAAGACAACTTTACGATTTTTTTAATTGGTCAATTTTATTTCCGCTAACTTATGCGATGAGCTTTTTAGAGTCCTCTCATTGTCAGCTTTCCAATAATACCACACAAGTTTCTTCAAACTTAAATCGTAATGCTAGCAATAACGATTTATAGTGTAATTAGTTTTTTGTAGAAGACAACTTGACAATTTTTTTAATTGGTCAGTTTTAACTCCGCCAACTTATGCGATGAGCTTTTTAGAGTCCTCTCATTGTCAGCTTTCCAATAATACCACACAAGTTTGTTCAAACTTAAATCGTAAAGCTAGCAATAACGATTTATGGTAAAATTAGTTTTTTGTAGAAGACAACTTTACGATTTTTTTAATTGGTCAATTTTAACTCCGCCAACTTATGCGATAAGCTTTTTAGAATCCTCTCATTGTCAGCTTTCCAATGATACCACACATCTTTGTTCAAACTTAAATCGTAATGCTAGCAATAACAATTTATAGTGTAATTAGTTTTTTGTAAAAGACAACTTGACGATCCATTTAATTGGTTAGTTTTAACTCCGCCAACTTATGCGATGAGCTTTTTAGAATCCTCTCATTGTCAGCTTTCCAATGATACCACACATCTTTGTTCAAACTTAAATCGTAATGCTAGCAATAACAATTTATGGTGTAATTAGTTTTTTGTAGAAGACAACTTGACGATTTTTTTAATTGGTCAATTTTAACTCCGCCAACTTATGCGATAAGCTTTTTAGAATCCTCTCTTTGTCAGCTTTCCAATGATACCACACAACTTTGTTCAAACTTAAATCGTAATGCTAGCAATAACGATTTAGAGTGTAATTAGTTTTTTGTAGAAGACAACTTGACGATTTTTTTAATTGGTCAGTTTTAACTCCGCCAACTTATGCGATGAGCTTTTTAGAGTCCTCTCATTGTCAGCTTTCCAATAATACCACACAAGTTTCTTCAAACTTAAATCGTAAAGCTAGCAATAACGATTTATGGTATAATTAGTTTTTTGTAAAAGACAACTTGACGATCCTTTTAATTGGTTAGTTTTAACTCCGCCAACTTATGCGATGAGCTTTTTAGAATCCTCTCGTTGTCAGCTTTCCAATGATACCACACAAGTTTGTTCAAACTTAAATCGTAAAGCTAGCAATAACGATTTATGGTGTAATTAGTTTTTTGAATAAGTCAACTTTACGATTTTTTTAATTGGTCAATTTTAACTCCGCTAACTTATGCGATGAGCTTTTTAGAGTCCTCTCATTGTCAGCTTTCCAATAATACCACACAAGTTTCTTCAAACTTAAATCGTAAAGCTAGCAATAACGATTTATGGTATAATTAGTTTTTTGTAAAAGACAACTTGACGATCCATTTAATTGGTTAGTTTTAACTACGCCAACTTATGCAATGAGCTTTTTAGAATCCTCTCATTGTCAGCATTCCAATGATACCACACATCTTTGTTCAAACTTAAATCGTAATGCTAGCAATAACAATTTATAGTGTAATTAGTTTTTTGTAAAAGACAACTTGACGATCCGTTTAATTGGTTAGTTTTAACTCCGCCAACTTATGCAATGAGCTTTTTAGAATCCTTTCATTGTCAGCTTTCCAATGTTACCACACATCTTTGTTCAAACTTAAATTGTAAAGCTAGCAATAACAATTCATGGTATAATTAGTTTTTTGTAAAAGACAACTTGACAATCCGTTTAATTGGTTAGTTTTAACTCCGCCAACTTATGCGATAAGCTTTTTAGAATCCTCTCATTGTCAGCTTTCCAATGATACCACACATCTTTGTTCAAACTTAAATCGTAATGCTAGCAATAACAATTTATGGTGTAATTAGTTTTTTGTATAAGACAACTTTACGATTTTTTTAATTGGTCAATTTTAACTCCGCTAACTTATGCGATGAGCTTTTTAGAGTCCTCTCATTGTCAGCTTTCCAATAATACCACACAAGTTTCTTCAAACTTAAATCGTAAAGCTAGCAATAACGATTTATGGTATAATTAGTTTTTTGTAAAAGACAACTTGACGATCCATTTAATTGGTTAGTTTTAACTACGCCAACTTATGCGATAAGCTTTTTAGAATCCTCTCATTGTCAGCTTTCCAATGATACCACACATCTTTGTTCAAACTTAAATCGTAATGCTAGCAATAACAATTTATAGTGTAATTAGTTTTTTGTAAAAGACAACTTGACGATCCGTTTAATTGGTTAGTTTTAACTCCGCCAACTTATGCAATGAGCTTTTTAGAATCCTTTCATTGTCAGCTTTCCAATGTTACCACACATCTTTGTTCAAACTTAAATTGTAAAGCTAGCAATAACTATTTATGGTATAATTAGTTTTTTGTAAAAGACAACTTGACGATCCGTTTAATTGGTTAGTTTTAACTCCGCCAACTTATGCGATGAGCTTTTTAGAATCCTTTCATTGTCAGCATTCCAATGATACCACACATCTTTGTTCAAACTTAAATCGTAATGCTAGCAATAACAATTTATGGTGTAATTAGTTTTTTGTATAAGACAACTTTACGATTTTTTTAATTGGTCAATTTTAACTCCGCCAACTTATGCGATAAGCTCTTTAGAATCCTCTCATTGTCAGCTTTCCAATGATACCACACATCTTTGTTCAAACTTAAATCGTAATGCTAGCAATAACAATTTATGGTGTAATTAGTTTTTTGTATAAGACAACTTTACGATTTTTTTAATTGGTCAATTTTAACTCCGCCAACTTATGCGATGAGTTTTTTAGAGTCCTCTCATTGTCAGCTTTCCAATAATACCACACAAGTTTGTTCAAACTTAAATCGTAAAGCTTGCAATAACGATTTATGGTAAAATTAGTTTTTTGTAGAAGACAACTTTACGATTTTTTAATTGGTCAATTTTAACTCCGCCAACTTATGCGATGAGCTTTTTAGAATCTTCTCGTTGTCAGCTTTCCAATGATACCACACAAGTTTGTTCAAACTTAAATCGTAAAGCTAGCAATAACGATTTATGGTAAAATTAGTTTTTTGTAGAAGACAACTTTACGATTTTTTTAATTGGTCAATTTTAACTCCGCCAACTTATGCGATGAGCTTTTTAGAGTCCTCTCATTGTCAGCTTTCTAATAATACCACACAAGTTTGTTCAAACTTAAATCGTAAAGCTAGCAATAACGATTTATGGTATAATTAGTTTTTTGTAAAAGACAACTTGACGATCCATTTAATTGGTTAGTTTTAACTCCGCCAACTTATGCGATGAGCTTTTTAGAATCCTTTCATTGTCAGCTTTCCAATGATACCACTCAAGTTTGTTCAAACTCAAATCGTAAAGCTAGCAATAATGATTTATGGTGTAATTAGTTTTTTGTATAAGACAACTTCACGATTTTTTTAATTGGTCAATTTTAACTCCGCCAACTTATGCGATGAGCTTTTTAGAATTCTCTCGTTGTCAGCTTTCCAATGATACCACACAAGTTTGTTCAAACTTAAATCGTAAAGCTAGCAATAACAATTTATAGTGTAATTAGTTTTTTGTAAAAGACAACTTGACGATCCTTTTAATTGATTAGTTTTAACTCCGCCAACTTATGCGATGAGCTTTTTAGAATCCTCTCGTTGTCAGCTTTCTAATGATACCACATAAGTTTGTTCAAACTAAAATCGTAATGCTAGCAATATCGAATTATTGTGTAATTAGGAATATATTTTTTTTAATTTTTAATTAATTTATTTCAACTCCGCTAAAAATTTTAATTGCAGATTTCTGATGTACTCATAAAGTTTTATCAGAAAAAAAAATGTTTTTAACATGTTGTGAATTAGTTGATTATTTGCTATTTTAATTAATTGCTAATTAGCTCAACAAATTATTAATTAGGTTTTTTTTGGCATATTTTGAATCACTTTTTTCTGAGCTATTCATATCTGCTATTGTTTTTTTTCTAGCTTGCTCTACAACAAAGTTACAATGACTAATTAATTTATTTTTTTATATATTTAGATATTTTTAATTATTTTATGTTAACTCCGCGAACACTTTTGATTGCGGATTCGTGATGTACTCATAAAGATCTATCAGTTTTTTTTTTTTTTTTTTAATGTTGTTGTTAATTAGTTGATTATTTGCTATTTTAATTAATTGCTAATTAGCTCAACAAATTATTAATTAGGTTTTTTCTTGGCATATTTTGAATCACTTTTTTCTGAGCTATTCATATCTGTTATTGCTTTTTTTCTAGCTTGCACTATAACAAAGTTACAATGACTAATTAATTATTTTTTTTTATATTTAGATATTATTTAATTATTTTATGTTAACTCCGCGAAAACTTTTGATTGCGGATTCGTGATGTACTCATAAAGATCTATCAGAAAAATATATATTTTTTTTTTAATTGTAGTTGTTAATTAATTGATTATTTGTCATTTTAATTAGCTGTTAATTAGTTCTACAAATCATTAATTAGGTACTTTCTTGGCATTTTTGGAATCAGCGTTTCTTCAGCTATTCAAATCTGTTTTTATTTTTCTTCTAGCTTGCTTTATAACAAAGTTATGAGTATTTTTATACCGAACAACACTTTATTGCTAGGAATTGCTAACTAAACAGCGGTAAGAATATTCCTGTTTCAAAGTTACCACACCTATACTATATGACGAAATAATAACTAATCCTAAAAATATAGGAATAAGCCGTTTTTTTACCACGAAAACAGCACCCCACAAAGCCGAAATAAATAATTTACACACTGATCAACTAATTTTAAAAACACTGCAAAGACTTTTATATCAAAACACTCAAGGGCTAGCAAGTAAAGTTTATGAACTAGAAGTACTCCTACATGAAAAACGTTATGACATTCTGTGTTTTAACGATCATTGGTTAACAGAAATAGAAATAAGCACTTTAAAAATTAATGACTATATTGTAGCTTCACATTTTGCCAAAAAGAAACTGAACGTGGCGGAACGATTATTTTAACTCATAAATTGAAAGGAAGATGCATTGATGTTGTGAATAATCTCTCAATCAAAAAAGACTGTGAACTATCATGTATGTTTATAGACAATTTTAATTTATATGTATTATGTGTGTATCGTTCGCCTCTTGGTGATTTCAATATGTTTCAAAACATTTTATGTCAAGCTTTGGATAATATAGATGTAATAAACAGGTATATGGTCTTAACCGGAGTTTTTAATTCAAACGACAAAAGATTTAGTCAACTCTGTGATATACTTAGTACATATGGCCTCAAGAAAGTAGTAAACTTTGCTACTCGCAAACATAATTGTATTGACAATATTTTTGTAAATGTTGGTATTAATCTTCTAAAGGTTTTTCTTCTAAACGCCGGTTTATCAGATTATGTTGCTATTTCTTCAGACATATCTCTGATAGCGCAAAATTCAAATTCAAACAAAAACTTAAAATCAACAAATATCAACCGGTAACTCAACATGGACTTTTTAAATTTTATCATTGTTTGGAGAGTATAAATTGAGATATTCTAGTCACTAATACTACAATTAAAAATAAGACAAATAATTTTATAAACATAATTAAATCATCAACTGACACATCATTTCCAATCAAAACTAGTCAAGGCAGGAGATGTAAAACCTTATCATTAAATTGGTTTAATGATGATAATAAAATCATGAGAGAAAAGTTAGAATTATTACATCATATAAAAACTCAATTTCTAAATCCAAATAACATTCAAGTCTGCAAGGCTTATAGATGCGATTATAATAAACAAATTAAAAACGCAAAATCTAAAGCAAATTCAACGTACATTAAAAATGCAGACAATCGAGGGAAAGCTGTATGGGTACAACCATAGGAAAATAACACTCGAGAAAGTACACTTTAATACTTTTTTCAGTAATATTGCAATAAACATACAAAGCTCTATTCCTTTGGGAAGTCATCATCCAATGGACTTTTTAAAAACAAAGCCTAGTACAACTTTTAATTTTAAAGAAGTCTCGTTAAATGAGGTACGTGATACTATAAATGCATTAAAAACAAAAACAGTAAAGACATATATAATACAAACGCCAGAATGATAAAACAAGTAAAAAATATTATAGTAAGTCCTCTTACTAAATTATTCAATATTTGTATTAGAAGTGGATGTTACCCAAGTGCTTTCAAAGTTGCTAAGGTTATTCCTATATTAAAAAAAGAATCTGCAGATGATTGCAACAACTACCGGTCAATTTTATTAATTTCTTTAATATCAAAATTTTTTGAAATTTTATTAAAAGTGGAATATTTCGAAAACTATCAAATTTTAAATGAAAAACAATTTGGCTTCAGAAAACACAAACCAACTACTATGGCTATAAATCATTTTGTGGAGTGCGTAGTTGAGGGTTTTGAAAAGAAACAGCATATTGGTTCTATGTTTTGTGATCTCAGCAAGGCCTTTGACTGCGTACTTCCGAATATACTTATTGAAAAGGCTGCTTTCTACGGAATAAAAGGAACTAGTCTAGAGTTGTTGCATTCATATCTGACAGGTAAAACTCAACAGACATTCTTTGATGAAACTTTGTCGCCTGTTTGCAAAATAAGTTGTGGTGTTCCGCAAGGATCTGTGCTTGGGCCCTTATTGTTTTTAATTTATGTAAATGACATAGTGGAAGCAATTCCAAATACAATTCTTTTTGCGGATGACACTACAATTATCAGTAGGCACAATAATAGGAATACATTAATGACAAATATGACTGAAATACAAAATAAGGCCCACGATTGGTTTACAGCAAACAAGCTTCACTTGAATAACAGCAAAACAGCGTATATGTATTTCACTCTGAGACATGAAAAATTTCTTGAAAATCCTCAAGCAATCAAATTTTTAGGAATACACAACTTTAAAGTGGGATTATCATGTTCAACATATGTCTAAAATCCTATCGCGAAACATATTTGTTTTGAGAGCACTTGGCCCAATTGTACCGCAAAGCGTTATAATGACCGCATATTACTCAATCTATAAGTTCATACGCAATACTAGTATGGAAACATTCTCCACATGTAAATGATATTTTCAAATTGCAAAGAAGAGCAGTTCGTGTAATATGCGGTTTAAATTATAGAGATTCAGTTGTAGTTGTATTCAAGGATCTTCAAATCCTTACAATATCATCTCTCTACATTCTTGAATGCTTATTACATGTAAAACGTAATGAAAATATACTAAAATTAAGGAAATAAACTCATATAACACTCGGTTTGGAAATAATTTGATACCGGAGTTCAGCAGAATAACCAAAATTAGAATTGGTTTAATGATGATATTATATTATGCACCCATTTTTTGGAATAAATTACCAATTGAAATTAGAAACAATTTAAACTTACTATAAAAAAAGCCCTTATTCAGTGTGAATGTTTTAGCATAAATGACTTTACATTGACAAATGCAAACAATATGTTTTAGTCACAATTTTGTATCTTTTAACGTTTTTATATTATACTTATATATTTTATGCATATTTATACTTTTTTAATGTGTATCTTAATTTTATCGATGATTTGTGTACAAATCTATGAAAAGTCCGAATGTGGTTCGTTGTGAGTGTGTAACGTGTACATACATTTAGAAGTTGTACCATAAGAGTGTGTATATGTGAGAAACAAAGTTAAAAACTTGAATAAATGGGTTTGAAAAACTGCATATCAGCGTAACATTGAAATTTTCCCTAGCTACAGTCTTTAGTTTTGTTTGTTTGCAGGAAAATAATCGTTGTTGAGTAAGTAATTCTTTAATGGATACTGAGAGTAAAGTCAAGCTTTGTCGATTCTGCGATTGCAAACAGGCTGAGATTTTGCTGCGTTTATATAAAATGTTGTTAATCTCCATTTAATTCAAACGTTAATTTGCTCAAAAATTAAGTACTGGGCTTATCTTAAATATTATAACTATCTTTTGGTTATTCAGAAATAAATTTAGAATTGGTAAGTTGTAGGTTTTGTTTTAAATTAAATACAAATTGCGGCTAAAGAAGATTAAAATCTGGCTACAAAGTAATTTGGCCAAAAACTTTGGTAATTTAAAATTAATCAAATTTGGATTTTCAAAATAACAACAACCTATAAAAACTAAAATCTGGCCGAAAAGTATTAAAAAGCTTAAAGTTTAGACATAATTTAAGACAAAATTTGGCTTAAGAAAATTAAAATTCAATCATAAATACTAAAATTTGATCTTAAGTTCAAAAATGTACAAAATTCGTCAAATAAGAACAAGGATTTTAGTAATTAAGAAAAGTAATTAAATCCGGCCAGAAACTTTAATAATAACATAATCTCAAAAATCTGGCCAGTAAAAACAAAATCCGGTTTAAAAATTATTATTATTATTAAAACCTAACCTAAGTATTAACAACCGGACAAAAATTATTTTTTTTTTTAATAAAAATTATTAAAATACAGACATAATCCGCTAATAAAAACCACTACTGGAGTTGGGCGAGCCCGAATGGTAAAACAATAAATGAGATAGACTTTATAACCTCAAACAACAAAGAAATAATAAAAAACGTTGCTCTGCTAAATAGAATCCATACGGGCAGTGATCATAGGCTCGTCAGGGCCACCCTGGATATAAACACCAATAGCGCCAGAAACAAGCTTATCCAAAAGAAGAGAAGATTTGAAACAGAAAAAATGCAAATATCAAGAAGAATTGACTAGCAAACTAAATAATATTGAACAACTAGAGGGTATGGAATTAAACCAGATAGCAAAGAAAAAAACACAAGACATCAGGGTATGTACCAAAAAAATTTGTACAAAGGCTAAATCGCACAATAACAAGCGACTAACCGCGGACACTCTCAAACTAATAGAACAAAGGGAAACTACAAACAGAAATTCACCAAGCTATTTAAAGCTAAACAAACAAATATCGAAACAAGTACTAAAAGACATACGATCATATAATACACAAAGAATAACAGACACAATTGAAGAAAACAACAATATGCAAGTATTACGACCCAAGTTACGAAGTGGAAAGGTGAGGATCATTAAAATTAAAAACGAACAAGGGCTTACAGAAGCAAGCAAATCAAAAATTGTCCAAATAATAGGAAACTTTTATATAAACCTATATAAATCAATCATCCCAGCTTCTAACGACAATAAGCGGATAGTGATCAATGCTCGTTTAGAGGAGATGCCGGATATAGATACATTTAAATTAAATACACTCTAAATCAAATGAAAAACAAGCGGGCACCAGGAGAAGATGATCGAAATGATCAAACTAGGTGAAGAAACCTTTTTAGCTAGAGTACTACTAAACAAGTGTTTACAGGAAGGCAGAATACCAATTACATGGCAAAATGCAGAGGTCATCTTAATCTTTAAAAAAGGAGATTAAACCAGCATTGAAAACTACAGACCGATAAGCCTGCTGTCTCAGTTATATAAACTACTTTCAAAAATAACTACCAATCGACTAACGAAGAAATTGGATTTCTACCAGCCAGTAGAAAAGGCAGGATTCCAAAAATGTTATAGTACAATGGACCACATACAAACACTACGTAATATTATAAAAAAAAGTGCCGAATACAATATCACCCTATATCTGGCTTTTATAGACTTTAAAAAAGCTTTTGATACCCTAGAGATGTGAGCCATCATGAGAGCTCTAAACGCAGCTAGAATTGATTCCAGATATTCTACCTTACTGAAGAACATCTACAATAATGCTACATTACAAGTAAAAAAGATATTATCACCAAAATCATACCAATTCTAAGAGGAGTACGGCAGTGTGACCCCATATCACCAAAGATATTCACCCTCGCAATAGAAAGCATTTTCAAGAAAATTAATTGGGAAACAAAAGGAATAAAAATTGATGGAATATACTTGAACCACCTAAGATTTGCAGACGACGTTGTTCTAATTAGTGATAATGAAGACGACCTAAAATCCATGCTAGAAGATGTAAAGAGAGAGTCAGATAATGTTGGTCTTTGATGAATTTTTCAAAAACCAAAGTAATGTGCTCTGACAACCGACCAATCACATTTCACAATGAACAAGTAGAATCAGTACAACAATATATATACCTGGGTCAGCTCATTACACTGGGCAAAAACAATCAAACGGCAGAAATCACAAGGCGTATTAGACAAAGCTGAGCTGCATTCGGAAAGTTGGGGCATATCCTGAAGAACCCGGAAATACCTCAATCATTTAAACGTAAAGTGTACGAGTCATGTGTGTTGCCAGTCACAACGTACGGCATGGAATCAATAGCACTAACCATAGCAAGCGCCAAAAAACTCAAGGTTACACAACGAGCAATAGAACGTACTATGCTTGGTCTAAGCCTAAGAGACAGAATAAGGAACAAAGAAATACAAAAGCAAAGTAAAATCACGGGTAGGACATGTCGCTAGACAAGACTCATCAAGATGGACAATCAGAACAGTTCATTGGCGCCCAAGAACAACTAATAATAATAATAATAAATTTTTAATAATAATAATAATAATAATAATAATAATAATAATAATAATAATAATAATAATTTTATTCGTGTTATCAAAACAAAATTTGTTACACATGTCAAAATACAAAAAGATTTACACAATTTAAACTAAATATAAAAACTAAATATAAACTAAATATTTAAAAAAAAATGTTGTACAACATGAAAAACAAAAAGTGTTATATGGGCAATTCCATTTCAAACGGACCAGAGCTGGGGGGGAGTGCATTGAGAAACTTGCTCATGTATTTTTTTTTAGTTTCTATAACTTATTAGTAGTCTTTTGATCGGTATATGAATTTATAAAACCCATAAAAAAAATTCTACAATTTTTTTTAAGTTTTTTTGTCGTTTTTTAACTTAATCGCATTTTTTGTTTAAAAACCGCAATTTTAACTCAAATAAATAAATTTAGTAATGAAATCGATCAGAAATTTTCCTTAGAATCCAAATCTGGTGCTATTTCAATTTTATACCTTGTTAATAAGCCGCAAAAGCCATAAAACCATGTTTTTGTTCTCAGTGGGCTGGGCAAAAAGGAGCATTTTTAAATTTTTTAGTAACCGCCAAAGTTGACGTGTTTTGATGTAAGTTAATTAGAAAATATAAATTTGTTCTGTGTATTTGGGTTTTAAAGGTCTAAAACACAAAAAAAACTGCAAAAATAAGCCTATTTTTCAACATAAACTTTTACAAATGCACATTTAGCAGTTTTTCAGAGAAACTATACACCAAATATTTTTAAAAAACTGAGTTTTGCAAACAATTTTACATAGAAAATAGTCAGTGTCGTGCTTATCTGGCGTTTTCACCCATCTAGAAAAAAAAAAATTTGTTCTACATTTACTTAAAATTTTTTTTTTTTTAATTTTTCTTAAAGATTATTTAGATTATATTTTTTTAAGCTTATTTCAGAAGTTTAACAAAGTCATCTTTTGTTGTTTGAACCAATTTAGGGTCATTTTACTCTTTGTTTGATAGTTTTTGCGCTTGCGGCACAAATTTAGACTCGATCTATCGGCGCGAAAATTAGAAAATATTATTATTTTTGGCATTCAAACATAAATCCTCTTGGCGCTTATCAAAATTTGTTAAAAAAAAAGTTTTAAACCACACCCTAGTGTGTTTATAATATTTTTTGTAAATATAAAAAATAATTAATTTTTAACGCATTTTTTGTCTGAAAATTTTGTAAACATTTCTTTCTAGATGGACTTTTCTATAGACGATGAGTACAACACTGACTATTTTCCATGTAAAATTGTCTCCAAAATTCAAAATTTTAATAATATTTGGTGTATTGTTCCTCTGAGCGCGGCTAAACGTGCATTTGTAAGAGTTTATGTTGAAGAATAGGCCTACTTTGCAGATTTGCAGAGTTTTAGACTCTTAAAACCCAAATACACAGAACATATTTATATTTTTCAAGTAATTTACATCAAAATACGTCAACTGCCCACTGAGAACAAAAACATGGTTTTATGGCTTTTGCGGCTTATTGACAGAGTATAGACTTGAAATGGCACCAGATTTGGATTCTACGGAAAATTTCTGATTGATTTCATTAGTAAATTTTTTTGTTTTGAGTTAAAATTGCGGTTTATAAACAAAAAAAAGTTAAAAAACGACAAAAAAACTTATCACCATGTCTAATCCAGTTTTGATTAATCTATTATTAAACCTAAAAAATTGACTGAATCATCAAATTTTGGTATATTTAAAGGTAAAGACATGGTTTTTAATGTAAAGCATATGTTTGATAATTTAGATTTATTTAAAACAAGTCGATTGGCATCAAACCAATCTACAGCATTCAGGTGAAGGTTTGCATTTTGGGTCACTACTGTCTCAATACAAGAATTTGTACAAACTAAAGTTGTGTCATCTGCAAATAACACAACATTAGCCTGACCAAGGTGTTGTGGTAGATCATTTATATATATTAAAAACAGCAATGGCCCAACAATGGATCCTTGAGGGACACCATTTAGTAGTTTTAGTTTATTTGATTTTATGTCATCATACAAAACTGTCTGATATCTATTTTCCAAATAAGATGATATTAGTTTTATGCTTTTGAAGGAAAAGTTGTATAATTCTAACTTTTTTAGTAATATGTTATGTGGTACACAATCGAAAGCTTTTGACAAATCAAGAAAGGATCCGATTGTGTATTTTCCTTCTTTGAAGCATTCAATAATTTTAAAAATAAGACATTCAATTGCCTTAGTTGTATTCTGTCCTTTTCTAAAGCCAAATTGGGTTTTAGAAAACAAATTATTATTTTCAAAAAAATCTTTTATTTGGTATAATAATAGTTTTTCAAAAACTTTTGAAACAATAGGTAAGATGGATATAGGACGAAAGTTATTAACATCTTCCCGATCTCTTTTTTTATATATAGGAATTACTAACGCGTTTTTAAGAACATCTGGAAAAATAGATTTGTTAATACATGCATTAAACAATTTTGTTATTGGACTAACTAAAATATTTGAAACATTTTTCAAAATGTTTACTCTTAACCCATATATATCCCTACTATAGCTATTTTTCAGATCTTTTATAGCATCACAAACCTCGTTGTAAGATGCTTCCCTAAAGTTAAAGTTTAGATCAGCATCTATTTTGTTCATAAATGACAATGGATCTTTAGATGGTAGAGTTATATTACTTAATATATTATAAGTTACATTGATAAAAAAATTGTTAAATGTTTCAGCATCAATCATATTTGTATCAACAGAGTGCAACTTATTTTTTTTTTATTTTTAATAACCTGCCAAATAGCTTGACTCTTATTTTTAGAGTTGCATATAAAGTTATTATTAGAATTAATTTTAGATTGTTTAATGCATTTTTCATAAGATGTCTTATAATCTTTATACAATAATTTATTACGTAGAGTTTGATGTTTTGCATATACATCACGTGTAAAACTGAGCGTGTTACGCATTCTTCTAAAATCATCTGTGTACCACATAATGTCATGTTTACAATTTGCCTTAATCTTAATTTCTTTTTCAGGAAATGATTCATTGAAGCATATTGTAATTGTCTTTATAAATGTTTCTACAAGATTGTTGGCAGTGAAATTAATAAAATTAGTAAAGTTTAAATCAGATATTTGATTTAAAAAAAAAAATTTCCCAATTCTGTAATGGGTCTTGTTTTCTTTTGAACAATTGTTTCATTGCTATTATTAATTTTTAAGGCATTTTGTATACCCAGATGATCAGAAAAATGCATATAAACTAAAGCAACATCTGTTAAAATATCTAAATTATTAAAAAAAATAGTATCCAGCCAATTGCGTTTTCTTGTTGGTTGAGAATTGATGTGACCAAAACCAAAACTATTAAAAAGATCTATTAGAAAAACGGCATTTGGATTATTAAAATTAAACTTGACATTGTAATCTCCACCCATAATTATGGAATTACCGTTTATTGCAATTTCAGCTAGGAGCTCTGTTAGCTTCTCTATAAATATATTAAAGTCACCGGAAGAAGAACGATATACAGATATGACTATGCACTTACAATTTGATAACTTTATCCCTGAGAATTCACCATGAATTTCAATGCAAAATTTATCTAAGTTTAATTTACTGTATTTTACATTAGGTTTGACAAGTATTAATGCACCGCCATGGATATGTGTTGTTCTAGTAAAGCTTGTTGCAACGTATAAGTTATTAATACAAATTGCCTCATCTGGATTTAACCAATGTTCTGAGAGACATATTATATTATATTTGTTATCATTATTCATTAAAAAAGCTTCAAATAATTTAGATCTAATAGATTGAATGTTAAAGAAAAGCATATAAGATAATGATACAGTATTTTCAGTTAACTTATCTTGTTCATTTTCCTTGGGAATAAAAAATGTTTAATTTTTACTCCCGCTGGCCATATTTTTGGATCTTTTATAGCATCTACAGAATCACTAGGCATGGCCACTTTAAATGAGCTGTATTCTTCCGGTCGTTTAGATGCTATCTGTTGACAGTTAAAAAAATGCAGTTGTTTATTTTTCATAAATGTTTCCATATCTTCCTTGGTAACTGATGAGGCTACGTTAAATATATGAATATGAAAGCACAATGGTGCTGCTTTCAATATTGATTGTTCATTTGATGTTCCAGTTAAAGTTTTTTTTTTCTTATGTGTGACTAACGTAAAGCCATCTTTTTTCGGTTATTGCTTTGTTAGGTATGCTACCACATTACTTGAATCGTTCGAATTGTCCTGCGCTCGAACCAATTGACTTTTCACTTTATTGCTGTAACTCTGTTCAGTCAGATTTATGAACATTGTTTACAGTTTCCTGTATATCATTAATTCAAACTTTTTTATTAACGCTTTTATCTTTAACAACTTTTATGCATTTAAGCAGTTCATTGGCTGGTTCTATTTCTTTTTGAGTTAACAAGGATGTAATTTGTTTTAATTTTGATTTCTTCTATTAACAATAAATTATTTGTTTTTAAATGATCTATTTCATTTTTTAATTCATAGGTAATGATCGGTAATACTTTTTCAGATTTGATTGCCTTTTCAATTATTTCATTCAGCTCACCTGCTTGTATTTCTATAGTTTTATTTATAATTTCTTCATTTTTAAGTTCTTTATTGTTTATGTTTGAGGTTAAATCAACATTTTCACGTTCATTGCAATTCCATCTTTTTATCTCCCCCGATTGCTTCAGAAGACAAAATGCAGCTTCTATTAGGTTCATACAGAGTGTATGGTAATGTTTTTCACATTTAACACATTGATTGTTGTCGTCATAACGACTAATATTTTTGTTACACTTAGCACAAACAATCGCCATGATAGGAAGACCACAAAAAAGATGGTTGGACGATATTAAGAAGATTGCGGGAAAACAATGGCACCAAACAGCACAGAACAAGTTAACATGGAAACAGATGAGGGAGGCCTATGTCTAGCAGTGGACTACTACAGGCTGATAGAAGATGAAGAAGGCATAATCTCAAAAATCCGGCCATAAATACAAATTTTGACACAAAAAAAAAATCTGGCTAAAAACTTTAATAACCTACTTAAAATTGGTAAAATTTGTACTCAATATCAATATTAAAGACAAAAACCGATTTAAAACTAAAAGTAATTAAATGCGACCAAAAACTATAATAATCTGCTTTATATTAGTAAAAATAAACATAATTTTAAGAATCCGGCCATAAAATACAAATTTTGGCTTAAAAAAATTAGAATCCGAAAAAAAACATAAAAATCTTCTTAAAATTGGTCATACTCTTAAAACTCTAGTCATAAAATACAAAATCCGGCGCAAGAGAATTACAATCCGATCATAAAGTAATTAAGTCTGACCAAAACAATAGTAGTCAGCTTAAAACTGGTAAAATACAAACATAATTTTAAAAAATCGGCTATAAAATATTAAAACATTTTCAGAAAAAACTTAAATCTCGACATAAATTGTTAAAAAGTGTAAAATTCTCTTCGTAATATGTTAAAAATATCAAAACTTGGTAATGAAATATCAAAAAATTGTATAAAAGCACTAAAATTTGGCCATAAACGGTTGAAAAGTTCAAAATTATATTCACAAAATGTTAAAAATAGCAAAATAAAAGTCCGGTTATAAATTGTTTAAAAGTGCAATTTTTTATTCTTAATATGTAAAAAGTATCAAAATTTGGTCATTAAGGGCCAGTCTTTTAATAAAAAATAAAAAATATTCACATCCGGCCATGAAATATCAATATATTGTCATAAAACACCGAAATGCGACTATTAAGGGTTGAAAAGTGCAAAATCTTACACATGAAAAATATTTATATTTAAACATAAACGGTTTGTGCAAAATTCAATCATAAAATTAAAAAATAGCAAAATTCAGCAATGAAATAACAAAATATTATCAGAAAACACTAAAATCCAGCCATAAAGTGTTTAAAAGTGTAAAATTTTATTCATGAAATGTTAAAAATAGCAAAATTTGACTATGAACTGTTGAAAAGTGAGAAATTCTTTATATAAAAAGTAAAAAGCATTAAAATCCGGTTATGAAATATCAAAATATTGTAATAACATACTAAAAACCGGACATTAAGGATTGAAAAATGCAAAATTTTACTCTTAAAATGTCGAAAATAGCAAAAATGTTTTTTTTTTTTTCAAAAAATGTGAAATTATTTAAAAATCCGGCCATAAATTATTAAAATATTGTAAGAAAACACTAAAATTCGGAGTCAATCAAGAGTTAAAATGTGAAAAATGAAAGTTCAAAAATAGCAAAATTCAGATATGAAATATCAAAATATTGTTAAAAAGCACCAAAAGCGGTCAACTGTTAAAAAAGGCAAGATTCTAATAATAAAATGACAAAACAACAAAATCCGGCCATAAACTGTTAAAAGGTGGAAAATTCTATTGATTAATAAACAAAAAGTAAAAGAATCTAACTATGAAATATCAAAATATTGCTAGAACACATTAAATTCTGGCCACAAAGTGTTAAAAAGTGCAAACATCTATTCATGATATGTCAGAAAGCACCAAAATCCGGCCATAAAAGTAAGTAAGTTTTGTTGTACGCCCATAAACTGTCCAAAATTCTATTCATAAAATGTCAAAAATCTGGACATAAAAAGTATATTTTTTTATGAGTTAATAATAACAAAATCCTGTAATAAAATATAATAATATTTTTAGAAACAATTAAAATCTTGTCATAAATTGTTGAAAAGTGCAAAAAGTCTGTTCTTGAAATAATAAAAATAGCAAAAACTTCAATATTTTATTCATAAAATGTTAAGAACTGCAAAACTGTTCAAAAATTTGAAAAATCTGTCATAAAATATTTAAATATTTTCAAGAAAAACCAAAATTTGTTTAAAAACTGTTGTAAAGTGCAAAACTCAAATTCACATCATAGATTAAATATTTTTTTAGTTAGTTAGTTAGATTTTCCGGTAGCACAATGTTCAGTGTTTCGATAATACAATAAAAATCTACTCAATATAGTATTTATGTCAACATGACTACTTTTACTAAGTTCTTTGAGTAAGAATGATTTGACTGTCTTAACAGAATTTTCTGCTGATCCGTTTGATGCAGGATTGTAAGGTGGTGAATTAATATATTTTTTTCCATTTTTTTTAAGGAATATTCTAAATTCTTTGGAAGTGAATTGACTGCCATTGTCAACTACTAGGGTTTTGGGTAATCCAAACCTAGCAAATACCACTCTTAATTTTGTTATTGTAGCATGAGTTGTAATTTTTGTCATTGGAAATACCTCTAACCATTTTGAGAACGAATCGCAAATGATTAAATATTGAACTCCACTTAATGGTACTAAAAAATCTATGTGTATTCTTTCCCACACCCTTCCTGAAATTGGCCAGTTTTGTAATAGTGGTAAGGATCCAAATTTTTGACATACGCTACTAGTTTTACATTTATTTTCAATGTCACTATCTAGGGATGGCCACCAAACATATGCACAAGCAAGTGATTTTGTTTTCACCTTAGTGGGTGCTATGTAATTCTTTTAAAACCGGTTCTCTTAAGTTCTCCGGAATTATTACGCGATATCCCCAGAGTAGTATGTCATTATCTATATTAATTTAATCTTTTTGTTTGAAAAATAATTTTATGTCATCTTCGCATGACAACGGCCAACCATTCTTAACATAATTAACAATTTTTGTCTTGATAAACATTTATCATTTTTATATTTGGTCTTTACATTATTTTAGGTTAATTTTAAATTAACATAATTGAAGTAACTATATTTAATTTCAGTAGTTTCCGGAATTGGTAGACGTAAAAGGAAATCTGCATTATTTTGAGCTGATTTAACGTATGTTATTTTAAAATCAAATCCACCAAGAAATAAAGCATAATGTTGTAGTCTATTAGCAGTCATCGCGGGTATTCTTTTCTTATCTCCAAATATGGAAACTAATGGTTTGTGGTCTGTGATTAGATAAAATTTTCGATCATACAAATATTGAAAAAATTTCTTAATTCCGAACACAATTGCAAAAGCTTCCTTATCAATTTGTGAATATTTTGCCTCAGCAGTTGATAAAGTTCTTAAAGCGTATGAAATTGGCCTTTCCACACCAGACTCATATATATACAGGGTGTCCGGAAAATACGTGTACAACGTTTGACGACAGACTCCTGACGTCAAAATAGGTCGATCTAAGCCGACTTAGTTATATCCAAAATTGTCTCGTTTAGCCGGTAGAGGGCGTCAAAAATTTGTAAATATTAAAAACAAATTACCTGTAACAATAATTTTTTAAGTGACCTTGTTGCTATGGCGTTTAATAATTTGACAATTGTTGACAAATTGTCACCAGTCTATGAAATTTACTCAAGTATACGATCAACATTCTTGAATTACAAGTTCATTTTACCATTAAAAATGGAAAATTATACAAACTCTCAGAAAGTTGACATGCTCCTGGTATACGGGTTTTGTCAAGGAAATGGGCGTCAGAGTGTTAGGGTTTACATGGAGAGGTTTCCTAACCGTCGAATACCAAACCACCAAACATTTGCCAATATTGAGCGTCATCTTCGGGAAACGGGCAGTTTTGAGAAAAAGTTTGAAGGCAGGGGTCGTATGCGAACAACTCGAACTGTGGAAACAGAAGAGATGATTCTGGAAAGAGTTCAAGAAGAACCAAGTACCAGTACCCGTCTCTTAGAACGTGAGTTAAATGTTCCTAAAACGATTGTCAATGAGGTTTTAAGAGAACAGTTGTTACATCCTTACCACATACAAAAAGTCCAGGAACTTTTACCGACTGATCCCCCCATGCAGCTTACATTTTGTCAATTTATTAGAAACAAAAGAATCCTTGTTCCAAATTTTTGTAGAAAAATTATGTTTACTGACGAGGCATGCTTTACAAGATCTGGGGTAACCAATCTGCACAACAAACATATTTATTCCGATGAAAATCCACATGCCATTAAAGTTGCACATCATCAGCATCAATTTAAATTTAATATTTGGGCAGGTATTATTGATCACTACCTTATTGGTCCCATTGTTATTCCAGACAGGTTAGATGGAAATATTTATTTAAATTTTTTGCAAGACACATTACCAATTCATCTGGAGAATTTGCCCCTTTTACTTCAGAGGGAAATGTGGTATATGCATGATGGTGCCCCGCCCCATTTTTCCGTTGCCGTTCGGCAATACTTACATCATCAATATCCCAACCGATGGATTGGAAGAGGCAATGATGCACCAGTAAAATGGCCACCACGTTCTTCTGAGTTAAATATGTGTGACTTTTTTTTGTGGGGCGCTATTAAAACAGAAGTTTACAAGACTCCGGTAAACACACGCGATGATTTATTGCAGCGGATTTTAAATGCAGGCAACCATTTTAATAATCCCGAGATATTAGATAGGGTCCAATATCATTTTTTAAAGAGTGTTAATAAGTGTATTCAGCAAGATGGCGGTCATTTTACACATTTGCTTAAGTAATGTTTTTGTTTTACTTAGTTTCTTACAATAGATACTTTCAACTTTGTTATACTTTTGTTTTTTGACGCCCTCTACCAGCTAAACGAGACAATTTTGGATATAACTAAGTCGGCTTAGATCGACCTATTTTGACTTCAGGAGTCTGTCGTCAAACGTTGTACACGTATTTTCCGGACACCATGTATATATATATATATATATATATATATATATATATATATATATATATATATATATATATATATATGATAACACTGCTCCAATTCCGAATTGTGATGCATCTACGGTTACATTGACTTCTAATTCGGGGTTATAATAGACTAGGAATTCAACAGACATGAGAATTAGTCTGATATTATTAAAAGAATTTTGACATTCCGTTGTCCATTCCCATTGAGAATTCTTCATTATTAATTTATAAAGCGGGTGCACAATACTCGGCATGTTTGGTACTAATTTATGGTAATAATTTACCATACCTATCTTAATTCATTTACGATTTTGAGGTTTGGCATTTTATTAATAGCCTCATGGGCACCGAGTACATGGGGGCATTTTTCTTTCTTTGCTGTTTCACCTGAATCATATATTTTAAAAACATTTTCTTTATCAGTTCTTCCAGTAATCAATATATCATCCAGGAACACACTTACCCAATTTAACTTTCCCAATAAACTTTCCATAAACTGTTAAATAAACTGCGCAGGAGCTGAGCTTACTCGATGGAAGTCTATTATATATAAATGTACCTATGTGCGTTGAAATAACTGTCATTGGCATTGATTGATCATAAAGCAATATCTGTTATTTATGACTTAAATCAATTTTTGAAAATTTGATTCCTTCTTGTAATTTCGAAAATAATTCCTCTATTCGAGGGAGAGGATATCTATCCACATTTAAAAATGCATTTAATGTGACCTTGTAATCACCGCATATCCTTTCTGTATTATTATCTTTCATAATTGGTACAATAGGCGTACTCCATTCGGCCATTCACAATGTTTAACCGGAGATATGACATTTGCTTTAAGTAACCTGTTTAATTCAGAGTCTACTTTATTTTTGAGTGTTCTGGGCTTAAAAAATTTAGGATTGGCGTTATCCTTTAGTGTTAATGATAATCTCCAATTGGTAAAAGTTTCTAATTTATTTGAAAATACTTGTGAATATTTTTTAAATAAATATCGATAGTTATCTATATTTTTGTCCTTAATAAATTTGATTTCTTTAAATCCTAAGTTAAATGCATGTAAAAAATTGCGACCTAAAAGTGGAAAACCTCTTCCTTTAACTACATAAATATATAGTGGTTGGGTTATTTTATTATTAGAAATATTCACATATATTTTACCAATTAGGCTTACGTTTGACCCAGTATAGGTTTGCAACATTAAATTATTATTTAATAATGGAAAAATATTATTTAATTTCTGTTTCCAAGTATTCTCAGAAATGTACCTGTACCACCTGAATTTATTTCCATCTTCAATAATACAATATTATTAATTAAAGCCTCAACATATATCGGCTTTCCATTAACAGTTTTAAGGTTGAACAATTTTTAGGTTTATTGCAAATTGTAGTAATATGTTCCTTAAAACCGCAATTGTAACATACCGCCTCCTTAAAACGGCAATCATCCGCCTTGTGGTTGCTTCGTCCGCATCTAATGCATGGTACGGTCCCAATTGCTTGATCGGTGTGGTGCGCGCGTTTTCCCGGTCCAACTAGCTCCTGAGTCCTATGTGCGTACGCAACCCGTCCTTTTACATTGCTGCTCTTACCAATGCTGCGAGTTCCTTTGCGTCCCCCACGTGATGATCCTGATTTTGCTCCCAATCGGTTGACATCTAGCGGTTCACCCTTAGGGCCGGTCTTTCAAAATCGGTTTAACTTCAGTTTGCACAAGTTACTATGTTTTTCAATTATGAAATCTAAGCTTAAACTTAGAACAAGCTGAACGGCCTAGATTGACCGCTTAAACTCAGTTTATAAATTTTAACCTATAAAATTTTGTTAATGTCAACGTACGTAACCCGTAAAATTTATAAACATCTGCGATAATATTATTCAAGTTGTTAGTGATATTGACGCGGACACAATAGGATACCTGCAAAGAATAAATATTAAAAGGAAAACACAGGTTGTAAGAAGTAGACCAAATCATTTTGAAATGTGGAGTGATCTTGAATTTTTTAAACGTTTTCGTCTCTCAAAGACAACTGTTTTATATATAACAGCAAAAATTGAAGATAAAATATCTTTACCAACAAATAAGTAATAATATCTAATTTTTGTATAATATAAATATATATCTAAATAAAATACATTTTAGAAACGAAGCTATTTTGCTATCGGTAATGGTTTTGTTAGCATTAAGATTTTATGCGACAGGTTCTTTTCTTATCACAATTGGGGACTTTTTCAGTGTGCACAATCGTACTGCAAGCAAAATAATCCACAGAGTTTCTCATGCTTTAGCAAAACTTCGACCACATTATATTAAATTTCCTGCCGGAGAACATGAAATTCAAGCTGTACGCCAACAGATTTTTAACATTGCACGATTTTCTCGGTGTGTAGGTGCCATTGACATTGAAATACAGCTGAAATTTATAGAAACAGGAAACAATTTTTTTCTATGAACGTGCAAACAATATGTGGTCCCGATTTAAAAAAATTTGGCCCGCTGGCCAGGATCATCACACGATTCAACAATTTTTAATAACAGTGCTATTCGAGCTCGATTTGAAAGAGGTACATTAAAAGATTGAGAGTGGATACCCTATAAGGTAGTTTTTAATTCAATTCAATTTTTAATATAACAATATATGAACATTAAAAAGTAAAAAAGTGTGCACTTATAAAAACATATTAATAGATAGCGGCATAAATTTAACAAAAATATAAAAATAAAATAATAATAAAATTATGTATATAATATAGTAGAGAAACTTAAATACTAATAGAAATATATGCATAAACATTAAAATATTAACAAAAAACAAACAGGTACATACATACATATCAAAACAATGAAAAATCAAAAGATCTTAATTGTCTCACAAAACTTGTGTGTGGGCCAAATAAATCAAGGTTTGAATTAAGAGAAATAACGTTTGCATAGCGCATCATTCTGCATAAAGGACTATGATACCCTAAGTTAGAGTTATGTAATGGTAAGCGAAATAAAGGCGTATATCTAGTACGGCGACAAGGACCAATATAGAAGTGCAATTGAGATAACAAAGATAGACTGTTTATTGTAGAAGACAAAACCTTAACTAATATTGCTAGGTCGTTAACTTTACGACGATCTTCTAATCTGCATAAGTTGAGAGAGATCAAAAAGCTCGTAGTTAACATCAGCAATTCCCATTTTAAAAGACAAAAAACGACAAAACTTCCATTGGATTTTTTCAATACTATTTATATGAACATCATAGAAAGGTGACCACACCGTAGACGCAAATTCTAAAATAGGACGAACAAGAGAACAATACAATAATTTAACAGAATGCGTACTTAACGATCTTGACATTCTAAAGATAAATCCAAGAATTTTAAATGCTCTGTTGCAAATTGAATCAATGTGGTTTTAAAAATAACACCTAAATCTTTAACTTCTGTAACGTTACAAAGTATAGAGTTGCCAATGTTATAATCAAAACAGATAGGGGTTACTGCACGAGAAAAGCTTATTTTTAAACATTTTGTTAAATTAAAAAATAAATTATTGTCATTGCACCAGCTAGTAATAGAGTCTAAATTATCTTGCAAAGCTTTGCAATCACCAATAGATGATATAGTTTTAAAAACTTTAAGATCGTCCGCATATAGAAGATAATTAATAAAAAACAACGGAAGCAGAATATGGAGTACCACAAGGTGGAGTGTTGGCACCAATACTGTATATACTATACATAAATGATATATATAATATAAATCTGACTGGTGAAATATATACGTATGCTGATGACACATGTATTATATATCACGGAAAAAGTAAAGAAGCAATAGAAAGAAACATAAATGCAGACATTAAGAAACTAACTAAATGGTACGACGAAAACATACAAACAATAAATGAAGAAAAAACAACTTTTATGGTAATAAGACAAAAAAACACAAAAGATATTGACATAAAAATTGTAATAAATAACATACCAATTACTAGAACAAAACAGACAAAATACTTAGGAATAATATTAACCGAGAAACTCACCTGGGATGCACATATTAACAAATTATTAAAAGAAAGCGCAGCAACAATAGGAGCTGTCTATAGAGCCAGAAAATGCATACTAAAAGAAACAGCAATAAGTATATACCACTCACTTTATTTAGCAAAAATTAACTATTTAATAAATATATGGGGTGAAACAACAAAAACAAATATACAAAAAATCCAAAGACAACAAAACAAAATACTTAAAATAATACATAAACTTTCAAAGCTAACACCAACAGAAGAAATATACAAAATAATTAACGAAACAAACATTAACGAAAAAATAAAAATAGAAAAATGCAAACTAATATATAAAGTTAAAAATAAAGAAATTAAAACAAATCTACAAATAATATTAAACAAAGAAATTCACGGACATAACACGAGAAGAAGAAGTAATATATATGTACACACAACAAGAACAGAAAAAGCGAAAAAAACAATACTAGGAAATGGACTAATCACGTACAATCAACTACCTGAAAATATAAAAAAAACGAAAACTTTTAGAGAATTTAAAACAAAAATAAAAGAACACTACATAATAACAAGACTAAAAAAAACAAATTAATAAAAAAAAGAAGATAAATGGTGCCCCGAATACGAAGCTCTGCAGCCGACCATACATGGAAAGATGCAAAGCAGCAAGTGGGGAGAGAAAAAAAGAAAAAAAACTTACTTAACAATTTATTATTTATAATTTATATGATTATTTATAATTTATATGACAATAAATAAAAAAAAAAAAAAAAAAAAAAAAAAAATTGATTTATGTATGTAATTGCCTAGATCGTTAATAAAAAAAAGAAACAATATTGGGCCACAATGTGACCCTTGTGGAACCCCAGACAACACATGTATGGGCTTAGATAAAAAATTCTTTATTTTTACACATTGAGAGCACCCCGAAAGGAAACTACTCAACCAGGTAACAACACTACTGTGGAATCCAAAAGCTCTTAATTTAGATATTAGTGTTTTACTCTGTCAAATGCTTTACTGAAATCAGTATAAACACTATCAACTTGGAGTTTAGATTCTAAAGCATTAACTAGATGAGATTGATATATAAGCAGATTTGACAGAGTAGATCGACCTTTAAAGAAACCATGTTGTTCGTTGATAACTTGGCAACTGAGATTATTTAGTTGACTAGAAACAATACTATCAAAAAGTTTTGCAATGCAAGACTGTATGCAAATGCCTCTATAGTTGGATATGTTGTCCTTAGCCCCAGATTTATGAAGTGGCATTATATAACTTCTTTTCCATGTACTTGGAAATATACCCGAAGAAAGAAAATATTTCAATAAATGATATATTGGATACGAGATTAAGTGTAAGCAATTTTTCAGAAGCACAGATGGTATACCATCTGGGCCAAATGTATATGACGACTTTAGATTATTTATGCCATCATATACATCGGACACAGATATGGAAAACATTTTCCATGGCACTTTTTGAGCAACGTCTAATTGAGGAGCAGCACATGTAGTGTTGTCATATACTGAGGCAAAAAAATTACTTCTTTGGCTAATCCTCGAACAGCTGCTGAACATTTATTTATCGAAACCCAGTAGAAAGATTTTACGGAGTATGGAAAAGGAGGTTTCCTGTGCTTGCTTTAGGTATTTGCTTAAATTTAAAGAATATTGAAGCAATTATTATTGCAACCGCAGTACTGCACAATATTGCTTGTGAAATGCACGATGAAGTTCCACCAATCGATAATGATGTTGAAAATGAAATTAATTTTATTAACGATATGCCAGGTAATAATGAGAATATACAAATCATAAATAATATAACAAACTCGCGTCCAGCTCCTGACCTTCTTCTTCGTCGCACGGACATGCGCACTAAATACGGTTAGTTTGTAAACAACTAGCTGTCATTCTGTGAATATAATTATACTATAGTTATTAGTTACAACCATTACAACTTACAATAATCCTGACATAATTTTTACTATGACTGGTATTTATGTAAATATTAAATTTAATTTTGATATTTACCTAGTATATCTAAAAAAAGAGGGTAAAAATAAACAAATTGAATGTTAAAGTTTTTTAATAAATAACACAATAAATTTGCATGATATAAAAGCTATCTAAACAATTAAATGATGGAGGCCGATTAACAAACTAAATAAGAAAAATGTGATGGTATTACATATAACCCATCGCAATCAATATGAAATGAAGCGTGACATTATGTTGTGTGGGTTATAACAATAATAACAATACCAATTTTATTTAAAATACAAAACTAATATATATATATATATATATATATATATATATATATATCTGATTTGGAAAAAAATATATCATACAAATTATTTCTGAATTCAGAAAAAAGTAGATATTAAAATTGTTAATATTTTAATGAAATTAGAATTTAATTCTTTTGAACTCGGTATGCATAATGTATGCAATGTTAAGTTCAGTTTACAATCTTCTCTCTACAAGATCATTTAACACATAAACAAAGTACCATTAAGGTTAAATAACATATTGTTCACCACTTCTTATGCCGTAGCAATCCAATTCACAACTTTCAATACAAATGCCAAAATGTTGGTTATAATAGTCATTGTGAGTGCATTGTTGCTTAATGTTTTTGCAAACAATAATAAGTTTCAATACTGCTCCTGACATTAAAAGTTTTTTAATTGGCAATAAAATAATCTAGTTTTGGAAAAATAGAACAAACTAGTTTCTGATAAAATTAGCACGGAAGTCAATAAATTTATTTTTTTATCAACATACAGGAACATTTTTGTTTTTGAAATTAAAACCCAATTTAAACGTTTTTTTTTTCTGCTGGAGGTGGAATCACTTTACGGACGCTGTGTGAGACTCCTCTTTTTTTTCAAAAAAGATCCTACCCACTAAACCACCCCCTTGGATAAGCCTATAGAATAGTTAATTAGAAGAATATTTATTATATTTTTAAAGAAAAGTAAGAAAATAAAATTGATTACAACTAAATCTTCAATTTAAATTTGTAGCTTCATTTTGTTGTGTAACCAAAAAACTTAATGCTATCAATAAAGTTTGCATAACAACTGGCAACCAAGTCGCAATCTTTATTTTAAATAATATAAACTAGTAAAACATTAATTTAATAGTGATATACTAATATCATTTATTTCTTCTTGCGTTGGTTTTGTTATTGTTTTTTTTGTTTGTTTCGAAGTTTTCTTTACACTGTATAACCGTTTTTGTAAAGTAATTTTCTGATTATGTGGTGCTTGCGTTGCTGCTGGTAATACTGATTTTGTTGCTCTGATTGCTTTTAATGTATGATGCATAGAATTTGTAATTCGCTTAGCTGCGAGAAATTCATCTTCACTAGATATTAAACTTATTTCTTTCATCATTTCTTCCATATATGCCTTTTTCTTTACTTCAAGCAACAAATTTGAAGAATCTGAAGTTTTAAGATTTTGGAAAATGCTTTCAGATTCTTCCAATCTTGGATCATCAACAACCATCAACTCCATCGAGTCATTTTCTAAAAAAGAAAAATTATAGAATTATTTATTTACGTTTATTATATTATGCTGATGCAACCAAAAAATATACGAGTATATAAATCAATAACACACTCCAAAACCATATAATAATATACTCATTACTAATAAAGAAAAGAAATAGTATAATCATTATTTTTGCAACTCTGTATTTAAGTGTCAACATTTTATGAATGTCATACCTTTTTTATCAGTGTTGAAAAGGAACATCAATGACATAAATCAAATAGTTAATTTTCTATCGTAAAAATTTACTTTTTAACTCAAAATCTTGTATGCAATTTATTTTCAATCATTATAATTCCTTCATTTTGAAACAAATTGCATAAATAACTAAAATTTCTTGCTAGGTCCCAAAACCAACCACAATCAACCAAAATAACATAATCCAGAAAAATGCAAAAGCCTTAGCAAAACTAACAGTCTATTTATATTTACCAAAACCTATAACATGTTACCTATTATACATAATTATCATACCTGTCAATACGTATTATGATGTCTTCTATCTGTTAATTATTTCAGAAATATTAATATAAGAATATTTATATAAAAAAATAATATAAAATTATCTTACCAGTGTTAGTTTGTTTTTCTTTGCTAATCATATCCAGATAAATACATAATAAATGAATGTGTTTACACATGTTCCATCGAATTGCAAAATCTATGCATTTACATTCATATTTATGTATACAAATGTTGCAATCAAAGCAAAGCATCCGACATGCACAATTAACATTATTTTTACAGATGGTATACATAGATCCAAAATTGGTTGCAGATGGAATTTGCCAAATTTTCTCCTCTATCTGAACTACCGATGTTGCATCCATCCCAAGACTGATCTTGTGTCGTTTTCGTAGTTCAGCAATTTTGTATGTAATTTTTCCTTTGTGAAGCAGAATTAAACGATCAAATAATTTGTCTTTAACAAATTTCATTAAAACTTCAATAGCTTTATCCAATCGTTTAACTCTCTTTCCATGACAATATATATATATATATATATATATATATATATATATATATATATATAGACACAAACTCTGTATTAGGAGCGTTTGCTCTCGAGAGGATTGGGAGCGTTTAATTTACTTTATAATCTAACCGCGCCATAGTGTTTCAGTACTATCTTTATACGTGAAAACAACAACAATTTATTATTAAATTAGAAGATTAATAAATAGTTTGCAAAATAAATTTGAAAAATGATCAAGCAATTCGTTATTTTGCCGAAAGGTTAAATTAGAAACCTATTTTATTTAGTTTTTATTTTAATACATTTGGTTCTTGTCTAAGTTATTTACAGTTATGGCTAAACGCCCCCAAAACTACAAATTGATCATGTTTAGGGGCGTCTAACCGCATGCTTATCCTATTGAGTTTAAATGTTTACCGCTAGGGCTATACTACAGTTCACGGCTTTGCCGTTAATGTGTAAACGCCTCTAAAGCGTGTTATGTGCAAATAAACGCTTCTAAAACGTATATTGTGCAAATAAACGCCTCTAAAACGTATATTGTGCATATTAACGTTTTTAGAACGCAAGCTTTCACGATCTCATTTTTCATACACGTTTAGTTTGATAATTAAACATTAACAATAGATATGGTATAATTGACTTACCATTAAATAATCTAACTAAAGATAAACTAATAAAAAATATGGAATATTATTTATTTCAAATTAGAATACATTAACTAGTTAAAATTATGGCCCGTGTTAAGCCTGCGTTTGAATAAATTACATATCATTGCAAAAAAAGTGCAATTTAGTTTTAGGCATTGAAATAAGTAGTTCTAAAAATAGACCTATTCTTAGTATTGAATGAGTTTTATGGTTAAAAAAAATAGAAAGTTTGTTGACATTGCCACTGCAATGCAAGGGTAACCAAACATTTTATTTCAACAAATTATGTATAATGGTTACATAAACGTGAAAAAAGATGTTTTAAAATTAGCAATATTATTTTTTTAATAATTTAATTAAATAAAATATTGATCATAAATATTGTAATAATTATAATCGGTATTAATTGAAGATTATTATTATGGAGTTTATTTTTCAAGTGGGATGTTAAAAATTAAAACAAAACAACCATAAACGGCAGCCAAGACAATTTTTTTTGTTTAAACGTATTTTTTTTAATTTACAGTTATTTTTTGTTAAAGCTGCCGATTATGATTAAATTAATTAATTTATTCTTAACATCTAGCTTGAAAAGTGCACACCATAATAATAATTTTAAAATCTAATCTGTTTATTTATAAGAATGTTGTTTTTCAATAGATTTTGATAATTTGACTTTCTTATTGTGAGTGGCATTCATAAATAATAAAATATTGTGAACATCAATGTCATAATTGTGCCGCCTCTAACAGGAATTATGTTATTTTAACTTAATTATTGTAATGAACATACTTAAATACTTTTGTCTAACAAACTTTATTAAAAGTATAGAATTTTGTGTATTAATGTTATAATTGTGTCGAATTAAGAAATTGTGCCGCGTTCTAATAGAAATTTTGTTATTTTGACGTTTTGATTGTAATTGTATACTTAAGTACCCCTGTCTACCAAAATTTATTAAGATTATTGAATGTTGTGCATTAATGTTATAATTGTGCAGCCTCTAACACAAATTTTATTATTTTACCGTAATCATTGTAATTGGAATACTTAAATACCGCTGTTTACCAAAATTTATTAAGATTATAAAATGTTGTGCATTAATGTTATAATTGTGCCGCGTCCAACGGGAATTTTGTTATTATAAGTTTATCATTAAAATTGAGATACTTAAGTATTCCTGTCTACTAAAAATCATCATGATCATAAAATGTTATGCATAAATGTTATGATTGTGCCGCTTCTAACAAATTTTTTTGTATTTTAACTTAATCATTGTAATTAGCATACCCCTGTCTACCAAAATTCATTAAAATCATAGAATGTTTTGAATTAATATTATAATTGTGTCGCCTTCAACAAAAATTTTATTATATTAACTTAACTATTGTATATAACATACTTAAATACCCTTGTCTACCAAAATTCATTAGGATCATAGGTGCATTAATGTTATAATTGTGCCACTCAACAAGAATTTTGTTATTTTGACTTTTTCATTGTAATTGACATACTTAAGTACCCAGTCAAAATTCATCAAGGTCATAAAATGTTGTGCACTAGTATTATAATTGTGCCACCTCCCAACAGGAATTTTGTTATATTTACATTATTGTTGTAATATGCTTACTTAAATGTTCTTATCTACCAAAATTCATTAAGATCATAGAATATTGTGCATAAATGTTATAATTGAGCCGCCTCCAACAAGAATTTGGTAACTTTGACTTTATCATTGTAATGGTCATACTTAAGTACTTCTATCTACCAAAATTAATCAAGATTATTAAATATTGTGCATAAATGTTATAAATGCGCCGCCTCCAACAAGAATTTTGTTGTTTTGACAATATCATTGTAATTGTCATGTTTAAGTAATTCTATCTATCAAATTTTATCAAGATTATAAAATGTTGTGCATAAATGTTATAATTGCGCCGCCTCCAACGAGAATTTTGTTATTTTAACTTTATCAATGTAATTATCATACTTAAGTACTTCAATCTACTAAAATTCATCAAGATCATAAAATGTTGTGCATAAATGATATAATTGCGCCGCATCCAACGAGAATTTTGTTGTTTTGACTTTATCACTGTAATTGTCATGTTTAAGTAATTCTATTTATCAAAATTCATCAAGATCATAAAATGTTGTGCATAAATGTTATAATGCGCCGCCTCCAACGAGAATTTTGTTGTTTTAACTTTATCATTGTAATTATCATACTTAAGTACTTCTATCAACTAAAATTCATCAAGATCATCAAATGTTGTGCATAAATGTTATAATTGCGCTGCCTCCAATAAGAATTTTGTTATTTTAACTTTATCATTGTAATTATCATACTTAAGTACTTCTATCTTCTAAAATTCATCAAGATCATAAAATGTTGTGCATAAATGTTATAATTGCGCCGCCTCTAACGAGAATTTTGTTGTTTTGACTTTATCATTGTAATTGTCATGTTTAAGTAATTCTATCTATCAAAATTCATCAAGATCATAAAATGTTGTGCATAAATGTTATAATTGCGCCGCCTCCAACAAGAATTTTGTTGTTTTGACTTTATCATTGTAATTGTCATGTTTAAGTAATTCTATTTATCAAATTTCATCAAGATCATAAAATGTTGTGCATAAATGTTATAATTGTGCTGCCTCCAATAAGAATTTTGTTATTTTAACTTTATCATTGTAATTATCATACTTAAGTACTTCTATCTTCTAAAATTCATCAAAATCATAAAATGTTGTGCTTAAATGTTATAATTGCGCCGCCTCCAATAAAAATTTTGTTATTTTAACTTTATCATTGTAATTATCATACTTAAGTACTTCTATCTTCTAAAATTCATCAAGATCATCAAATGTTGTGCATAAATGATATAATTGCGCCGCCTCCAACGAGAATTTTGTTATTTTAACTTTATCGTTGTAATTATCATACTTAAAAACTTCTATCTACTAAAATTCATCAAGATCATAAAATGTTGTGCTTAAATGTTATAATTGCGCCGCCTCCAATAAAAATTTTGTTATTTTAACTTTATCATTGTAATTATCATACTTAAGTACTTCTATCTTCTAAAATTCATCAAGATCATCAAATGTTGTGCATAAATGATATAATTGCGCCGCCTCCAACGAGAATTTTGTTATTTTAACTTTATCGTTGTAATTATCATACTTAAGTACTTCTATCTTCTAAAATTCATCAAGATCATCAAATGTTGTGCATAAATGTTATAATTGCGCCGCCTCTAACGAGAATTTTGTTATTTTAACTTTATCGTTGTAATTATCATACTTAAGTTCTTCTATCTACTGAAATTCATCAAGATCATAAAATGTTGTCCATACATGTTATAATTGCGCCGCCTCCAACGAGAATTTTGTTTTTTTGACTTTATCATTGTAATTGTTATGATTAAGTAATTCTATTTATCAAAATTCATCAAGATCTTAAAATGTTGTGCTTAAATGTTATAATTGCGCCGCCTCCAATATGAATTTCGTTATTTTAACTTTATCGTTGTAATTATCATACTTAAGTACTTCTATCTACTAAAATTCATCAAGATCATAAAATGTTGTGCTTAAATGTTATAATTGCGCCGCCTCCAATAAGAATTTCGTTATTTTGACTTTATCATTGTAATTATCATACTTAAGTACTTCTATCTTCTAAAATTCATCAAGATCATAAAATGTTGTGCATAAATGTTATAATTGCGCCGCCTCCAACGAGAATTTGGTTGTTTTGGCTTTATCATTGTAATTGTCATGTTTAAGTAATTCTATTTATCAAAATTCATCAAGATCATAAAATGTTGTGCTTAAATGTTATAATTGCGCCGCCTCCAATAAAAATTAAGTTATTTTAACTTTATCATTGTAATTATCATACTTAAGTACTTCTATCTTCTAAAATTCATCAAGATCATCAAATGTTGTGCATAAATGTTATAATTGCGCCGCCTCCAACGAGAATTTTGTTGTTTTGACTTTATCATTGTAATTGTCATATTTAAGTAATTCTATCTATCAAAATTCATCAAGATCATAAAATGTTGTGCATAAATGTTATAATTGCGCCGCCTCCAACAAGAATTTTGTTGTTTTGACTTTATCATTTTAGTTGTCATACTTAAGTACTTCTATCTTCTAAAATTTATCAAGGTCATAAAATGTTGTGCATAAATAGTATAATTGCGCCGCCTCCAACAAGAATTTTGTTGTTTTGACTTTATCATTGTAGTTGTCATGTTTAAGTAATTCTATCTATCAAAATTCATCAAGATCATAAAATGTTATGCATAAATGTTATAATTGCGCCGCCTCCAATAAGAATTTTGTTATTTTAACTTTATTTTTGTAATTTTCATACTTAAGTACTTCTATCTTCTAAAATTCATCAAGATTATAAAATGTTGTGCATAAATGTTTATAATTGCGCCGCCTCCAACAAGAATTTTGTTGTTTTGACTTTATCATTGTAATTGTCATGTTTAAGTAATTCTATTTATCAAAATTCATCAAGATCATAAAATGTTGTGCATAAATGTTATAGTTGCGCCGCCTCCAACGAGAATTTTTTATTTTAATTTTATCATTGTAATTAGCTTACTTCAATGTCACTGCCTACCAAAATCAATAGATTTGAAAAGTACCTCTATTTACAAAAAATTATTAAGATGAGAATGTTGTGCATTAATGTTATAATTGTGCAGCCTTCGTTAATATCATATAATGCTGTGTAGATTAATGTTTTAACTTTACCGTCTCTAACAAGAATTTTGTTATACTGACTATATCTTTGTAATTAGAATATTTAAATTCCGATGTATACTAAATTTCAATAAAATCATAAAATTCTATAAATATTAATATAATACTTTTGCCGCCTCTAATTTTTTTTAGAAGCGACACCTTTGTTGACATTTTCTTTGTAATTGGCGTACTTATCCTTGTCTACTAACTTTTATTATATTTTAATTTGTTTAGTATTTACTATTCATTATAGCATGTATAAACGTTAGCGTTGACCTTAAACTTGGTGTGAGACCTAGAAAAATGATTGACCTTAAACTTCAACTTTTAACAAAATATGAATTCAAGCCTGAAAAATAAATACAATCTGTTGTGTTATCATGTAAACTAGTTATAAGATTTATATTTTTTTATAGCAAGTAATATTTTAGTTGATTTATAATACAGGCAGAATATTTTTAACTAATATTTTAAAAGAAAGTTTATTAAAAACATTATGTATGTCAATAACCCTATTCGATTTGATTTTATTACGGTAGATATGTCCGCTACCAAAGCACAAATGTGTGGCTACAGTAATGTACTAACAAATTCTGTCAATCTTGATTTTAATGCCATCTATTAACACTCAATTTGAACTAACCGTTGGACGCTCTTAACACGTAGTTTATATGCACGGATTGGGAGCGTACGCTTCCAATCCTTAGACGCTTTTACGACGTAGAAAGTGTGCGCTTAAACGCTCCTAAACCAGCATTTTTATCTCTATATATATATATGTTATTTTTTAAATTTTCGCGGATATAATTATTTTTATTTAAATTTATTTTCGGATTATCCCGCGTTTTCTTTTTGAGTTGGACTCGACGTTTCGGCTGAATCTCATCAGCCATCATCATGAGATATTTATTATTAATATTTATTAATATACATCAATATGACATTGATATATAAAACTAATTTTGTTGTCAAAGCTAACTTTCAAGAAACTTTATTGTGTGTAAAGTTTCTTTGTTTGACTTCTGGTAGTTGGTCTATTAATTGATCCTTCTACAGTCAAAACTTGTAAAGGAACTGGTTGTGATTTGGATGCTGTAATTAAATTAGTTGTTGTTGGTAAAGAAGCTGTTAGTGGTTTTTTTAAATTTAATTTAGTTGTTGCCAATGCTGTTTTCCAAGTAGATGGTAAACGTAAAGCATCATCTCTCTTATTGAGATTGTCTGGTCTTTTTTCAATTTCGATGGCTTCTCTAGTTATTCTAGTATTTAATCATTTTCATACTAGAATAACTAAAGAAGCCATCGAAATTGAAAAAAGACCAGACAATCTTAATAAGAGAGATGATGCTTTACGTTTACCATCTACTTGGAAAACAGCATTGGCAACAACTAAATTAAATTTAAAAAAACCACTAACAGCTTCTTTACCAACAACAACTAATTTAATTACAGCATCCAAATCACAACCAGTTTCTTTACAAGTTTTGACTGTAGAAGGATCAATTAATAGACCAACTACCAGAAGTCAAACAAAGAAACTTTACACACAATAAAGTTTCTTGAAAGTTAGCTTTGACAACAAAATTAGTTTTATATATCAATGTCATATTGATGTATATTAATAAATATTAATAATAAATATCTCATGATGATGGCTGATGAGATTCAGCCGAAACGTCGAGTCCAACTCAAAAAGAAAACGCGGGATAATCCGAAAATAAATTTAAATAAAAAAAAATATATACATATATATATATATATATATATATATATATATATATATATATATATATATATATATATATATATGTTTAATAGTATAGTGAATTCGTTCAATGTGCATATTTGTGTTGACTTTTGCATTTAATCTATAACAGTATGCCCAAAACTGTACATTTTTAGTGTAATAATTTTGGAAATAATTTCCAAAAGCCACAGTGACGGTGTCATTTTGAAGTTCTGCAAGAAACTTCTTTCAAATGCAAAAGAATCAACCTCTTGCAACAATGTCCTCAGCATTTTATAAACAGCAGCCTACAATAATTGAAATATTAGTCATAAAATATCTTTAATATTTTTTAATAATACAAACCTTTTTTTCATCAACAGAAATATAAGTTAGATGATTTCTCCATGCTTTATCCACATGCCAACAGCAATATAATCTGTATTGAGGTTTTAGCATGATTTGCAACCATGCATTATAATATATATCTGCCATGTCAGACATAAATACTCTTGTTTCTATCGGATGACCCACCTTCTTTCGAACACAAGAAAAAAACAATTTTATAGCTATTTCATCATTTCTGCTTGTTATGCAGAAGGCACAAGGAAAGCCTTGGTGTAGTTCATCCAAAACAACAAGCGTATGCATTTCAAAATTATAGCCATTCAAACCATGCGTGCCATCAATACAAATGCATTTTTCAAAAAAGCTTTTCAGGATTTCTTGTTGACCTTCCGTCATAATAATTAACAAAAAATCATCAATTTTAAATTGTGGATGATCTTCTAAGAGAGCACCTTGGGGTTTATAAAATAAGACATACTCATTCTTATTTTCTTCTACCCAAGCATCCACACTTATAGCATCATTCTTATGCCTTACAGCAGTCGAATGTAAGTTAAAGCTATTTTCAATATTAAATAAATCTTTTTTGTTTAGTAAATGAATTTGTTCCAAAGATGTACTAGATACTGTGCTGCGAATAGAATCCAAAATTGTATCGAATGGAATTTTAGTAGCTATCTGAGTTGCCAGCATGTTGCGTTCTTCAGATTCAAGAAATAAATGACCCAGATCAGCTTGATGGCCAACATGCGTTTTCACTTTTCCATTTTGATCACAACTTAATGTAATCCTTGCAGGGCAATATCCGTTCATCTTTTTGAACCCCTGAATTTTAAGATGTCGTAGTCTTTTACTTTTACTTACATAAAACCCTGACCGATGGCAAACATAATATGTTTTCGATACCGTACTACCTTTTTCGATTTTGTGTCCTTTTCAGTACATGTAAGTCAATCAAAAAAGTCATGTATTGTTTAAAAAAAAACATTTCATTTTGTATTGGTATTTCATGATGATTTTCTAAATGATGATCTAGGTCTAATTTAGGGAAATTTGAAATTCCAATGTAGCGACAAAGTGAACAACTGATTTTTTTGGGATGTGTGTTTTTAGTAGATCAAGATGGTTCAGTTTCAATCACGTGTGGTTGTGAGCTTACACTAGCGGTGGAGGATTCAGGTTTAGTCGGTTGTCTAGTTATAGTAGATAAAAAAGGTTCAGATTTAGTTGGGTCTGGTTGTGTGCTTATAGCGGTGGAAGGTTCAGGTTCAGTCACTGATAAAAACAAAAATATAAATAATTGGTTATGATCTTTTGGCATATATTATATAAATATAGAAGGTTATGTTATATATTATTGAATTATACGTTTATATGCAAATTTCTTGTATAAATAAAAATAAGAAATTAGCATATAAAATGTATGATCTGTGCGTGCAAGTGCAAATTTATTCTATATAAATCACTAAACTCACTTGTCACTTTGTTGCCACTTCGGTTTGATCCTCGTCGCCACTGTAGTGTCCAAGTGGGAAAAACTGGGATAAATAATTGTATAAAATAAATTACATACAAGTATACGGTGACACTCTATTTATTCACTATTATTCTGTTACCATGGTTAATTTAACATGGCCGCCTAAACCATGTGAGCCGGAAATATCATATCGGCGCATAAGGGCGCGTAATATAGCATAATATAATAACATTCTTACAATAATACATTACAGAACGCTAAGCAAAATTTCGTACGATTATACTATCGATAACAAGGTGCTACAACAAGTAACACAAATTAAAGACTTGGGTGTAATTTTTGATTTTAAACTTACGTTTGTTGAGCATATCAGCTACATGTGTAATCGTGCTATAATAATGCTGGGGTTTGTATATAAAATGTCAGCTAATCTTTCTCCAAGTACTCTTAAATTACTATACTGTGCCTTGGGGCGTTCTCATTTAGAGTACGTTCCGTCAGTCTGGTGCCCTTTCTATGAAATCCATAGTCAGAATATTGAACGTGTTCAAAACAATTTTTTTTGTCTGTTGTCCTATAGATCTGGTATATTGTCGGTTAATTTTGATCGCAATTACATTTCTTTACTATACAATTTACCATCACTAAAACTTTGGCGCAAAAGATCAGATCTCTCATTTTTGCGTGGTCTAGTGATGTCTGAAGTAGACTGTCCTGAGTTACTTGTATCTCTTCCATTCTACATTCCTATTAGTGAACGACGTACCAGGCAGACTTCATTATTTAGAGAATTTACACATTCTACTAATTATGGATTTCACAACCCCATTGGTAGAACTTGTAGATTTGCAAACTGTTTACCAAACAATTTTAAATTTTTTTTGTTCTAAATCTATGTTTAAGATTCAATTGAGTCATATTGATTAAATGTTATGTATTTTATATTATATTATGTTTTTTTATGTCGATCTTTTGCTTCATTGTATTTTTATGTAGATGTAAATGGTTTTACTTATACTGTAAAATAAAGAATTATTATTTTGACAGCTGCTATGTAAGATTTCGAAACTATAGAGGTATGAGGTTAAATAAGATCATTTTTGACAGTTGATCATCTTAGATCGTGTATTTTTTGACAGCTGCTATTTAAGATTTGGTAATTTTTGTAATGTTAGATCAAAGAAATTATTTTTAACAAATAACTTCTAAAAGTACTCGTGTATCCGTATAGTTAAAAACTAAAAAATTACTTTTTTTGAAAAATTGCAAACATTTTATTTGGGAAATATGAAAACAAACAAGCATTTATTTTAGTTTAAATATTAGATTAATATAATTTTTTTTTTTAAATAATAACATTAAAGATACTGGGTGTAATATCAAAAGTACAACTTTTTAACCCTACACCCCAATATAGTTAGCCAAATGTTTGAGTGCAGTTTTTCTGATTTAGTATAGAAGGCTTAACGATTGAAGGGTAGAAGGGTTAAAAACATCTTATACTCTTTTTTACTTGTAAAAATCTGCTCAAACTAAACAACTGCGACCAATACATGTGATGATCAATGACCAAAATATAAATTGTATGCTAGAATTAAGTGTTCTGCGCAATTTTGATGTTATAAAAGTATATTCTGTGTAATTTTGAATTTTTTGAAACAAGTTTTATATTTTCTTTATTTATATTATAAAATCTTTTAATTGTATTCATGTTATTCATATTATTTAAGTTAATGATTTTATTTAAATATTTATTTTATTTATTTACCATACATGTTGATCATTAACTTAAATAATATGAATAAAATAAAACGATTTTATAAAATAAACATAGAAAATATTTAAAAAAATGTATTTATATTATTAAAATATGTTTCAATGAATTCTATCATCATTTTCAATGTATATGAATATAAATTTTATACTACAATTGAAGTTCATGTGTGATTTTTACTGGATTAAAACATGTTGATAGACATAATGAAACTGAATTAATAATTTTATAAAACTAAAAATATTATTTTAATTTAAACAACAACAACAATTTCAAAATTATAGACACAGACAAATTACAAATTTATTTGTTATCAGCATAATGCAATTTTTTTGCAATATAGTTTTAAATTAGCATAAAAACGTGTATAAATACCGAACAAAATTAAAAGCAAATTAGTCAATCCAATAATGTTGAAAGTAAGCCTATTTTTCGTTGCAACTTGGTTTGTTGTCCAGGTAAGTTAATTTAATTGTATCTTTTTATAACTATATATAATTGTATCCCAAGGTTCATTCCTGGAACAGCTGCAATAATTTTCCATGCTCACTCGAAGAAGTGTTTGAAAACTGTGATGAATGTACAGAGTGAATAAGACACAATGAGGTTAATTTAATATAATAAAATGTGAATTATAGATAGATTCTAAATAGTGTAAAGTTAATTGTTAATTAAATTATATAATAAATGTTATTTTTTATTGAAAATGTTATATTTAGGAATTACTTAATATGCCACTACAACAACATAAAAATACATTTTGAATTTTAAAGAGCTGAATTTGGAAGTTTATTTTAGTTTTTACAATTGTAAAAAATAAAATAAACTTTTGCATGTTTACTTAACACTCTGTATAAAATAAAAAACATTTGTAAAACAATTTTTTGCATAAAATTTGCTCGTAAATCAAGTCACATCAAATTTATTATTATTAGCGTAGAAAACCTAAATATTGCAAAAGATTTTCTTAGAAACCCTCCAAAATTACTCAAAACATTTGCTAAAAAATCATGTTTACCATATAGTCACCAACAAAAGAAGAAAAGCTTTTATTCCGATGCGTTCAGTATCCTGCAAGAGGATTGTTAGAGATATAGATTTTGATATTTTAGAAGAAAATCTTTTACAACAACTTTAATGTAGCAATGGCAATCAAATATTAAATGTAAAAACGCATTAAAAAAAAAAGAAGTAAATAATATAACAACAGTGGTTCCAACAGGAACCATAATAATAACAGTTTTTTAGGGGAAAAGTGTTACCAGAAAGAGTTAGTATTTATCATAATTATAGGATAGTAGAAACATACATCCAAATTAAAATGTCTTCGTTATGAGCACATAAGCAAATTTTGCAAACGGAATCCAAGGTGCAATGCCTGTGGAAACACAAAACATGCGTTAGCACAATGTCCGATTAAAGGAAATCCAGTATGTATTCATTGTAGCAAGAATCATGAAGCAACTGAACCTAATTGCAAATTTGACGATAGGAAATGTATTGAACTTTTCAAACAAAACAAAATAAAGGAGATTATGAGCCTACACAATTGCTCGCATTATGAGGCATTGCAACAAACAGGCAATACCACCAATTTACAGAAGGAGAAAGACTTTCCAAGATCAAGGATTGAAGAGGACGTAAAAGCGGTTAGCAGACTAACTGCAAGGCAAATAGTTAACAAACCACTTTTCTCAAAAATACTAGGAGACTATCAAGGACCAAGCTCCGTAAGACTTAGAACCAGCTTGAAGAATCTACCTGTAGTTCAAGAACACTCATATGCCTTCAGAGAAAAAGTGTCTCCGAGAAAACAAAAGAAGGAGCGAGTAAAGAGTAAAAAGCAATTTAAAGGTACAAAATTAATTAGAACTCCGGGCACTTTGGCCTACATGGCCAGAATAGAAACTGATGTAAAATCCAAAATGGAAAATTTAGTATCTCTCATAGGAAAGTGCCTTAAACTGGAAATTAGTGCTGAAAAACAATAAGGTTGTATCAACCAAATAGTAAGCTACCTTGTTGACTTGAACGCCACTAAACATTTTACAGAAAATAAAAATTATATCTCCAATTATAACTTGCCAGGATCACCAATGTTTGAGGATGCTGTCATGGAATATCAGAAGTTATAATAGTAATAAAGAAGACCTTATTAAATACTGAAACTTGGTGGCCAGTTGATAGTATCAACAATGTACCAAGTTATCTTAATGTGTGTAAAAGGAGTGTGCTCTCTGTTAGTAAAAAATGGTTATCGTTTTACCACAGACGTTGCAAACTTCAATCATCCATCTAAGGCTCAATTTGTCAAAATTCGTATTTGCGGGTTGACGGTTGTATCAGGCTATGTACCCCCTGATACGCATATGAATGCGGACAGTTGGAAAGAATTAATTTCTTTGTGTCAAACAGACTTTAACGGTCATAGCCCAAGATGGGACCACCCGTTCCATAATAGGAATGGGCTTTATCTTGAAATGGTTATGGACAATATGAACTTAATATTGATGAATGATAAGAAACACTCATTTTACTACCACCGGATGAAGCATTATTAACTTGGTTATAGCCTTACCTAATATTGCCATTAACTTGAGAACAATAACTCTGGATGACAATATGGGAAGTGATCACTTTTCCATATTGACTGAAATTATCTTAGATGGAGTTGTGAATAAAGTATTACCACAACCTGACATATTAAACTTTGAGAGAGTAAAGTGGAACATGTACAGAAATAAAGTAGAACAAGCACTTAATAGGAAGCAGTACAATGTTGATATAAAGGAGTTTACGGAAATTATGTGGGATTTGGCAAAAAATAGTGCACCTAAAGTCAAATCTCCAAGCTTTTTTTGGAATCCATGCTCCTGGTAGGATGACGAGTGCACTGGCTTGGTGGCAAAAAGAAAAAAGTTCTTGAAGATCTTCCAAAGAATTGGTAAATTGAAAGACTTGATCAAATTCAAAAAACAAGTGGCATTAACTAAAAAAGGGTTTAAAAAAAATGAAGGCCAATTTCAGAAAAATTTGTGAATGATTAAATAGAGAGTCCAGAACTACGGAAGTATGGACAAAAATTAAGAGGTTTAATAGATCAGTCTTCCAACCTAGGAACATCCCCAGTAGCACAGAAGATTGGAAAGAAGATTTCATTCAAAAGATTGCTCCAGACACATCACCTCTTGTGAATTGTAAATAGATTCTAAATAGTGTAAAGTTAATTGTTAATTAAATTATTTAATAAATGTTTTTTTTTAATTGAAAATGTAATATTTAGGAATTACTTAATTTGAAAGTTTATTTTATTTTTTACAATTGTAAAAAACGTTTCTTAATCATTCACAAGCCAGTAAATGTAACAAATAACATTACAAAATGTTCTACATTAATATAAATATACCGCTGCGTAGCGTTTCTTAATTATAATTAAAATAAAAAATGGAAAAAATAAAGCATTTGCCACCAATAAATAGGGAGAATCAAAACATGGTAAAACAAACCAAAAAGGAGGAGACCAACAGTACCAAACGGGGAAGAGAAATTGATTCCCCAGGAGGAAATAATGAGACTAAGAGAACAAACGCTAATGACAATGGGAGTTTTGATTAGAGAGTTAAGAGATCAAACACAACATGTCTAAATACAAAGATGGAAATAAAAAAAGCTACCAATAAACTAGTAGCAGTCTTAAAGAGATTAGAGTTTAAAGAAACGCAAAAAGAAGAATTAAATAACACTAGAAGTAAAGCAAGTATTGAAATGTCAACACAGACGGAAGATATTGAGGAAATTTACAAAGGAATAATTTTGTAAACAAAAAGGAGATGATAGCAATTGCTATAAATGAAGATCTGCAATTAAAAATTAATAAAGAATGGAGATAAACAGATTTTGAATACAAACAATAGAAAAGAAAAACCCGATAATGAGAAAGGGATCTGATACTGCAATTCTAATAAATATAGAAGAAGTGGGAAAGAAATTGGGTATCTTAAAACAGGCTAAGGATAAATACCCAGAACTAATAGAAGAAGAAGAGGAGGATGAAAGGCCATACGTGGAAATAATTAAAAAAATAAGTGGAAACAAAATTGGAAAAATACACATTATCAAACAAAAGTTTGAAACAGGAGAGAAAAATATTCTAGACGCATTAGAAAAAGTATTAAACAAAGCTTGGTATAGAAATAATACCAAGGGCAAAAAAAAATTATAGAGGTAGCTGGAACGCGTACACAAATGAAGATGACAATGTGTGTCCCGTTACAACTGCAAACAACACCAAACAGAGATAGGAGGCCCCAAACAGGAGCGATTGTGCTAAGCAAGAAGAGTGCAACTTACTCTGACTTTTAAAAAAAAGGCAAAAATACAGATGAATGGAACGATCTTTAAAGAGATAAGAGAAACTAGAAAAGGAAAGCCGTTACTAGTAACAAAAGAATCGAAGACAGAAAAAGAAATTAAAAAAGTCAGAGACGGAATGGAGAATTTTAATGTAAGAAGAGCAAATAATGACTCCACAGCAGAACTAGTTTTGATCAAAGGTATAAGCCCGGAGACAAACAAAGGGGAACTGATTGAAGAAATTGGAGGTAGAGTAGGCAACAAAGATATCACAATTATACCTATGAGGAAAGGGTACAAGGATATACAAACAGCTATAATCAGAACAAACAAGGAGACAGCAAAAAAACTGATAAGAGAAGGAAGCATAAATATAGGATTTATGAGCTGCAGAACAGGGAGTGTAACGAATAAAGAAAGCAAATGTTATAAATACTGGATGAAAGACCACATTGCGTCGGACTGTACAGAGAAAGACAGATTAAAATTATGCATAAGATGCGGAAAAAAACGGCATCAAATAGCCAAATGCAGTAATAGGGAATATTGTACAGAGTGTAAAGTAACAGGACACAGAACAGGAGCAAAAAGATGCCCGTTCACATAAAAAAGAGAAACGAGAAGACCAAGAAAGAACGTAGAAGACAAAAATCCAGATAATTGGAAACAACACGAGAATGAAAACACAAACCAAAATGTATAACATCATCCAAACAAATATAGACAGAGAAAGAGAGGCGCAAGACCTATTGATGGCAACAGCGGTAAGAGAAAAAATAGACATAGTAATAGTGAGTGAACCAAATAAAAACAAACTAAGTGGGGAGTGAATAAAAGATAAGAATTCAGACGCAGCTATCCTAGCAAGGGGTAAGTGTAAAGATAAAGTAGAAAGATGAAGGACACCCAAGGAGGGAATAGTGTGGGCCAATATAAGAGATATGATAGTGTACAGTTGTTACATCAGTCCAAACTGCAATATGGAATATTATCAGGAGTGGATAGAAGAACTAGAACACAGACTAAAGAAACAAAAGAGCAAACAAATTCTGGTAGGAGGCAATTTCAACGCAAAATTGCCAATATGGAAAGAAACCAAGTGCGACAGAAGAGGCCAAATTCTTGAATAGATGATAGCAGCCGTAAATCTTACAATATGCAATCAAGGAGATAAACCAACGTTTGTAAAAGGAAGATCCAAATCATACATTGATATTACCATAGCAACATGGGAAACGGCTGGAGTAGTATGGAGCTGGACAGTAACAGAAGAAGAATCACTGAGTTTACATAAGTACATAAATTACAGCACAAACGGAAAAGAGAAAAAGGAAGACAAAAGAGATGGAAAATGGAACATAAGAAGGATGGACAAAAAAAGGATAAATAGAGCTATGCAAGCAGAGGAAGTGCGTGAAAACGAGAATTTAGAAGAAAGATGCAAAAGGTACTCAGAAAAATTGAGGAAAGCAGCGGAATCAATTCCCAGATACAGAGAAGGAGGAAGAAGAGGACTATATTGGTGGTGCAAAGACGTCAAGGAAAGCAGGTAGAAAACAATACAAACAGCAAGAAAAGTCAAAAGACAAAGAAAAAGGAGAGAAGATTCCGATGAAACTGAAGAAGAACACAAAAAAGATTTAAAGGAAGCGATCAAGGACAGTAAGAAAAAATGCTGGGAAGAAATGTTAGAACCCATAGACAGGGATCCCTGAGGCAAACCATACAAAATAGTAATAAATAAATTAGGAGGAATGAAAGCAGTGTGCTTAAAAGAAGAAGAAAATGAAGTAGTAATTATTGAAAAATTGTTTGAATGGTAGAAGAACCAGCAGGACCAGCGGACGAAACAGAAGCAGTCCCTGCAACAGTAGAGGAGATAAAACAGATTGTAAGGGAACTACTTAATAATAAAGCACCAGGTCCAGACGAGATAACAACGGAGATAGTGAAGGCAACACTAGAAAGAAATGAGATAAAGATAACACAAATAATAAACAGATGTATGAAGGAAGGAATTTTATCGGCTTGTTGGAAGGATGCAAACCTAGTACTAATTGAGAAAAAAAAGGAAGCAGGTAAAACGACGACGTAAAGACCAATATGCCTGATCAACACATTAGCGAAAATTATGGAAAAAGTTATCGTGAGGAGAATTGAACAGGAAATAGAAGAAAAAAGAGGATGGAAACAGGAACAATACGGATTTACAAAGGAAAGAACGACTCTAGGAGCCATTGAAAAGGTAAAAGTCATAGCAAGAAAATTTAGGCTGACTAGAGGGGTACCACAGGGTTCTGCACTAGGTTCTAAACTATGGAATTTAGTTTATAATCAGCTACTCAGAATGCGGCTGCCGGAAGGAGCGACAATAACGGCATTTGCGGATGACGTAGCTCTGGTAGGTAGGAATATAGACATAAAAGTACTAAATGAAAGGTTAGAGTTGGCAGTAGAGATGATCAAGAGATGGATGAAAAACAAATAGTTAGATCTGGCTCCACAGAAAACCGAGACAGCATGTCTATCGAAAAAAGAGGACAAACAAGGGAAATGGAAAAATACAGGTAAGTGAATAAATAATAACCATAAGCAAAAAAATTAAATACCTTGGAGTAACATTTGAAGCAAAAGGATGGAATGAACAGGTTAAGGAAGCGGTAAGAGAAACAAAAAAACTGGAAAGAATGCTTAGTAAGCGTATGCCAAACAAGGGAGGACCAGGAGAAGAGGCAATAAGGCTAATAGCAACTGCGGCTAGAAGTAAACTATTGTATGCCGCAAAAACATGAGAAGCTTTGAAGACAAAAAAAAAACAGAAAAGAAGTAAGAGGAGCTATGAGAGCAAGTTCGTTATGGATATGCAAGGCTTACAGAACAGTGTCGCAAGAGGCACTAGAAATAATTGCGGCGACACTACCCGCAGATTTGATGGTGAAAGAAAGAGTAGGTATAAAAAAAATGGTAAATGAAAGTACTAGTAAGCAAGAAGCAACAAAACAAGCAAGAGAGAATATGATGGAAAGATGGCAAAGACAGTGGAAAGAAGGAGAAAAGGGAAAATGAACAAGGGAACTAATACCAGAAAAAAAATGAGTAGAGAATAAACCGGAGACGTGTTACTGAGGGGGGTTGTATTGAGAAACTTGCTTATGTGTTTTTTAGTTTCTATAACTTATTAGTAGCCCTTTGATTGGTATATGAGGATATGATACCCTTAAAAAATTCATTCTATAATTTTTTAGTTTTTTGACGTTTTTTAACTTAATCGCATTTTTTGTTTAAAAACCTCAATTTTAACACAAAAACAATAAATTTACTAATGAAATCAATTAGAATTTTTTTGTAGAATCCAAATCTGGCGTCATTTCATGTCTATACCCTGTCTATAAGCTGCAAAAGCCATAAAACCATGTTTTTGTTCTCAGTGGGCTGGGCAAAATTAATTATTTTTTTATTTTCACAAAAAATATTATAAACACACTAAAGTGTGTTTTAAAACTTTTTTTTAACAAATTTTGATAAGCTCCAGGTAGATTTATGTTTGAATGCCAAAAATAATAATATTCTCAAATTTTGGTGCCGATAAAAGAGTAAAATAGCCCAAAATTGGTTCAAGCGACAAAAGATGATCTGCGTTAAACTTCTGAAATAAGCTTAAAAAAATATAATTCAAATAATCATAAAGAAAAATTAAAAAAAAAATTTTAACAAATTTTTGTTTTCTAGTTGGGTTTTTAAACGCTAGAGCACGACACTGACTATTTTCTATGTAGAATTGTTTGCAAAACTCAATTTTTTAATAATATTTAGTGTATAGTTTCTCTGAAAACTGCTAAATGTGCATTTGTAAGAGATTATGTTGACGAATAGGCTTATTTTTGCAGTTTTTTTGAGTTTAGACCTTTAAACAAATTTATATTTTTCAACTAATTTACATCAAAATACGTCAACTTTGTGGGTTAAAAAAATATAAAAAATTTTGTTCTTAGTTGGCTTGGCAAAAAAGCCAACTAAGAACAAAAACCTGGTTTTATGACTTTTGCGGCTTATAGACAGGGTATAGACTTGAAATGGCGCCAGATTTGGATTCGACAAAAAAAAATTTTAATTGATTAAATTATGTGGTTGAGGCATGCACTGTTTAACATTCGATATTGTAATAGTAACAATTAAAACTGGAACCAACAAAACATTACAAAATCAAATGTTATCAGCAATGATAACAATGCAAATTTTTTTCAAAATAAGAAACACTAATAATAAAATCAAATCAGTCAACCCAATCATGTTGAAAGTAATCTTGTTTGCAACATTATTTATCCAGGTAAGTTAATTTAATCATTTTAACTCAACTTTATAAATATTTGTTTAAGGTACATTCCTGGAAAAGCTGCAATACTGGAAAATGTTACCTCCAAGAAACATTTGAAAACTGTGAATTCTTTAACAAATGCTTACAAATTGGTGAACAAAATATTTTTCCCATAATGCAATACTATAGCAAAGCTTATAGAGTACATACAGCTAAACTACAAGATAATTTTGATCCACAATTAGATATTCTTTTTAAAACTTTATACACAAAAATAAACGCAGGATCCAGACATTGTCGCACTTATAATAAATTCAGTAATGAAATCATGTGTAATACAACCTATCCCGATTTTTATTATTTTAAATATCATTCTGCTGGTGAGGAATATGATATACAAAAAATATGCGAAGAGTTTCAACAACACATGCAAACTGCATGTTTATTGGCTAAAGAAAATTTTGTTGTAATGAAAAATTGCAATATTACTGAAGCATTTGAAGAACAACTTGCTAAGCCTTGGAAAGATTGCATTAATTATAATAGATTAGATTATATACATCTTCATACATAATTAAATTGTAGTTATAATTGAGCTTGTTAGTATTCAATAAATATAAATGAATCTGTTATAATAATTCGGGTATTTTTTTAAGAGAAATCAATAAATGTTTATTTCATTCTAAAGAGGAAGCTATGCCATTAATATTTGAAAACGATATCAGTCAAATAGCCGCCACGGTTACGGTTGCAGTACCACATTCTTTTCATGAAATTTTCCATGACCAATTCGCACATTTACGGTTGTATGTCTTCGATAATTTCACGAACGTGTTTATTTCAGCTTGAGCTATTGATAGTTGTTCAGCCATTGGTCTATTTATTTATTGCTTTACGCGTTTTTGCTTTTTTACCAACATGATTAGAAGTTACGGCAATTTTTTTTTGTATTTAATTTGTCTTTCCGAATATGATTTAAAATATTTTCCTAGATTTAGGTTTTTTGCACAGTTTTTTGTGCCACATAAAACCTTTATTGTAACGTAGAGCTGCTAAATAAGTTCTAGTATAATATGATCATCTACTTGTTATGTTGATTGTTTTTCCCATATTAAATCGTGCCATAATATTTATGAACAATCCTGCTTGATTATTTGTTATAGCACTTTAAATAAATCTGAAGAGTAAAGTGATATCTCCAACATAAGAGCAATAATGTTCCTTACAGATGTTATAGTGATTAAATATGTACTATAGCCCTTGTTCCAAATCAGTTACAAGACTACTAACTTCTGCACAGCGTTGTAATATATAACTTTTTGTGTCTAACTGCACCAACGTATTATAACCATGTAGGTCACCCGCCCGACATACTTGACATTGATTCAGACCATCTTTCTGTCTTATTAACAATACTTGAAACATCTGTAAGAAAACTGGACAAAACTAAAAAGAAAACAAACTGGAAACAGTTTTATCTGTTTGTTGAAAATGATCTTGGCCCGTTTAAAAAAATCTGCTTCACACTGGATATAGACGCAATTGTCAAAAACCAAACTTCCTCTATTCAAACTGCGCAAGATAAAGCTATTAGCAATACTATCATAAAATATAACGACCCACTTGGATTTCCTTCATACTTAAAACAGATTGAAAAACAATGTAAAAGAGGAAATCAAATTATTCAAGAACCAACAGTTGGACAACCTTTTTCAGCAAACAGATGACAAAATGCCCAAAACCTAAAACATATCTAAATGTCTAAGAAAAAAGCACAAGACCATTCCCACTATCCACGGTCAAAATGGCTTAGCTCATACCACATTAGAAAAAACCGAAGCAGAAGACCAATTTAGTCCGGCATACAACATCTTAGATGTTGAGTTAATGGAAGATGTGAAAAGAGAGCTAGATTATTATGAAAACAACACCAAAGGCAAAACAATACCTTTTACGAACTCTTTGGAAGTGGCTAAGGCAATTAAATACAACAATTCTAAAAAAGCTCCCGGATATGATACTATCTAAATGCGGCACTGAAAAACCTACCAGTGAAAGCCATAGTAGGTTTCACTAACATCATAAATGGCATTTTAAAACAAGGATATTTCCCACTAAAATGAAAACATGCCATAACTGTTGTATTTTCAAAGCCAAACAAGCCAAAATCGTTTCCCCAAAATTACCATCCAATAAGCTTGCTACCAACTCTGAGCAAAATAGCAGAGAAAATTATACTTATTTACTTAAACAACCATAGTGAAATTAAAGAAGTAATTTCAAACCATCAGCACGGCTTTAGGAAACAACATTCTTTCGTTCACCAACTGGTAAGAGTGGCAGATTACATTTCCAAAGGATTTAACAACAAAAAGTCAACCGGGGCCGGTTTCTTCAACATAGAGAAAGCGTTCAAAGAAGTATGGCACGATAGCATGATAGCCAAACTATATTGAGCAAAATACCCTAAACATCTCAACACGCTTTCTTCAGTTAAACTTATAACAGCCGGTGTTCCCCAAGACTCGACACTATCACCTGCTCTATATAATATCTATGTTAGATATCCCATCAATGACTAACGGAACCATTTTTGCTCAGTTTGCGGACGATACGGCAATAATTTATAGAGAAAAGTAGGAGATAAAAATTAATCCGTCTAAAAGCTAGGCAATTCTATTCACAAAAAGACGAATAACTTCTTACCAAAACATCACCCTTGATAGCACACCGATACCTTGGGCTACCCAAGCAAATTATTTTGGAGTAACACTGGACAAATTTTTAACATGGAGAGCCCATGTCTAATAAAATTAGAGACAAAACCAAAGTCAGTATGATAAGTTTGGCACCACTTCTACGTCATAAGAAAATTGTGTAATATTTCACTCAACAAAAAGCTTTCTACAATTATGTCAGCTTCCATTGCTCTGAAAGATCTAGACAAATGTTTGAAACAGGTATGTTCATTGACGTCTATATTTTTATGTAATGCTTTAGTGCAAATTACACAGTACTTATTTTGAACACCCAAATACAAAACTTTTGCTGTCTCGTTTTCAATAATTACAGCAATTTCAGATGAAGAATATATATGAAGAATAATTATGACATTAATCACACTTATAAATTCATTCGTATGTTTAAATGTACTACCAATTGACATAGTGGCCTAGACAGCAGAAGTGTTAATAAGTGCTTTATTAATATTTTGTTGGTCTGGAAACTAATCCACCATTTTCATTGTATTTAAACTTACACTGTTAATGCGGCCAAATCACCTGTTGCTGTAACGTGTGCTGCCAGTAACCAATCATCAGGTTTCTTCATGTTTACCATATAAACGCCATTGACTAATTCAGCAGTCGCTACCAAAACTTTTTGTGCATTGAATATTCTACAGTCATTGTTCACAAACATAACTTGGTTCCCATTTCTTATCATCTCATTCACTGATAATAAATTTGTTGTTAGTCCGGGCACATACATAACATTCCGCACTGTTATGCCAAACACTTGTCCATTAACTTCTGTTTTTATAAGAACGTCTCCTGAACCACAAATTTATTCTGGTCTGCAGTTGTGATTTTAACTAATTTTTAATGTTGCTTTTTATTAGTTATTAGCTTTGATTGCGGTTAAGTGTACATTGACACTGAAGTCTACATACCAATCGTTTTTACAATCATTTCCACTCAAAAAGGCCGCGCTAAAAGCGTTACACTTTGTGTCCTTTATTCTTAATTTGTTTACAACTATAGCATTTGATATCCTTTCTTTCAGTTCTGCCATTCTGTCATAGCTGCTACTGCTGCCAACTTGACCATGATGCTTGTTATACTATCCTTTTGCCTTTGTATAGAACGCATCTTGTCTCTACTTGCAGCAACTTCACCTCCCATGTCCAATAACTTTGTTTTTATGACGTCGGTTGTAATTGCTATTCCCGCATGCTCGATTGCCATAATCATAGAAGAATAATTCTATGGCAAACCCGCCAATAGTAATGATCCAATCCATTCCTCGTCAATCTTCTCTCAATTTCTGTCCGGTTTCAATTATTTGATTAACATATGCACTCATGGAATTACAATTTTCCTTGTTGAAATTAATGTTCTTAGCAAGCTTATTTGTCGTGTAAAACCAGTATCATCAATTCCAACCATGAGTCTCTAGTTGTTCTCGCATCCTTGATGTGCACATAAAGCGACGTATCTAAGGACGACAGGCGAAGACAGTTACAGCACGGTTATGGATTACTATAGCAAAGCTTATAGAATTCAAGAAGCCAAACAACAAGATATTGATGGTCCAGAATTGGATATACTAGACATAGCATTCCACAAAAAAGTTGATGCAGGACTTAGCTACAAGAACAGAGATACCAAATTGTACGGCGAAACGCTGGCTTGAAATCTCTAGTTATAGAACTCTTTGGTCCAAACATAAAAATTTTTGCAAACACTTTGCAATTTACTTATGTTTTTGTTAAAAGATTAGAATGATACAGATTTTGGCAGAAAGCCAAAAACCTTTCACTTCTATATTTGCTGGACTATAGCAAAGATTGATGTCAGCGGTACCTTTTAGGTATGTTCCTTTTTGTAACAGTGACTAATCTGCCCCAGGTAGCTGACAGAATGACACATATCAGGTCTCGTTGATGTAAATAGGTAAATCAGCGCACCAAACAGTTCATAAAATTGATATTTTGTTTCTTGATCTGTTAAAGCGTTTTTTTTGTTAGCTTTGTGTTTTGGTCGAGTGGAGTTAGTACGGATTTGCAATCCGACATATTGAAACGTTTCAGTAGTTCTGTCACAAACCCTTGTTGATTCAGTCGTATTTGGTTGCCTTCCTTGATGAATTCAATTCCCAAACAATACTTGGTTTTACCCAAATCTTTGACTTCAAATTCTATTTGCAACATATGTAGTAGCTGTTTTGTTGTTTTATTGCTTCTTGACGCCACGTAGATAACTATGTAAACTGCAATATCTTCCTCTTGCTTTAGTAGGTGGATGCACGGATCTGCATGTGTGGGCTCAGCTCCTATTTGACGCAAGGTGGTGTTCAATTTTTTGTACCACTGTCTGCCGGCTTGTTTTAGGCCGTACAATACTCTGTCTAGAAAACAGACACAGTTGCCTTTCTAAAGCTTGTATAACATTTCTTTAGCCGCTCTACTTAGGTCAGTTTTATTTTCTACTACAGCTTGTAGTAGTTTGGCTAAATTTTTACGAGCTTTCATAAAAAATTCTTCATTTAAGTTCCCGTTTAAATATGCGGTTGACAAATTGACAAATTTTCATTTTCTGTTGTGCTGCTAATGCTACAACCTTCTTTATAAAGCCGATTCTAGCGACTGGGACAAAAGTTTTATTAAAGTCCACACCTGGTGCCTGGGAGAAACCTTAATCAACCAAGCAGGCTTTCTTTTTCTTACCGTTCCATCAGCTTTTAATTTTTCACGTAAGATTATTCGGCTTCCGATTATAAATTTATTTGTTGGTCTGTTTACCAATTTTTAGGTATTATAGCAAAGCATTGATTTTATCTTGTTTACCATTGCTTTGTCCAATTTTGTTGATTCTGGAGGCAACATCGTGATTTTGATTGGGAATTTACAGAATTCAGTCTTCACGCAGTTTGCTTCACTTTTGTTTTCTTCAATAATAAGAGTCATGTTGTAAACTTTTCTCGGTGGGCCTCTGTTTATTTGTTTTAGCTTTGGTCTGCTGAGACTTCTTCTAAATTTAAGTTGTCCTATATCCTCATTTTTGACCGCCGGTTCCGGTAGATTCTCAATTTCTACTTTATTTACTTGTTCAATCAACGTGTTCTTGGTTTCTAACGTTATCTTCGATAATAATTTGTGGTCGTTTTTTGATGTTGACTCGTCATTGGTTTTTTACTGAATTTTGTCTTTCGCGGGAAACTTCCAATTTCTTTTCTTTTACAAACCAGATTCGAAATCCTTTTTAATTTTTGGGATAACCGAGAAAAATTTCAGGTTTTCTACAAATAACTAACTTGCTTTTTTTTTAACTTCAATTTAGGCAATATACTTGGGCTCCAAATTCTTTCTGCCATTGTTTAAGTTTAAAATTATTTTGCAAATAGTGTCTTTCCATTTAAACTACTTAATGGCCAGCAATTTTTAATGTTGCAAGCCGTGAGGCACTGCCTCTGCCCAGAATAATTGAGTAAGTTTAGGTTGTATTAAAAAAACCTTGCTTGTTCCAGGAGTGTTTTGTTGATTCGTCCAAAGATGCCATTTTGTTTCGGTGAGTAGGCAATTGTCAATCTTCTTTCACTACCTTTTATCTTTAGGTACTCGTTGAATGACTTGTTCACATCTTGGTACCGTTATCTGATTAAAGATATTTTACTCGTTTTCCAGTTTGATTTTCGACACTGTTCACGTATTTTATAAATTTTGAAAGTACTTGGTTTTCTGATTGCAAAATTTTTATTTTCCTCCAACCTGTAGCATCTTTGGTAAAGGTTACAAAGTGTTTCATTTTTTCTTGAGATTCCGTTTTTATCACGTCTGAGTGAATAATTTCGTTTGGGAGCTTGCTAAAAATTGCATTCGCATTCAAAATCTTCAAATTTATTTCCGTTGCAAGCAGATTCTTGCTTGTTAAGGCGTTCTTTAAATTGCGCAATTTTATGTGGCCCATTATTTGGTGATATTTGCAAAAACTATGGTTCAATTTTGCTAATCATGCTAAGTCATTAAAAATGTTGTTGCTTCTGAATACTATAATGAAAGTGCCTACGCGCTTTGCAGTAAGTACAATTTTATTTTGGTTGTTCCAAATTATTGCTTCACAATAGCACTTTGTGATCTTTATTGGTTAGTTTACTAACGGACATCAGGTTTGTCTGAAGCGCAGGCGCATGTAGTACGTTTTTCAATGTCACGTGCAGCACACTTCTGCCGTTTTCAGCCCCAAAATGTACCTTGCCAATTGCCGATATGTTTGTTGTATCCCCATTAGCTAAACTTAGCTTTTCAATTCGATTCTTGTTAATGGCTTTGAAATGTTTGATGTCTTTGCATAAATGTGACGTGGCACTACTGTCGAGACACCCCTGTTTGTGAATATTCTCAATTACATTAAAACATGCGTTTGTTGTCTCATTTTTTGCTTTGTTTTGGCAATTTTTGGACATGTGCACTACTTATCTGCATTTGTGGCACTTGTACTTAAATTCTTTTGTAAGTTCTGCTTGCTTGAATTTTTCTCTATGTTTCCGGTATTGCTTTTTGGGTTTATTGGCACCTTTTCTTGCATCGCTTTCTTCCATTATTTTCACCCGTATAACTTCCAAAGTTTGGATTCGATTTGATAGACTGTGTAAAAGCAAAATTGATAATAAGTCGTTGTATATTTAGCTTGTCTACGGCGTCAAAAAGTGCTCGCGTATATCATCGCCGTCCGCCATTTTTTAGTTTTTTCCAAATTTCCAATGACGTTTCACACCCTTTGACTTGTTCAAGTTTGTTTTGAATGAATATATCTTAAAACTATATATGTAACGCCATCTATAATCTACTGTTGTATGTATGTATGTATGTATTCACTTTAATAAAGAAATTAGTCATCAGTGTACCTTCTGTGTGTTAATACCTCACTGCGTTTAACAGGATATGTGCTCAGTACTACGTGTAGTGTAGGGAGCCTTTTTTTTAAACAGAATGAGTGCAAGTTACATAGTTAATGTCTCGAAAGAACTATGACGACTGAGCGTTTGCAGCTGAAAACTTTCTAATACTAGAAGACTTGGCAAAATGCATCGTGGAGCCGACCCAGGATGAAAAGGGTGCCGTTGTCGACCCCACAGATAGGAAAGCAAAAGTTAAGTTAACATTAACCGAATGTCGAATGTCGTCATTCATTCATCATAAGCATCACAGTTTTCAAATGTTTCTTAAAGGAAGCATTCGATATTACTGCAGTTTTTCCAAGAATAAACCTTGATATACAATTATATATAGTTATACAAAAAAACAATTAAATTAACTTACCTGGATGAATAAGGTTGCTACCAAAACTAAGCTTACTTTCAACATTATAGTTGACTGATTTGCTTTTATTTTTATTTGGCATTTATACCAGTTTTTGATTTTGAAACTATTTTAGTAAAAATCTGCCTTGTTATCATGTTGATAACATACGAATTTATAATTTATAACTCACTTGTTCTACTTTACAATATTCAAACAGAAAAATATTTTTGGTTTTGCACCATTTTTTGTTAAATATTTGCTGTGAATTTAGTTTTATAAGTACCATCATTTTGATTTATTTAGAGAGAAATAATTAAAATAATTTTACTTCAAAAATTCATTTTAATTTAAAATATATATATAAAATAGATATAATTTAACTTTAATACTGCCTGCCATAGTAATTAAGTTAAGAAAAATCATATTAAACAAAAAAAAAACAAAAACCTAGTCAAAAAATGTATAAATTAAACAAAAAGTACCAAAATTTAGCAATAAAATGTAAAAATTTAACAAAAAAACCAACTATAACAGCAAAAATTGCTATCAAATCAAAAGTTGTTAAACTAGGTACCAATTATGCAAAAAATACAAAAGTCTAATTTATAAATTGATCAAAAAGTACAGAAGTTTAGCTAAAAAGTACCAACATTTAGCAATAAAATGTAAAACTGTATTAAAAAAATAAAAATTTGTCTATAAAGTATATAAATTGATCAAAAAATATAAAAATTCAGCAATAAAGTGTTGAAAATGAAATTATGAAAAAGAACAAAATTTTTGCCATAAAACTAAAAGTTGCTAAACTATGTACCAACTATGCAAAAAATACAAAAATCCGGTTAATATTAATCAAAAAACACAGAAATTCGGTCAAAAACTACTAACATTCTGCAATAAAATGTAAAATTGTATTGATAAAAACAAAAATTCAGCCATAAAGTATAGAAATTAGTCAAAAATAACCAAAATTTAGCAATTAAGTGTTTATTAAATTATTAAAAAGAACAAAAATTTTGCTAACAAATTAAAAAATGCCAACTAACTATGCAAAAAATACAAAACTCCGGCTATCAAATTTATAAATTGATCAAAACGTACTAATATTTAGTAATAAAATGTAATTTTTGTACGTTTTCAAGTTGTTTGTGTTTTTTTTTTTTTGCTTTATTGGTACTATACTGGAGCTCCGTAGAGAATGATTGAATATGCGCCGTTTGCTTGGGCGTGATTCACCGATGTTGGGCTTAATCCTACTAAGCACTTTTACCAATTCTATTGCTCTAGTTGCTGTTTTTGTTACATATAAAGACATACTCATGTTTCTGTTGAAGTTAATACCTTGATACATTTTTAATAACTTTATTACTTCGGTAAACGTGTGTGTCTGGTTAGTGGCTAGGCGTTTGACAATTTCTTTCAAGAATCTCTTCTTCAGTAAACTGTTTGACGTCATAAGAGTTTATTTTGAGTATATTCCATTTTACGATGCTTTTTCTAAGAAAAAGCTCATCTTAAGCATGTTTTGTCTGTTATGCTTATTTTTGGCAGAGTTTTTATTGTTTTGCATATAATTTTGTAGGCTTTACTCTATAAGTTGTGTTTAAAATTAAACCATATTTTGAAGAAATTTTGTATTAACTATAAATGGGAGTTCAAAAAGATTTTGTATAAAATACGCAATTTTTACATTTTTATTAAATTTTAAGCATTAGTACAGCAATATTTAATGATATTCTAATGCATTTTGCTGATTTTGATTATAATGAATTTAACTAGAAATGCGTTTTTAACGTGTTTTTATGCAGAAAACGCATTTATATATATAAAAAAAAGATTAAATTTTTTAATTAATTTACAGCAATAATTTAATAGTTATTGCGTTTTTAAAACGTTATGCAATATATATATATATATATATATATATATACGTTTTCAAACCATTTATTAATAAATTTTAACAATAAGTCAGGCATATTTCTTAAATCATACACACTTATAGACACGCCTTTTGCCAACTCGGTGAAGCCAACATGATTGATACGTGTGACGTCAGTTGTGGACAAAAACGCGTACGGAGCAAAATATTAGATGTGTATGTAAATACATTTTTACTCACTTAATATACCAAAACGCCAATAAATCTTTGACTTAATGTATATTTGGTGCATAACGTTGCTAAATTATTCAATAAATAAACATTATTTATTTTACACAAATATTAAATTTTGTAATTGAATAGTTAAAGTTAAAATGAAAATATAATATATATTATGTTATGTTCATTAATATTTACTAAAAATTGTAAAACCAATTTAACTACTCATAAGACATATGTCTTTAATTAGCGCGTGACGTCAGTTGGGGGCACAGAATATTATGTTGGCTTCACTATGCGACAAGCGGGAAATAAGTATATAAGTCTATATCGTCTAAGTCAAAAACGCTTTTAATGAACGTTTAATGTTTAAAATTTTTCAATATTTAATAAAAATTGTATAATGCTGGATGGTAATAATATCACTATTAAATATACTTATACATTTATTTTACTCTTACAATTTACATCAGTCTTTTTTGGATATTACTGAACTTTATTGCTCTACTTAGGACTGGTAATTGTACGCAGCAGGGTCCAATTTTGTACTTTTGTACGCTTCCAATTTGTTTTATTTTTAATAACTCTTTGCTACTGCTAGAGTAGTGGTCGTACCTAACACAACAAAACATTAGACATGTATAAAGGACAATTTATCGTATAAGGTTTTTTAACCTCCGTAGTATCGTTTCTACCGTTTGCAATATCGTAAGCAAACCTAAAATATTACGTTAGTCGCTACTTAATTTCTTACTGACTTATCAGAATCTTTGTATGTAGTATCGTCTTTACTACTTATTGCTTTGTTATAAGTTTTTATTCTATCGACTGCACAAACTCCTTCGTAGAGTTTTTGAGATCTAGTAGAACCTTCCATGTCACCCACAAGATATTGATCGTTTCTTAAGACCTTCTTTACGGTGCATGAACCACTAAACTTTGAAAAAAGTTTCTTGCCTTTGCCATCATTTGAACTTACGTTTTTTTAAATAAATAGATCACCTACTTTGTAATTCTTTGGTTTACATTGGCTCTTATCATATCTCAACTTCTGTGTTGCATGCTTTTTAATTAATCTTTGGTTTACTGTTTTTTGAGTGGCTTTAAAATTTGTATCTCTGCTGCTTTGATCTACAACATTAAAAATAATTGAATCACTTACACCTCGAAGATTATATTAAAAAATAACTCGTATTGAGTCTTTCCGAATTTAACGTAGAATTCAGGCCCCATTTGACTCTGCTCATAAACATCTCCCATAGTTTTTTATCGTGCTCTCATGAAGTTAATTGTACCAATTTCACTTTCAAACTCTAGCAATAATTTTTAAACGATTTGCTAGTAAAACACGGTCTTTTGTCCGTGACTAACCGCCTTAGAACACCAAACGTTTTGATCACATTGTTCATATACTTAATGACAGGCTTCACTTAAGTATTAGGAACTGCTTTCATGAAAACAAACGTAAAAAAATCCACCATAACAATCAAATACAAATTTTTCTGTTTGCTCTTTACAAAAGATCCCAACTAATTCACGTGCAACGTATCAAATGAACGCGGTTCTTTTGGTATTGGGTTTAAGAACCCAGGATTTATTTTGCCAAATTCCTTATTGTGCAGACATTTTATGCATGAACTCACATGCTTATAAACATATCTTCTCAATCTTAGAAACCAGTATTTCTTATTTAATAATTCAATGGTCTTCTTTTCTGATAAGTGTCCAATACCATTATGGTGACTTAACATTAGTTGGCGCCTGACTAGTTTCCCTTGGATTAGTGTCATTAAATAATAACTGTAAAGCGTCTCGGATGTCTTGTAACGTCTTGCTCTAGCACCATTTTGTAAGGAAGTGTTGGTAATACCATCAATTATCACTAACACAGCCTTTTTTCATCTATTTTGCATAGTTGAAGTAGACAGAGCTTAGAAAAATAATACTCTTAAAACGTCTCACCTCTCTCCTTGATACGTGCCAGAAGTTTATGCAAATTCCTTGCATAATTCTGGTGCTCAGGAAACGTCTTCCTCAACAGCCTCTTCTATTCTTTTCAACTGTAGTTGTACTGGCTAAGGTTGTCATAAGTTTTGGCTATACCTTCCAGCTTGTTTGTCATGGCGTAAATGGTAGTATCTTCCAACCATTTGTTGACAATCGACAGCTCGTCAATTTTCTGGATTCACTTCTCTGCTGTTAGAGTGGATGCACCTGGTAAAAAATCCGGTTGCACATAAGTTATGTATCGCGCAGATTATGTGTTATGCATCGCGCAGGTTATATATCAGGTATCGCGCAGGAGGCAGTTCTTCCACAACCACGCTAGTGAACACATGTATATAATATGTAATGTGAAAACAAATGGTGCACGGCGTTAGTACCAGTACTAAAACACGACGGAGAAATTCGACTTTGCGGAGACTATAAGGCGAGTATAAATAAATACTTAGAAGAGTGTAAACATCCTTTGCCGCAGATACAAGAAATATTTATGAATCTACAAGGTGGTTGTCAGTTTAGTAAGATCGATCTAGATCAGGCTTACGCACAGTTTGAGTTAGATGAAGAGTCGAGGAAGTTGCTAGCATGGAACACCCCAAAAGGAATTTTCCAAATAAATCGTATGCCATACGGAATTGCACCGGCTGCTGCTAAGTTCCAGAAATATTTGGATCAATTATTGCAACTAATTGAAGGAACAGTAAACTTTCTCGACGATCTTATAATTACCGGTTCGACCAAAGAAGAACACTGGGGACGATTAGAGGCGGTGTTGAATAAACTGAAGGAATCGGGATTGAAAGCAAAACAGAGTAAGTGTGTTTTCTTTCAAAACGAAATTACTTATCTAGGACATAAGATAAATAAGCAAGGACTTATGAAGACAGACGATAAAATACCAACAACGGTATCACAAGTACGTTTGTTTTTAGGGATTGTTAACTATTACAATCGTTATATACAGAATGCAGCAATGCTATTAGAACCGCTGTATAACTTGCTGGCTAAAAGTGCCAAATTCGTCTGGGACAAAAATTGCGAAAAAGCTTTTACTCTGGTAAAAGAGATGATTTCATCGGATTTGATTTTAGTCCATTTCAATCCAGAGTTGGAAATAGTTTTAATGTGTGATGCTTCCGAGGTAGGAGTAGGAGCAGCCTTGATGCATAGAATGAGCGACGGAGAGCTCAGACCTATTGCCTACGCATCTAGAAAATTAATGCCACAAGAAGTAAGTATTCGGTCATACACAAAGAGGCTTTAGCGATTTATTTCGGAGTAAAACGATTTCAACAGTACCTAATGAGAGCAAAATTTACGCTTAAAACGGATTACAAACCAATTTTAGCGTTATTTGGCAAAAATAAACCAATTCCGCAGAAGTACGTGAACAGAATGCAACGTTGGGCTATATTCTTAGCGATATTTGGCTATCAGTTAGAATACGTGAAGGGTCAACAGAATTCAGTAGCAGATTTCTTGTCCAGAATGCCGGAAAACGTAAATTACATATCGCGTGATTACGAGAGCGAATTCGAATACTTCACCACAACAAACGAATGGCCGATAGACAACAAGAAGGTGGCTCTAGAGACGGAGAACGACCCGATATTACAAAAAGTAATAAAGTATGTGAAAGAGGGATGGCCGAACGAGGTACAAGAGGAACTAAAACCGTATTTCCATTAAAAAGCCGAACTGACGATTAAAAGAGGTTGTATTTTATGGAGATGAGTCGTAGTTCCGGCAAATTTAAGACGAACTATGTTAGACAAAATTCATATGAGTCATATGGGAATTGTCAAGACGAAGACTATGGCAAGAACGTTCATATGATGGCCAAAGTTAGATGCCAATATCGAGAAGAGGTTGCATTCGTGCAAACCATGTTTACGAAAACGCGATAATCCGCCAAAAGCAAAATTAACGCCATGGCCGGAATGTGCAGAACCATGGGAACGGATACATTTAGATTTTGCGGGACCATTCCATGGGAAGGAGTTTCTGATAATAATTGACGCTTACACCAAGTGGCCAGAAGTGTTCGTCATGAGCAGTATAGCATCGGGCCAGACCGAAGGGAAACTTTGCGAAACTTTTGCCAGATACGGAATTCCAAAAATAGTCGTTTCAGATAATGGCAGTTCTCTAGTGTCAAAAACGTTACTACAATTCTTTTGTAGAAACGGAATAACTCACTTAACATCACCGCCAGGAAACCCTACTAGCAACGGTTTAGACGAAAACGCTGTGAAAAATTTTAAAACAAAGTTATCAGCAGCGCTTGACGATCCGAAAAATAAAAACGTTCCGTTAGAAACTTTAATCGCAAGATTTTTGTTGCATTATCGAAACGTTGCACACAGCACTACGAAGATGAGCCCAGCGGAAAAAATGTACAATCGTCGATTACGAATGAGATTAGATTTATTAAAAGAAATTAATAAACCTAGATCTCCAAAGATCGAAGAGAGCAAGAAATTTGAGGAAGGACAGTGTGTAATGGTGAAGAATTATACAAACGTGAATAAAGAACAATGGACAAAGGCGAAGGTAGAAGAGAGGTAAGGAAACGTGATTTACAAGTGCAGATTAGAAGATGGTCGATTGTGGAGCAGACATCGAGATCAGATGATAGGTAGAGAGAAAAAAGCAACCAATCCACCAGCGAATCGGAACGCACAGAAAACCGGAAAGATCGGAAGAATTGTAGAACCGGAAAAGACATGTTTGAGTACAACCAAACCTCCCGTTGAAACCGAAGCCTATTGATACTTTATCAAGGCCTACTAGGAAAATAACAAAACCAAAAAGATATCTTTAACCATGTTCTCTGTTACAGCTTACGTCAAACCACAATACTATACAATAGTGGTTTAAATAATTATATATGTTTATTTGTAATATTTTAAGAGTATCGTAGGATTTTTCAAATATTCTGGGAAATATTACAAAATTAAAAAAAAATAATTTTGGGTTTTTTAAAAATATAATAAAAGCAATTTGAAATTTTTAAAAAACGCCAAATGTTTTTATATATGTTAAGCAATAATTTGAAAAATATTTTCTAAGTTTTATTATAATTTTCCATAAATTTTGAAAAATATAACAAAATTAAAAAAAATTGTTTTTAGGTTTTTGAAATAATTATAAAAGCGGTTTAATTTTTTTTTTAAATTTTATATATGTTAAGCAAAAACTAAAAAAAAAAATGTTTTTTAAGTTTCATTATGATATTCCAAAAATTCTGAAAAATATTACAAAATTTTGAATATTTAATTTTTGGGTTTTTGAAAACAGAATAAAATTGGTTTGGAATTTTTGAGAAGTTTCAAATGTTTTTATACATGTTAAGCAATAATAAAAAAAAAATTTTGGTTTTATTATGATTTTCCAAAAATTCTGGAAGTTATTTCAATATTTTAAAAACTTCACTTCTGGATTTAAAAAAATGGAGAAAGAAATTATCTTAAGGCCGACGTGTTATGTATCGCGCAAATCATGTGTTATGCATCGCGCAGGTTAAATATCAGGTATTGCGCAGGAGGCAGTTCTTCCACAACCACGCTAGCGAACACATGTATATAATATGTAATGTGACTAATATGAAAATAAACGTATGAACAATAGTGTCTTATTGCAATACACAACAACATAGTAGCGATGACTTTTGGCAGTGCTGCAGTTCGTTTGGATTTTGTAGAGTCTCTTTTAACTCAAAAAAGTTTCTTTACAATTTTTTTCCAGCCGTATCAACTGTCGTTGCTATGACAACCCATGTTTATGTAAAATTAACGCCAATTATATTATGTTCTATTAATTGTAAATTAATAATTGTTTTCGCATACTTTTCTGTCTGGAGCAAGCCAAGCATTCCGCAAATTGTTCCTATTATCACACGTATTAAGAACGTCTGGAATATGGTAATCTGCCACCCCGTTTCCGTCACAGGTGCATTTCTCGAAACGCAGCGTTTGCCCAGGGCGCAATGTTATCACGTTTAGACAGAAAAGCATGTGAAAAACTGACCAAACACGCTAAGTCAGCACTTTCAAATAAAGGGGGGCTAAAAACCCATATTTTTCATTTTGAAACTCCCTAAATTCTGAGTTCTTCAGACTTAAGAATAAAATTAAAATCAGTTACAGTCGCGTCCTCAACTCGACAGCGTGTCTGGGCGGTTTGCTATAAGTGCAGTTCTTAGCCAAATTTATGATGACGCCGAATTGCCCGTGAGTTTTGCCAATAGACAACTTAACAAAGCGGAGCAAAACTACTCCACCTCATAACGAGAGTGTTTATTCTTTTTGGGATTAAGAAATATAGGTCATATATTTACGGAACCAAATTTGTAGTTATTACAAACCACCAACCTTTAAAATGGCTTATGCAAGTCAAAAAACCAAACAACAAATTAATGAGATGGTCTTTAACACTTTCAGAATTTGATTTTGAAGTAGTGTATAAAAAAGCATTTAAACTCAGATGCGTTATACCGAGTTAAACCCGTGGTCATTAGAACAGTAACGTGTGAACCGTATCTTAATCGCAATGCTATATTTATATCTCAAAGGAGAGATCCATTTACTAACCAAACAATAGAAGACGTAGAAAAAGATGCACTGGATAATTATCAATTAGATCAAGATGGTATCTTGTACAAAGATTTTGGCAATAAAGTCAAATTAGTAGTACCTAAAGAAATGAGAAACAAAATTATAAAGATGTATCATGATTCGCCTCTTTCCGGGCAGGTGGGTTTTAAAAAAAACTTTAAGCAAAATTAAAAAAAAGTGTTTTTGGCCTAATATGAATAGCGATATAAAGAACTATATAAAATCTTGCTTTTCTTGCGAATCGAGAAAAACCACCACCAGACCTTATCCAATTGCACTCGTCAAAGCAAAACCAATGGAACAACTTTTTTGTAGAGTAGCTATAGATATTGTAAGTCCTTTAGTAACTACCAATAACGGCAACAAATATATTTTTACCGTTTAAGACTGTTTTAGCATGTACCTGGAAGCTTTACCCATACCCGATCAAAAAACTGAAACAGTAGTTGATGCTATGTCTAGTATATCCAATTCTGGACCATCAATATCTTGTTGTTTGGCTTCTTGAATTCTATAAGCTTTGCTATAGTAATCCATAACTGTGCTGTAACTGTCTTCGCCAGTCGTCATGCATTCATCATAAGCATCACAGTTTTCAAATGTTTCTTAAAGGAAGCATTCGATATTACTGCAGTTTTTCCAAGAATAAACCTTGGTATACAATTATATATAGTTATACAAAAAAACAATTAAATTAATTTACCTGGATGAATAAGGTCGTTACCAAAACTAAGCTTACTTTCAACATGATTGTTGACTGATTTGTTTTTATTTTTATTTGGCATTTATACCAGTTTTTGATGTTAATTTTGAAACTATTTTAGTCTGCCTTGTTATCATGTTGATAACATACAAATTTATAATTTATAACTCACTTGTTCTACTTTACAATATTCAAACAGAAAAATATTTTTGGTTTTCCACCATTTTTTGTTAAATATTTGCTGTGAATTTAGTTTTATAAGTACCATCATTTTGATTTATTAAGAGAGAAATAATTAAAATAATTTTACTTCAAAAATTCATTTTAATTTAAAATATATATATAAAATAGATATAATTTAACTTTAATACTGCCTGCCATAGTAATTAAGTTAAGAAAAATCATAATAAACAAAAAAAAAAACAAAAACCTAGTCAAAAAATGTATAAATTAAACAAAAAGTATCAAAATTTAGCAATTAAATGTAAAAATGTATCAAAAAAAACAACTATAACAGCAAAAATTGCTATCAAATCAAAAGTTGTTAGACTAGGTACTAATTATGCAAAAAATACAAAAGTCTAATTTATAAATTGATCAAAAAGTACAGAAGTTTAGCTAAAAAGTACCAACATTTAGCAATAAAATGTAAAACTGTATTAAAAAAATAAAAATTTGTCTATAAAGTATATAAATTGATCAAAAAATATAAAAGTTCAGCAATAAAGTGTTGAAAATGAAATTATAAAAAAGAACAAAATTTTTGCCATAAAACTAAAAGTTGCTAAACTATGTACCAACTATGCAAAAAATACAAAAATCCGGCTATCAAATGTATAAATTAATCAAAAAATTTGGTCAAAAAGTACTAACATTCTGCAATAAAATGTAAAAATGTATTGATAAAAACAAAAATTTAGCCATAAAGTATAAAAATTAGTCAAAAATAACCAAAATTTAGCAATTAAGTGTTAAAAATTATTAAAAAGAACAAAAATCTTGCTAACAAATTAAAAAATGCCAACTAACTATGCAAAAAATACAAAACTCCGGCTATCAAATTTATAAATTGATCAAAACGTACTAATATTTAGTAATAAAATGTAATTTTTGTACGTTTTCAAGTTGTTTATGATGTGTTTCTTTTTGCCTGTTAGGTACCATACTGGAGCTCCGTAGAGATTGATTGAATAAGCGCCGTTTGCTTGGGCGTGATTCACCAATGTTGGGCTTAATCCTACTAAGCACTTTTACCAATTCTATTGCTCTAGTTGCTGTTTTTGCTACATATAAAGACATACTCATGTTTCTGTTGAAGTTAATACCTTGATACATTTTTAATAACTTTATTACTTCGGTAAACGTGTGTGTCTGGTTAGTGTTCAGGCGTTTGACAATCTTTTTCAAGAATCTCTTCTTCAGTAAACTGTTTGACGTCATAAGAGTTTATTTTGAGTATATTCCATTTTACGATGCTTTTTCTAAGAAAAAGCACATCTTAAGCATGTTTTGTCTGTTATGCTTATTTTTGGTTTTTATTGTTTTGCATATAATTTTGTAGGCTTTACTCTATAAGTTGTGTTTAAAATTAAACCATATTTTGTTCTACGCGTTTTTCTTGCTTTTTTGATCTTTCTTTTGAAGAAATTTTGTATTAACTATAAATGGGAGTTCAAAAAGATTTTGTATAAAATACGCAATTTTTACATTTTTATTAAATTTTAAGCATTAGTACAGCAATATTTAATGATATTCTAATGCATTTTGCTGATTTTGATTATAATGAATTTAACTAGAAATGCGTTTTTAACGTGTTTTTATGCAGAAAACGCATTTATATATATAAAAAAAAAAAAAAAATTTTAATTAATTTACAGCAATAATTTAATAGTTATTGCGTTTTTAAAACGTTATGCAATATATATATATATATATATATATATATATATATATATATATATATATATATATACGTTTTCAAACCATTTATTAATAAATTTTAACAATAAGTCATGCATATTCCTTAAATCATACACACTTATGCCAACTCGGTGAAGCCAACATGATTGATACGTGTGACGTCAGTTGTGGACAAAAACGCGTACGTAGCAAAATATTAGATTGTATGTATGTAAATACATTTTTACTCACTTAATATACCAAAATGCCAATAAATCTTTGAATTAATGTATATTTTGTGCTTAACGTTGCTAAATTATTCAATAAATAAACATTATTTATTTTACACAAATATTAAATTTTGTAATTGAATAGTTAAAAATAAATTAAAATATAAAATATATTTTATTGTGTTCATTAATAAATTAACCAAAAGTTGCTAAACCAAAAATTAGCGCGTAAAGTCAGTTGTGGACACAGAATATTATGTTGGCTTCACTATGCGACAAGCGGGAAATAAGTCTATATGGTCTAAGTCAAAAACGCTTTAAAAACTTATTTAAATATTGCACGTATAACGCAATTTCTGCTTAAAACGCATTTAAAGCTTAACTAACGTTTAATGTTTAATTTTTTTTTAAATTTAATAAAAGTGTAAAAATTGTGTAGTAATATCGCTATTGAATATACTTATACATTTATTTTATTCTTACAATTTACATCTAGGTTATAGTCATACATTAGATTATCTCACTCATTGTCCAGTGTTGCCAACCACCTTTTTTTTCAATTTCTTTTGCTGCGTAAGACCGGATTGCTTTCTGAACATCCAATTGGTTGCTGCTCTATCTCTTTTTTCTTTATCTCAAAATTTGTCTAGCAGTGCCTTTAAATTTTGTTTATGTTCTATTTTGTCCTTTTAGTTAATCTTTGGGGAAGTCTTCTATAAGCATATTTGTGATGAAGCATGTGTACTTCTTTGACTCCGAGCTTAGTACTAATTGATAGAATCCGTTTTTTACGTCCCCCTTCAAAAATATTTATGCTTTTTGAAGATACGACAGTGTTTCATCCACTGATAGTAGTTGTAGTCTTTCTTCATAAATCAAATAATTGAAACCAAAAAGAGGTTGAGAGATTGACGAGAAATGGATTGGATCATTACTGTTGGCGGGTTTACCGGAGATTATGGCAATCGAATATTCGGGAATAGCAATCACAACTGACGTTATAAAAACAAAGTTATTGGACGTGGAAGGTGAAGTTGCTGCAAGTGTAGAGACGAGAATGCATACTATACATGTAAGGCAAAAAGATGGAATAACAAGCATCATGGTCAAGTTGGCAGCAGTGGCAGCAGTGGCAGCACTGACAAAAATAGCAGAACTGACAGAAAGGATGTCAAATAGACATCGATGCAGAAGAGTTTGCTGCACTCAGCGAGCTAAAATGACCCGAAGAAGTCTATAGCAGATGTAACTTAGCTAAAAAAGAGGACAGACTGGAAGGGGAAGAAAACCTAGCAGTTGTCATTGATATAGACGATGGTACTGAGGACAAGGCTGTAAACAGGATTCTGGCCAGAAACCCCAAGCTCGAAACAGGCGTGGCAGATGGCGACATCGAGCCTGGCAAAGTGGTATGCTGTGTGACTACCAACGGAATATACACAGACAAAAACGACCAGCCGGAGAAGGATGAAAAACTTATTTTCCTCTCCATTGCGAAACCGGAAAATGACACCACAGGTAAGTGATTCACAACAGACCTTGCGTGCATCACGAACCGCAAACATGACCAGTGGTACGTGAGAAACGTTTTAGAGCACGTAGGAAGAAAGCTTGAAATTCAGATAAAGCCGAACCACCCAAAAACTGAGCCCGGAGAGGCGGAAACAGGGAAGAAAGCATCACTATTGTCCCTAAGGAAGGTGCGATATATGCGGACATTATGAAGCACATAAAAGATAACGTGGACACAAAAGGAGTCACCGTGACAAGGATAAACAGCAATACGGTTAAGATCCGGGTAAAGGGAAAAGGCAAGCGATCCGGGAAGCGCTTCAGACCAACATGAGCAACATGGCCGAAGTGATCGTCAGGTGAAAAACCAAGACCTTCATGATTATGGACATCGATGATGCGATTGACGGTAAGAAGATACAGGAAGCCCTGAGCACGGCGCTCGGAAAGCCCAAGGCGCTTATGGAAAGAGAAAGCTTCAGACTGGCCAATAAAACAAACAAAAACGGCGTAAAGAACGCGTTCTTAAACGTACATGAAAAAACAAATACAGGGAAATTGTAACAGCGCAGGAGAAAGAAAGAAAGATTAAGCTAGCCACCTCAAAATGACAGTGCACAGAATAGCACAAGTCAACCTTGGCAGGGGCAAGGAGGCCTTGGACCTGCTAACAGTGCAAAGAAAAAAATACCACCTTTGCCCTGATTTCCGAACCAAACTGAAGTCTGGCCAAAGCCAGCCTACGATGGATTGCCGACAAGGGCACGGACGCTGCTATCTACGTTTCAAACGCTATCACTAAGATGACCAAGACGGGATGCGGGGAAGGATACGTGTGAGTGGAAACCAAAGAATTTGTACTCTACTCGTGCTACTTCAGACCCACGACAACTTCTGAAGACTTTGCGCAAAATCTAGCAAACTTGAGCGGCGACCTAAAGCAACACACGAAGCAGTTGCTGATAGGGGGCAATTTTAACGCAAAATCACACAGTTGGTGCTCTCCGACTGAGGACCAAAAAGGAAGCCTGCTTGCTGAATGGACAGGAGAACACGACTTGGTAATCTTGAATAGAGGGAACAAACGTACATCGATGTAACGCTCTGCTCAAACAGCATAGCAAAACACGTATGCCATTGAGAGGTAAGTGGGGAGGAAAACCTCAGCTTCCACAACACCATTAACATATGTATACGAGCAACGCTCCCAACGCTTAGCAAGCCTGAGAATCAGAAGGTGGGCTGGTAAATCACGGTTAAAGGGATCGTAAAAGCGGGAAACAAAATAAAAACAGGCAAAGCCTCAGGCCCGGACGGCATCCCACCTGAGGTCATCAAGGCGATCGCTGAAAAGAGACCCGAGTCGCTCCTTGGCACCCTGAACTTGCTTGTTAGCAAGGGCATCTTCCCAGAAGAGTGGAAAACCGCTAGACTTACACTTATCGAAAAACCAGCCAAGCCCGGAGAGGAAAGAGCCTACAGGCCTCTGTGCATCCTGAACTCGATGGGCAAACTATTTGAACAAATCCTGAATAAACGGCTCCAAATCGAACTGGAGGAAAAGTCTGGCCTGTCAGAGTCCCAATTTGGATTTAGGAAGGGTAGGTCTACGGTTGACGCGGCCAGGAAGGTACAAGCGTTGACAAAAGAGTACAAGGCAAAGGGGATAAAAGTCGTCCTGGTTACGTTCGATGTCAAGAATGCTTTTAACACCGTGCGATGGCCTGACATCATGTACGAACTGCAAAACATAGGAGTGTCGGATTACTTAATTAAGACAAATGGAAGCTATCTTGAAAACCGACGCATTTTCATTGGAGAAAAGCATACAATGTATGTCAAAGATATAGTCGATGATGCCGAATGAGCAGCAAGCAGGATAGTCGGGTGGCTAGGTAAAAGAAAGCTACAGCTCGCTGCACAGAAGACGTAGTCGGTCATTTTTGCGGACAGAAAACCGCTAAAAGAATTTACTTTCATGGTTGACAACATACAAATTACAAGCCAGAGGAGCCTGAGATACCTTGGCATCACTTTTGCTCACAACTGCAATATGGACCCACACATAGCCTTGGCCGCTGAAAAAGCAGACCGTGTCACTGCCAAACTTGCGAGACTTATGCCAAACGTGGCAGAACCCAAAGAATGTAATATGTAGTGTGGTATCGTCTATTGTTCTGTACGGGGCACCTGTCTGGAGCCAGTGGGCAACCGTCCGAGAGTACAAGGACATCCTCCTGCGGACACAACAAAAGATAGCAATCAGAGTAACGTGCGCCTACAGAACAATCTCCACCAAGGCGGTGCTTACAATTGCAAGCACAATACCTCTGAATTTACTGGCTTTGGAAAAGAGCCATGAGGCCCGAAACAACGAGCAGAAAAAGAAGGCGCGAGAGGCAACAATTGCGCAGTGGAAAAAAGAGTGGCAAGAAGAAGGGCCGATTAGAGAATGGAAAGTAGTAGCTGCCAGCAAAGCAATGCCTTATGGCAGTCCCGCTGATAACTCCGGAACACGAGAGGTGGTTTTAGTGGGTAAGGTAGCAATATCTAGTCCTACACTCCAATGCATTGAATTAGGGCCAGTGCATAAAGCATTTCCACCTCACACAAACAAAACAAAAAACAAACAAAAAAGATAGAGGCTGTTGCAGAAGAACTGAGCTTTGAAGAGAATGTGCATTTGATTTGGTGGACGTTCCAGAAAAGTGTAGTTTAGTGGACTGCAGGTGGGTTTTCAAAATCAAATTAAATAGTGATATCAGTGTGCAGTATAGGGCTAGACTGGTAGCAAAGGGTTTTACTCAAAAGTGCAGCATCGACTTTGACAAAACTTTTTTTCCAGTGGTCAGACATTCATCTTTGAGACTATTATTAGCGTTATCAGTAAAATTAAATTTAAGTGTCAGTCATTTAGACGTTACGACAGCATTTATAAATGTTAACTTATAAGAACAGATTTATATGAAACAACCAGAAGGCTACCACAGTATTGACAACAACAAAATTTTGAAACTAAATAAAGCAATATATGGGTTGAAACAACCATCTAGGGTATGGTATAAAAAGGTTGAAACTGTGTTAATAGGTTTAAGTTATAAAAATATGAACCTATATGACATATCTTACAGTGTCTGTTATCTCAGTCAATTTAACAACTATCATGATAATTTTAAGTCTGCAAAGACAGTTTTGAAGTACTTGCAAGGTACTAAAAGCTATGGGTTAAAATATAATGAACATGGTTTAAAATTAGAGGAATATGTAGATACCAATTAGGCAAATGATAGCATTGATCGAAAATCATAAACAGATTTCTGTTTTAGACTTTCAAATTGCACTATATCTTAGGAAAGTTCAAAACAAAAGACTGTAGCTCTTTCAAGCACAGAGGCCAAATATATGGTAATTTCAGAAGCTTCTAAAGAGGCAATATACTTAAGAAATCTTTTAGTAGAATTAACGGGTAGTTCTGATTGTATATGTATCTATAACGATAAACAGAATGCCCAAAAAATGTCATATAATCCGATGTTTTATAAAAAATGTTCGCCATCATTTTGTAAGAGAAGCAATTTCAAAGTTGCTAGAACTAAAATATTTACAAACAGCAGATATGCCTGCTGACATTTTTACAAAAAGTTTAGCATAGTAATTTAAGTTTAAAATAAATGTAGGTAATAGTTTTTAGATATAGTGGGGGTGAAAGAATATATCTTAAAACTATATATGTAACGCCATATATGATCTACTGTTGAATATAAGGATGTTTGTATATGTATTCACTTTAATAAAAAAGTTAATCGTCAGTGTACCTTCTATGTGTTAATACTTCACTGCGTTTAACACTGTGTAAATTGGAGTTTATTTAATACAATTAATTTTGAATAAACTGAATATAGCAAATGTTACTTTAATTATTACTAAATCTGGAATTCATGTGCATAAAATAAAACCTCAAATAATATTTTTTTCTATTTATTGCTAAAAGCAAACCCAAACATAATTACATTACAATAAAATAATTATATATTATTTAAAGTAATACAATCCTTCCATGGCTTAACAACTTGCTTTTCAAATGCTTCTTCAAGATTACAACTTCTCATTATAATTACATTTTTGCGAGCAATTTCGCATGCACTATGTAAACTATCTTGGAATGCCTCACATGCTTCTTGCATATTAACTTCTTCTTCATTATAACGATATTGGTAATAATAGAAACTGGGCCAGTCTGAGTGACATGAGACAGTAGTTACTGATTTATGATAACGACAACGTCTAAGTCCTGGATCAACTTTCTTGTGGAAATCTATGTCTAGTATATCCAATTCTGGACCATCAATATCTTGTTGTTTGGCTTCTTGAATTCTATAAGCTTTATTATAGTAATCCATAACCGTGCTGTAACTGTCTTCGCCAGTCGTCATGCATTCATCATAAGCATCACAGTTTTCAAATGTTTCTTCGAGGAAGCATTCGACGTCATTGCAGCTTTTCCAGGAATGAACCTTGATATACAAATATATATAGTTATACAAAAAAACAATTAAATTAACTTACCTGGATGAATAAAGTTGCTACCAAAACTAAGCTTACTTTCAACATGATTGCGTTGACTGATTTGCTTTAATTTTTGTTCGGTATTTATACTCGTTTTGATGCTAATTTTTGAAACTATTTTAGTAAAAATCTGCATTGTTATCATGCTGATAACACACACATAAACTTTCTTATTCTATTTTATAATATTTAAACAGAAAAATGTTTTTGGATTTGTAACAATTTTTATTAAATATTTGCTGCAAAATATTGTTAAGCATATTTAAGCTGCAACTGCGTTTTCAAAGCGTTTATAAATTTGTTGATGATGAATTAGCACTAAATGGGTGATATGTAAACTGTAAATGCGTTTTTAAACAATTTTTGATTAATTTTAAGCATTATATGTGCAATATTTAAATTGTTATTGTATTTTTGCAATAAACGTCATATTATTATTAAAAGAACGTATCATTCTAAGAAATATTTTATTATTGTATTATTTTTAGATAAATTACTAGGCTACTGCATAAAAGTAAACGTACAATGTAATTAAATGTTTAGCATTGAAACCAAAAACGCAATTGCATAGTTTTAAGATCGCTCGGACCGCTACTGCTTATTCGGACAGTTCAAAAATCATCTTGAGAGTTTGAATACAATTATGACATTTTGAATGGTTATCAACTAGTTTAGAAGATAACAATTTGACAGTTTAAAGATTGTTTATACAGTTTAAATATCATTCCGACAGATAAAAGATAGTTCTGACAAACAAATGATTATTTTGACAGTTTGAAGGTTGATTATTATGACCCCAAGAATGTCATACTGACAATTTAGAAAACATTTAAACAGTTTAAAGGTTATTCTGTCAGTTTAATTTTATTTGCACAGTTTTAAGATCATTCTGACAGATGAAACTTTTTTTATATAATTATAAAATTATTTTGACAGTTTCAAGATCATTTTGACAGTTTACAGATTATTCTGACAATTTAAATATTATTTTGACAGATAAAAGATTATTTTGACAGTTTGGAGATTATTATTACACCAGAGATGTTCAGAAAACATGTTGACAGTTTAAAAAAAACAGTTTAAAGATCATTTTGACAGATGGAATTTTTTTATGCAATTTCAAAGTTTTATGATTATTCTGATTGTTTAAAAATTATTCTGACAAATTAAATATTATTTTAAAAAATAAAAGATCATTCTAAAAAAATTATTCAGAAAATATAAAGATTATTAATGTGAAGATTGTTCTAACATATAAAAAAATCATTTTGACAGTTGGTATAATTTTTTTTGCGGTTAGCCACCAATCTCAGTAGATGCTTTGCCAACTAAAAATCTATTGGCAAGTTACTTCTTCTGCTTCTGCTACAAAATAATTTGGACAAAAACTGTAATAAAATTTGTCAAATTTAAATAATCCTCAAATTGATGCAAAAATAATTATCCTTAGTACAATAATAATCTTCAATTTAATTAAGATTATTACTGCAATAATCTTCAAATTGATGCAAACATAATCATTTTTAGTCTTGTAATAATCTTTATTTTAATCAAGATTATTACTGCAATAATCTTCAAATTGATGCAAGCTTAATTATCTTTAGTCCTGTAATAATCTTCATTTTAAGCAAGATTATTACTGCAATAATCCTTAAATTGATGCAAACATGATCTTTAGTCCAACTTCCACTTCTATACATTTGCGCAAATCCACATTTAGCGTTTTTTTACACACTTAAACGCAAAAATACGGAGAACGGAAATCCCTATCGCGACTAAACTTGGGTTCCCAAAGGAAGCGTGTACAGCGGATTTGAACTTAAAGTCAAAACGGCCTTAAAACGTTTGCTGCCCCCGACGCCGCTTTCAATGTGGCTAAAAAAAGTCCTAAAAATCAACCAACTTTAAAAATCCGTAAAACGGGTCGGAGTCAAAAAATCTAAATTTCGCTGCCAACAGTTTGTGCGGACTCCCTTCTTCTTTTGAACAAAACCAAGCCCGATCCTCTGCGTCCAATTCCGGGGCATTTCTATTCTTTTGCGTAACCTCTCTTTTAGCGTTTTTTTACTCCTGCGTCGCCACACTTAAACGCAAAAATACGGCAAGCCTGAGACATGATCGCGACAAAACTTGGATTCCCAAAGGACGTCGGTAAGGCGCATCCAAATTGAAATCAAAATGGCTTTAAAATGTTCCCCCTCCGCACCGCGGCTCGATTTGCGGCAAAAAAATGTTAAAAAGTCAGCCGATTTTGAAAATTCGTAAATAAGTTCCTGGACAAAAAATCAAAAATCTAATTCTAAGCGATTTTGAATATTTTTGTCTTTTTTTGAATAAAATTAAACCGAATATTTTATCTCTAAAACTGTGGGAGCAGTAGGCTTTTCCGCGACTTCAATTTTTGGCAAAAAACGCAAAATTTTTGGTAACGCCGCCTTTCGATCGGAACGTGGTAAAAAGTGGCAAACGGGGCTCTTGAAGAGGAACGTTTTGACGTATCCGTCGCCGGTCAAAATCAACAAAGTTACGGCCGTTTTTATGTTTTTTTTTTCAAAAAATTTGGGAAAGGCCGACGCAAAAAACCGCGTGTTGATCCAACCTCCCGTTAGCCCCCGGAAAATTTTTGAGCACCCCGCCCCCTAATAGGTTCTTAATGATCCTATGCATTTCTTTTTGTATTTCCAGCGGTTACAGAGTTAGTGTGCTAAAGAATAAAAAAAAAGTGTTTTGTATTGCTACGAGCCAAAGAGCCGGTTTCTTTTGTTTGGTTTTCTATTCATTTTAACGGTTCTCCTCTTCTCCCCCAATTATCCGTCTTTCCTTCCACATAGCAAGAGTTGGGACGAGTTTGTTCTAATTCTTGCTGACATTTTGGAAGATGGTTGTTTTCTTCTAAGGTACCATATTCCAATAATAGCAATAATTGCGATTGCCGTGGTAGTTACTAAGACGGTCCAGTTATTTGTGGAATAGGCGTTGAAAAACTGAGTGTTGAAGTTTGTAATTTCAAGCACATACAATCCTGCAGTTTCAATATTATCTGGTCTTCGTAGCTTTACTTCCAGTCCAATATTGATTATGTTTAGTCCAAACAGATAAGTTCTTAACGCAATTTGATTAAAATGGTTTTGTTTAATTTGTTTAATTGTATATCTTTTTTTTTAAGATTAATTTTTGATAAAAAAGTGTACAGAGTTGATTTAATTTTATTCGCTTAAGTTGCGGTTGTATTATCTCTTTTGAGTGTTAAACAATTAAGATCGTAAACAAGCACAATATGTGCTTGTTTACGATTTTAATTGTTCAATTCAAGTAGTACAAAATTTAAAAAGTTTGAGATAAGAACCTTGATGCTTACAATTTTGCTTAATTAAAAACATACTCATTTTTTCCTTAAAATCACACTTAACTACAATAAGTTTTTTGCAAAATTCATTACAATGACAAAACAATTAAGTAAAATAATACCACAAATAATTTATTCAATTGCGTCAAAGTTTTCAAAATTATTTGTTAAGTAGAGTAAACATAAATTTAAATAATTGCTCAACAAACTGTTTTGCATAAAAATTAATTTGGTTATTATGTAATAATACATTTATTTCTTGCCTTTTGGACTTGAAAATTACATTTACACATATATTTATAACTAACTTGTCTGTACTTCTTTTATTCGTTTTTTTAACTGTTGTTGTTGTTATAAACTTATTTATTATAATTTACAAAATTTAAACAAAAAAAATATTTTCAACATTTTTTTATTAAATTGTCAAGCTTACACTAACAAGTTGGGTTTTAAGCATTATATATGCAGTATTTAAGCTGTAATTGCGTTTTCAAATTAATTTGGATTAAAAAAAATTAAAATTAAATATGTTTTGACAGTTAATATGCACTTAATTTGTAGGTTGGTAGCAATATAATGCACAGTTGCAACGTTTGTAAGTATTTTTGACATTTTATTAGTATTTGCAGTGTTGGTAGCCATGATTAATGACAGTTTATGTTTAGTTTTATAATTCAAATTAATTTCTGACAGTTCAAACATGTTTTGACAGTTAACAATTTGTAAATTGACAACCATGTAATGCACACATTTTTTAGAAGTATATTTGACAGTTTAGTACATATTTGCAATGTTGGCAGCAATGATTTATCAGTTTTTTTTATTTTGTAATTTAATTTTTGTTCTGACAGGTTAAATATGTTTTGACAATGACAGCACTCAATTTGTATGTTATTAACAATAAAATGCATGCTTTACAAACTTTTGTAAATTTTTTAGTAAATGCAATGTTGGCAGCAATGATTTATGACAGTTTAAATTCTATTTTAACAGATTAAACATGATTTGACTGTGAGAGCACTCAATTTGTTGGTTGGCAACAATGCTATGCACGATTTCACAAGCAGTTTGGAAATTTTGTTATATTTGCAGAGTTGGCAGCAATGATTTTGATTTATTTTATAATTTAATAATTTAAATTTTGTTCTAAAAAATTTAAAATGTTTTGACATGCAATATACACTCAATTTGTAAGTTGGTAACAACATAATGCACAACTGCAGCTTTTACAAATACTTTTGTTAATTTATTAGTATTTACATTGTTGGTAGCAATGATTAATGACAGTTTATGTTTAGTTTTATAATTTAAATTTATTTCTGACAGTTCAAATATGTTTTGACAGTCAACAATTTGTAAATTTGCAAGCATGTACTGCACACATCTTTTAGAAGCATATTTGGCAGCAATGATTTATTACAGTTTGTTTTATTTTGTGATTTAAGTTTTGTTTCTACATGTTAAATATGTTTTGACAGTGACAGCACTCAATTCGTATGTTATTAACAATAAAAAGCATGCTTTACAACTATTTTAACAGTTTGTTAGTATTTGCAATGATTTATGACAGTATAAATTTTGTTCTGACATATTAAACATGATTTGACTGTGAAAACACTCAGTTTGTATGTTGACAACAATGCAATGCATCTTTTTACAAGCAGTTTTGTCATTTTGTTGTATATGTAATGTTGGTTGGTAGCAATAATTTTATTTCTTTTTATAATTTAATAATTTTAATTTTGTTCTAAAAAATCTAAATATATTTTGACAGTTAATATGCACTTAATTTGTAGGTTGGTAACAATATAATGCACAATTGCAGCTTTTACAAATACTTTAGACAGTTTAATAGTATTTACAGTGTTAGTAGCAATGGTTAATGACAGTTTATGTTTAATTTTATATCTTAAATTAATTTTTGACAGTTCAAAAATGTTTTGACAGTTAACAATTTGTAAATATGCATTAATGTGATGCACACATCTTTTAGAACTATATTTGACAATTTATTAGTACATATTTGCAATGTTGGCAGCAATGATTTATTACAGTTTGTTTTATTTTGTAATTTAATATTTGTTCTGACAGGTTAAATATGTTTTAAAAGTGACAGCACTCAATTTGTAAGTTATTAACAATAAATTGCATGCTTTACTAGTATTTTTGTCAGATTGTTAGTGTTTGCAACGTTGGCAGCAATGATTTATGACAGTTTAAAATTAATTTTGTAACGTAAGTTCTGTCTTGACAGATTGAATATGGTTTGACTATGAGAACACTCAATTTGTAGGTTGACAATTGACATCAATGCAGTGCATCTTTTTACAAGCAGTTTTGACATTTTGTTATATTTGCAGTGTTGGCAGCAATGATTTTGTTTTAATTGTATAAATTAATAATTTAAATTTTGTTCCAAAAAATTAAATTTATTTTGACAGTTATGATGTACTCAATGTGTAGGTTGGTAGCAATATAACACAGTTGCAGTTTTAACTAGTATTTTTGACAGTTTAATTTGCAGTGTTGAATATGTTTTGACAACAATGGCCGTTCAGGACGACTTATCATGCGTACTGAACGCGCTTGATGACTATCGTTTGCTGGCAGCGCTTGTCATTTACTTATCATACATCTAGGTTTGCTTGGTCCGCGCTTTTATTTGAAAATTAAATTCATCATGTCAAAGCCAAACTACATAGCAGTTATATATGTTTTTAAACGGGAAAATGAGCAACATAGGTAAGTGAGATTACAACGTAATATTAACGCTGTAATAATTTGAGTGAGAAAACTCTGAGCTTTATGTTTATGTAGTTGATAAATATTACACGGTTGGCAACAGTGGCAAAATATTCCGTTCAGACGGGCTCAGCGCGTATTGATTGATTAATAGGTCAGCGCTGGCAACTGATGAGTTGTACTGAACGCAGCCATTTTGTGAATTTGCATCAATGTAATGCACACATTTTTTAGAAGCATATTTGACAGTTTATTAGTACATATTTGCAATGTTGGCAACAACTATTTAATCAAGATTGTTTTATTTTATAATTTAAATTTTGTTTTGACAGGTTAAATATGTTTTGACAATGACAGCACTCAATTTGTAGGTTATTAACAATAAAATTCATGTTTTACAAGCATTTTTATAGTTGCTATGTTGGCAACAATAAATTATACCAATTTAAAAAATATTTTATAATTTAAATTCTGTTCTGACAAATGTTTTAACTGTGAGAACACTTAATTTGTAGGTTGGCAACAATGCACCTTTTTACAAGCACTTTTAACATTTTGTTATGTTTGCAGTGTTGGCAACAATGATTTTGTTTTTATTGTATAATTTAATAATTTAAATTTTGTTTTAAAAAATTAAATATGTTTTGACAGCTAATGTGCACTCAATTTGTAGGTTGGTAGCAATATAATACACAGTTGCAGCTTTTACAAGTATTTTTGACAGTTTGTTAATGTTTGCAGTATTAACAATAAAATGCATGCTTTACAAGTATTTTTGTCAGTTTGTTAGTAATTGCAGTATTGGTAGCAATGATTTATGACAGTTTAAATTCTGTTCTGACAGATTAAACATGATTTAACTGTGAGAGCACTCAATTTGAAGGTTGGCAACAATGCAATGCACTTTTTACAAGCAGTTTTGACATTGTGTTGTATTTGTAGTGTTGCAAGCAATGATTCTGTTTTATTTTATAATTTACTAATTCAAATTTTGTTTAAAAAAATTAAATATCTTTTGACAGTTAATATACACTCAATTTGTAGGTTGGTAACAACATAATGCACAATTGCAGCTTTTACAAATATTTTTGACAGTTTATTAGTATTTACAGTGTTGGTAGCAATGATTAATGACAGTTTATGTTTAGTTTTATAATTTAAATTTATTTCTGACAGTTCAAATATGTTTTGACAGTCAACAATTTGTAAATTTGCAAGCATGTACTGCACACATCTTTTAGAAGCATATTTGACAGTTTATTACTACATATTTGTAATATTGGCAGCAATGATTTATTACAGTTTGTTTTATTTTGTGATTTAAGTTTTGTTCCTACAGGTTAAATATGTTTTGACAGTGACAGTGACACTCAATTCGTATGTTATTAACAATAAAAAGCATGCTTTACAACTATTTTAACAGTTTGTTAGTATTTGCAATGATTTATGACAGTATAAATTCTGTTCTGACATATTAAACATGATTTGAGTGTGAAAACACTCAGTTTGTATGTTGACAACAATGCAATGCATCTTTTTACAAGCAGTTTTGTCATTTTGTTGTATTTGCAATGTTGGTTGGTAAAAATAATTTTATTTTTTTTTATAATTTAATAATTTCAATTTTGTTCTAAAAAAACTAAATATGTTTTGACAGGTAATATGCACTCAATTTGTAGGTTGATAACAATATAATGCACAGTTGCAGCTTTTACAAGTATTTTTGACAGTTTGTTAATGTTTGCGGTGTTGGTAGCAATGATTAATGACAGCTTATGTTTAATTTAATAATTTAAATTATATTCTGATAGTTCAAATATGTTTTGACAGTTAACAATTTGTAAATTAGCAACCATGTAATGCACACATTTTTGAAAAGCATATCTGACAGTTTATTAGTACATATTTGCAATGTTGGCAGCAATGATTTATTACAGTTTGTTTTATTTTGTAATTTAAAATTTGCTTTGACAGATTAAATATGTTTTGACAGTGACAACACTCAATTTGAGAGTTAATAACAATAAAATGCATGTTTTACAACTATTTTCGTCAGTTTGTTAGTATTTGCAATGTTGGCAGCAATGATTTATGTCAGTTTAAATTCTGTTCTGAAAGATTAATCATGATTTGACTGTAAGAGCACAAAATTTGTAGGTTAGCAACAATGCCACTTTTCTGCAAGCAGTTTTAACATTTTGTTATGTTTGCAGTGTTGGCAGCAATGTCCAACCATGTTCAACCATAACTTTTAAAATAAAACCTAACCAAACCTAACCTCACAAATGCTCATCAGTAAAATGACTTCTTCAATACAATTTAAAATATTGAGGTCATCTCACTGATGACTTCAATAAAAAACAATTGTAAAAAACTATCTTAGTTACCCTCAACCATGACTTTTAAAATAAAACCTAACCTAACCTAACCTCACAAATGTTCATCAGTGAGATGACCTCAGTAACACAATTTATAATATTTATGTCATATCACTGATGACTTCAATAAAAAAAAATGTAAAAAACTACTTTAATTACCTTCAACCATGACTTTTAAAATAAAACCTAACCTAACCTAATCTAACCTAACCTAACCTTACTTCACAAATGCTCATCAGTGAGATGACTTCTGTAATACAATTTATATATTGAGGTCATCTCACTGATAACTTCAATAAACAAAAATTGTAAAAGACTACCTTAGCTACCCTCAACCATAACTTTTAAAATAAAACCTAACCTAATCTTTTTTTTTGCCGAAGGAGGAAAATCTTCAACTAAGACACTGTCAGCTCTGGCTGACAGTAGTGTCGGGTTCTTACCGACTAACAACCCCCTTCTCTTTACCAGTGTAATGCGGGATCACCTCTCGGTATTACTTCACATTACACTGGGGTCAATGGTTTAAACCAGATTTAGGTTCAACGTTTTGGTCCTTTCCCTATAGTCCAGGTCCTTTCGTGTTAGAACCGACACTGCAAATTCGTTTACCGCATTCCAGTTTGTGGTTGACTTTAGCATATGGCTTACAATATTTGATGCCGTTGGTTTTTTGCCAAAGGTGTCAGTTAGTATTGTTTTTGAGTCTTCCCACTTAGGACAATAAATAATTGTGTGTTCTGCGTCGTCGCAGGTCGAATTGCAGTAAGTAAAGCTTAAGCATCTTAGTCGCTTTGTCGAGCTCCCCCCTGCTCTGTGCCGTTAATCTCCTAAAAACCGGGCATGAAGTCGAATCCGACTTATGCTCGGCTTTGCAATGTATACAAAAAGCGACGTCTGTGCAATCTTTAGCCTGGTGTCTAGGCTTGCAACACTTTAAGCACCCCGGGTTGTCGGTGCTTTGTTCCGTACATACCTCTCTAGTATGCCCTAGTTTGAGGCAGCTGGTGCACTTTGGAATATGTATTCTTTCCCTCATCGAGCATTTCAGCCAACCAATTTTAATCTTGTTAGCACTCATAAGTGCGTCAGCGGTTTTCTTGTCAATCGAGAAAGTGGCGATTTGGTTGCCCCCGCTAGTTGGTCTTAGATTTTTGAGTTTGACTTCGATATCATTAAAGCTGAGTTTGCTTAATTTGTTGTTAATGGCCTTTTTGATGGTTTGTTGGTCCGCGTCGCCATCGATGTTTGCTATGTGGACGGTTTTTTCCGCCCCACTGCCTCCCTCAACAGAATGCGCGTTTCCCATTTTTTGTTTTAATAATTTTCTAAGGTCCTCTGATTTGCCCTTCTCTGTAACAATTAGTAAGTTGCCGTCTTTGGTTTTTCGGATTGCCTTGACACCGGCTTCTTCCTGTTGTGGGTCTGCCTTTGCCTTGAAATCTTTAAGTAGATCGGCGTAGGTACTACCACTGCCACTGGCCTTAACAATAATTGCGTCGGTGTTTATGTTAGCCGCCCTTTTTACTTGGGGGCTTACTTAGGGTTGGCAACCTAACCTAACCTAACCTAACCTAACCTAACCTACCCTTACCTAACCTAACCTCGCAAATAATTATCAGTAATACAATTTTTATTATTGAGGTCGTCTCACTTAAAACTTTAATAAAAAAAAAATGTAAAAGACTACTTTCATTACTTTCAACCATGACTTTTAAAATAAAACCTAACCAAACCTAACCTAACCTCACAAATGTTTATCAGTGAGATGACTTCTGTAATACAATTTATAATAATAAGGTCATCTTACTGATGACTTCATTAAAAAAAATGTAAAAGACTACCTTAGTTACCTTGAACCATGACTATTAAAATAAAACCTAACCTATTCTAACCTAACCTAATCTCACAAATGTTCATCAGTGAGATGACTTAATCAATATAATTTATATTATTGAGGTCAACTCACTGATGACTTAAATAAAAAAGAAATGTAAAAGACTATCTTAGTTACCCTCAACCATGACTTTTAAAATAAAACCTAACCTAACCTAACCTCACAAATGTTCATTAGTGAGATGACCTCAGTAATACAATTTATATTATTGAAGTCATCAGTGGAATGACTTCATTAAAAAAAAATTGTAAAAGACTACCTATTCAATTTGTAGGTTGGTAGCAATATAATGCACAGTTGCAGCTTTTACAAGTATTTTTGACAGTTTGTTAATGTTTGCAGTGTTGGTAGCAATGATTAATGACAGTTTATGTTTAATTTTCTAATTTAATCTAATTTCTGACAGTTTAAAAATGTTTTGACAGTTAACAATTTGTAAATTTGTATCAATGCAGTTCACACATTTTTTAGAAGCATATTTGACAGTTTATTAGTACATATTTGCAATGTTCTGACAGGTTAAATATGTTTTGACAGTGACAGCACTCAATTCGTATGTTATTAACAATAAAATGCATGCTTTACAACTATTTTAACAGTTGTTAGTATTTGCAATGCTGGCAGTAATGATTTATGACAGTATAAATCTGTTCTGACATATTAAACATGATTTGACTGTGAAAACACTCAGTTTGTTAGTTGACAACAATGCAATGCAATTTTTTACAAGCAGTTTTGACATTTTGTTATATTTGCATTGTTGGCAGCAATGATTTTGTTTTATTTTATATTTTAATAATTTAAATTTTGTTTTAAAAAATTATATATGTTTTCACAGTTAATATGCACTCAATTTGTAGGTTGGTAGCAATATAATGCACAGCTGCAGCTTTTACAAGTATATTTTACAATTTATTAGTGTTTGCAGTGTTGGCAGCAATGATTTATCTTAAGTTTTATTTTGTAATATTAATTGTGTTCTTCAGATTAAACATGATTTGACTATAAAAGCACTTAATTTAGGTTGGCAACAATGTAATGCACGCGTTTGCAAGCGTTTATTAATATTTGCAGCAATCGTTTATAACAGTTCAAATTTTATAATTTAATTTTGAAAGCAATTCTAACAGTTTTTTAGGTTTTACATATTGGCAGCAATGAGTAATGACAGTTTATTGTATAATTTATTTTTACAGATTACATATGTTTTGACATTTAACTTGATTTAGAGGTTAGCAGCAATGTAATGCGCAGTTACAATTTGTAAAGCATTTCTGTCAGTTTATTACTAATTTATAAAATAATTTGTAAGTTGGCAGCAATATTAAGGCTTTTACAAGCATGTTTAACAGTTTATTAGTATTTACAATGTTAGCAGCAATGATTTATGACAGTTTGTATTTAATTTTATTATTTAATTTATTTTTGACATGTTGGCAACAATGTAATACATGCTTTTATAAATTTTTCTGACAGTTTGTTAGTATTTACAATGTTCGTATTATTTCTGCTTTTTTTTGTCAAATATATCTTGAAGCAGTCGTATGTAAGTTGGCAATACTGTGCTTATAGATTGATCACATAATTGCAAAAAAAATGTTTCCAATTTTATGCTATGATCACATTGATAACTTTTTTTTACTTGTTGGTGCTTTTTGGTTAGAAGTATTCCTCAACATTTTGGTGGCTCCTTTTGCCATCAAATAAAACCAATAGTATTGTGGCAACATTAATATCAATATAATGATCTTAACACTTGTTGAAAGTGATATGATTGCCTAAAATAAAAATAATTAATATAATTCAAACAAAATTGCTTTAATTTACTTACTGATATGTAATCCAGATTGACTGCCAATGAGTATAGGTACATAACATATGGGAACATAGCTATGCGGCATAGGAAGAATACGATCATCATTACAAAACCATTGTAGGTGTACAATTTGGACGATTTTATTTGTAAGCGTGAGAGAATGCTGCGTAAAGATACAAATGGTGTGCTGGCTTCCATAAGAAAAACAAATCCAAAGACACAGTCTCCTAAATTACCTTTCAGATACTAAAACATATTTATAATTTTTGTAAAATATTTTGAGAAGTACTATAACAAAGCATTTTGTAGGTAATTTTATTAAAGAATTATTAGTTACTTAAAAAATTCTATAGTATCCCAATACAACTTTATCAAAATTAAAGATATTTCAAGGAAACTTTATATAATTAAATTTTGTAGATGATATTTGATTATAATTTTAAGTTTTCATGTTGTAGACTTTAGAATTGTTTAAGAAACCCAATCCTACGTGCATGAAATTATTTAATTTTAAAGAAAGCTTTTTGTTAATGCATTTTGTAGATAATATTTGATTAGTATTCTAAAGTTTAAGTTTGAGACTTTAAAATTTGTTAGTAAGCCCAATCCAATATGCATGAAATTATTTAATTTTGAAGGAAGCTTTCTATTAATGCATTTTGTAAACGATATTTGATTAAAATTTTAAAACCTAAGTTGCAAACTTTAAAATTTGTTACTTTATAGAATACCCAATTAACTACTTACAATGACAACTACAAATCCAAACGTCCCAATAAAAATATGATGACCAACTATAAGAGAATTTAACGCCACATATTGTAGAAATTTACCAATGGAACTCTTTGATGTATCGTTTAAAGTCGATTTATTCATATGCATCTGAACGTTGTACATGCTCCAAATATCATACAAAAAATACGGAGCTCCAAACCATGAGTAAGCATGCAGTATATAATGAGTAGTACGCATCATATTTCTATTACATGTATACAAGCACATCATAGCTCCTGCCAGACAACCAAATATAGCCTGTACTGTTGATACAATGCTGTAAACAATTCAATTATTAGCAACATTAGTGACTTAAAATATTGCTATTACTTATTAATAATGCCTAGGACTTCACCGTCGCTTAATTTGTAACGTTTGACCATTTTTTGTCCACTGGATTGCTGCGCTAAGTGTACAAAGAAATTGTTTAAAGATGTAAAAAATAGTCCGCCCATGATATAAAGGCTCAATCCTTGTTTAATGGGGATTTTGGATTCAGGTTCCAATTTTGATATAGAGTAGACGGCTGTGCTTAGAGTAATTAACGCTAAAAGTGCGTAGATTTTGCATGTGTTTATTGACTGAAAAAAAAATTAGTAACATTAACAGTTTTTTGCATATAAATTAAAATAAAGAATTGCGTTAATTATCCGTAATTTGCAAAATGGCAACAATGTTGATACTATTTAGGTTAGAAACATAGCCTGACATTACAATTGATTGCAAAGCGACAGTTGAAATGTTTCTTTTTTTTTTAATTAATATTTAATTGACAATTCTATTAATTTGTTATAATTGTCAAACCGGCAACACTGTAAATTTAAAATGTAAACAAAATTTATTAACCATTGCTTAAGTTGTAACTATATTACTTTAAAAACAAATGAGCTATAAATGAATTAAAATCGTAAAACTGTCATCATTCTCAAACCGGCAACACTGTAAATTTGAGTTAACAACCATAGAATGTAAACAATATTTGTAATTTTTATCAAAATTGCAACTTTATTACTTAAAAAACAAAACTAAAGTCCAATCAATAATTCCATAAAACTGTCATAATTGTCAAACTAGCAACACTGTAAATGTAACTTAACGACCATGGAATGTAAACAAAATTTGTTACAATTTACTAAACAAATTAAACAAAGCAGATAACAGTAACCACAAAATTAAACATTTTAATTAACACCAAATCAACACAACAAAACTATATTTAAGAACTTACTTTTTTATTGGTCATTTTGGCTTTTGTATAACTGCTCAACACTTTTTGTTGCTAATGAATTGAATTAGTAAATATATTTAGGTCAAACAAAAATTTATTTTCTATTACACATAAATCATACAAAAGTGGAGTGCAATATGAGATAAGGACAATAATTTGGTAAAATAGTTTCATGTTTGCCAATATAGATAACAGTTTTGTAAATATTATCGATGATGCCGGCAATTATGTAATTAATTAGAAAATACCTATTTTATGATATAATTATAATCAAAATTAATTTAAATTTACAACAATTATTGACATTTAAAATTACCAACTTTAAATTATTAAAAACTAATAGACAATGTTAATTTGTAGCTTAAAATAGCAAACTTAAATTTTAAATAAAGTATTTTCGTTGTACTTCATGTATGTTTACAAGTTTTTCTTAACGTATTCAGTGTTGCCAATAATAGCTAAATAAAACTTTTAAATTTAACGTATGCAACCAATGTGACATTTAAGTAAGAATATTAATATACCAATTTAGATTGATGTATTAATAATATTACAGTTTTCTTTACATTGTAGTGTTGCCAATAGAATCAAAATTAATCTCAAACTCTTCAAGGATAAACAAATTAACATCTTACACCATAAATCATCACTATTATTAAAGAACAGTTATAATAAATGACGCAATTAGTTTCCAGTATTAAATTAAAAGATGACAGAAGTAATGATTGAATAATTAAATTGCTGACTTCATGTTTGATTTCTGGGCGACACAGCCGACTGCAATGCCTGTCAAAACATTTCGAACCTAACCTGTCTCTGACTCGGTCAAAAAATGGCATCTATAGGCCTATAAAAACGTCGGTTTTATTTGATTTAAGATTTAAAATTATTAATTACAAAATTTTAAGATATTTGGTCTGTGACGTCGACCGGTTTCAATGAAAATCCATGCACGGGGCGACGCCACCTGAGTGCAAAACAGAAGTACAAGTTCCATAGTGTATGTTACAAGTGATATTATAAAATAAAGATGAAGCCTAAAGTACTCTTCGTCCACAATGCTAAGAAAGAGGTAAATACATATTTTATTTGAATTATTTCTTAACATGACGCGCCCCGATTTTAACATAAGGAATTTAATAATATTGCAACATAATTTTATTTGGCAACGTTTATATTTAGGTCAATGATATTTAGTTAAAAAAATATCGGAAAATTACAAATTTTGAATTTAAAAAATATGTCAGGTGTGGGGTTCGAACCCACGCTCCCAATCGGGAACCAGAGCTTAAATCTGGCGCCTTAGACCGCTCGGCCAACCTGACTTATGACTTCTGTGCGAATTTTACGCTAATTAATTGACGATATCAAGAAAGTTTAAATTATAATTGTAATAAAATTCTTCAAATATCAATAATAATTTGTATTAAATTTGATGCTTTAATTGGTTCAATTTGTGCAATAATTTATTAAATATACTTGTTGGCGTACAATTTGGTATTAAAATTGGTTTAAATAATGTTGTGCAATGATATATTAAAGCTTAATATCAGTTTCAAATTAGGGGCGGGATCTATCAAATTGAGATTATGTAAATTTTATCATTTTTGCAGTTGGTGACAATGGTATTGGAGCGCATTGTTGCCAAATCTTATTAAATTCCAATGATTTGTGTTCTCTAATTGTCAATATAACATTTTGCTTCTATAGAACGAAATCAATTAAATTGTGGTTATGTAAAATTGATCGTGTCAGTTTTATACAATTGGTTACAATGGTATTGGAGAGCATTGTTGCCAAATTTGATTAATATCCAATGCTTGGATAGGAATTTATGATTTATTTTAATTTTCTTATAATATTTTGCAAATTTTGAAGTAGATCAGTCAAATTGAGGTTTGTAAAATTGGTTGAATACATATTCTTAAAATGTACACAGTTTTACAATTCAGAATTGTCAAAATGTGTCTTGAATGTTTTTAAAACTGTCAAAATAGTTTCAAAACTGTCAAAATCTTCTTAAAACTATAAGAACAATGTTCAAACTGTCAAAATTTGTTCTAATGTTTTCGAAACTGTCCAAATCATTTCAGAACTGTCAAGATGTGTTCTAAATGTTCTCAAAACTGTCAAAATATTCTTAGAACATTGTTCAAATTGTCAAAATTTGTTCTAATGTTTCCGAAACTGTACAAATACTGTCAGAACTGTCAAGATATGTTCTCAAAACTTTCAAAATATTTTTAAAATTGCTAGAACAGTGTTGAACCTGTCAAAATTTGTTCTTATGTTTCTGAAACTGTCAAAATAATTTCAGAACTGTCAAATTGTGCTCTAAATGTTCTTAAAACTGTCCAAATATTCTTAAAACTGCTAGAACAATGTTTAAATTGTCAAAATTTGTTCTAATGTTTCCGAAACTGTTCAAATAATTTTAGAACTGTCAAATTGTGTTCTAAATGTTCTCAAATCTGTCAAAATATTCTTAAAACTGCTAGAACAATGTTCAAACTGTCAAAATTTGTTCTAATGTTTCCGAAACTGTCCAAATATTTTCAGAACTGTCAAGATGTGTTCTAAATGTTATCAAAATTGTCAAAATGTTTTTAAAACTGCTAGAACAATGTTCAAACTGTCAAAATTTGTTTTAATGTTTCCGAAACTGTTCAAATAATTTCAGAACTGTCAAGATGTGTTCTAAATGTTCTCAAAACTGTCAAAATGTTCTTAAAAATGCTAGAACAATGTTCAAACTGTCAAAATTTGTTCTAATGTTTTCGAAACTGTTCAAATAATTTCAGAACTGTGAAGATGTGTTCTAATTGTTCTCAAAACTGTCAAAATATTCTTAAAATTGCTAGAACAGTGTTGAACCAGTCAAAATTTGTTCTTATGTTTCTGAAATTGTACAAATAATTTTAGAACTGTCAAGATGTGTTCTAAATGTTCTCAAAACTGTCAAAATGTTTTTAAAACTGCTAGAACAATGTTCAAACTGTCAAAATTTGTTCTAAATGTTTATTATGTGTTGTAATCCATTTTTTAGTTAAATATTCTAATGTTTTCGAAACTGCCCAAATAATTTCAGAACTGTCAAGATGTGTTCTAAATATTTTCAAAACTGTCAAAATATTTTTAAACCTGCTAGAACAATGTTCAAATTGTCTAAATTTGTTCTAATGTTTCCGAAACTGTCCAAATAATTTTAGAACTGTCAAGATGTGTTCTAAATATTTTCAAAACTGTCAAAATATTTTTAAACCTGCTAGAACAATGTTCAAATTGTCTAAATTTGTTCTAATGTTTCCGAAACTGTTCAAATAATTTCAGGACTGTCAAGATGTGTTCTAATTGTTCTCAAAACTATCAAAATATTCTTAAAAATGCTAGAACAATGTTCAAACTGTCAAAATTTGTTCTAATGTTTCCGAAACTGTCCAAATATTTTCAGAACTGTCAAGATGTGTTCTAATTGTTCTCAATACTATCAAAATATTCTTAAAAATGCTAGAACAATGTTCAAATTGTCAAAACTTGTTCTAATGTTTTCGAAATTGTTCAAATAATTTCAGAACTGTCAAGATGTGTTCTAAATGTTCTCAAAACTGTCAAAATATTCTTAAAACTGCTAGAACAATGTTCAAACTGCCAAAATTTGTTCTAATGTTTCCGAAACTGTCCAAATAATTGACACAAATATCTCGCTTATTTCTCAAAATTTTGAAAAAACTTATTAAACTAATTTGATTAAAATTTGAGTTTTCTACAACTTTTATATGAAGTATTTTTCAAAATTGTTGGTACTTTTTGAGTAATTTCTAAAATAGTAACATTGAGATCAATATAACCCAAATAAACACAAATATCTCGCTTATTTTGCAAAATTTTGAGAAAAACTATATAACCAATTTGATTAAAATTTGTGTTTTCTTCAACTTTTATATAAAGTATTTTTCAAAATTATTGGTACTTTTTGAGTAATTTCTAAAATAGTATCATTTCTTAATAAACACAAATATCTCGCTTATTTCTCAAATTTTGAAAAAGCTTTATAAACTAATTTGATTAAAATTTGAGTTTTCTACAACTTTTATATAAAGTATTTTTTAAAATTGTTGGTACTTTTTCAGTAATTTCCAAAATAGTAACATTTAGAGCAAGATATTCTTAATAAACACAAATATCTCGCTTATTTCTCAACATTCTGAAAAAACTTATTAAACCAATTTGATTAAAATTTGAGTTTTCTACAACTTTTATATTAAGCATTTTTCAAATTTATTGGTATTTTTTAAGTAATTTCCAAAACAGTAACATTTAGAGCAAGATATTCTTAATAAACACAAATATCTTGCTTATTTCTCAAAATTTTGAAAAAACTTATTAATCTAATTTGATTAAAATTTGAGTTATCTACCACTTTTATATAAAGTATTTTTCAAAATTGGTGGTACTTTTTGGTTAATTTCTAAAATAGTAACATTTAGAGCAAGATAATCTTAATAAACACAAATATCTCGCTTATTTCTCAAAATTCTGAAAAAACTTATTAAACTAATTTTATTAAAATTTGAGTTTCTTACAACTTTTATATAAAGTATTTTTCAAAATTATTGGTGTTTTTTGAGTAATTTCTAAAATAGTAACATTAAGGTCAATATAATCCCAATAAACACAAATATCTTGCTTATTTCTCAAAATTTTGAAAAAACTTATTTAACTAATTTGATTAAAATTTGAGTTGTCTACAACTTTTATATTAAGTATTTTTCAAAATTGTTGGTACTTTTTGAGTAATTTCTAAAATAGTAACATTTAGAGCAAGATATTCTTAATAAACACAAATATCTCGCTTATTTCTCAAAATTTTGAAAATTTTTATTTAACAAATTTGATTAAAATTTGAGTTTTCTACAACTTTTATATAAAGTATTTTTCAAAATTGTTGGTACATTTTGAGTAATTTCCAAAATAGTAACATTTAGAGCAAGATATTCTTAATAAACACAAATATCTCGCTTATTTCTCAAAATTTAAAAAAAAACCTATTAAACTAATTTGATGGAAATTTGAGTTTTCTACAACTTTTATATAAAGTATTTTTTTAAATTGTTGGTATTTTTTGAGTAATTTCTAAAATGGTAACATTTAGAGCAAGATATTCTTAATAAACAGAAATATCTCGCTTATTTCTCAAAATTTTGAAAAAATGTATTAAACTAATTTGATTAAAATTTGAGTTTTCTACAACTTTTATTTAAAGTATTTTTCAAAATTGTTGGTATTTTTAGAGTAATTTCCAAAATAGTAACGTTTAGAGCAAGATATTCTTAATAAATACAAATAACTTGCTTATTTCTCAAAATTTTGAGTAAACTTATTAAACTAATTTGAATAAAATTTAAGTTTTCTACAACTTTTATATAAAGTATTTTTCAAAATTGTTGGTACTTTTTGAGTAATTTCTAAAATAGTAACATTTAGAGCAAGATATTCTTAATAAACCCAAATATCTCGCTTATTACTCAAAATTTTGAAAAAACTTATTAAACTAATTTGAATAAAATTTGAGTTTTCTACAACTTTTATATAAAGTATTTTTCAAAATTATTGGTACTTTTTGAGTAATTTCTAAAATAGTAACATTTAGAGCACGATTTTCTTAATAAACACAAATATCTCGCTTATTTCTCAAAATTTTGAAAAACTTATTAAACTAATTTGATTAAAATTTGAGTTTTATACAACTTTTATTTAAGGTATTTTTCAAAATTGTTGATACTTTTTGAGTAATTTCCAAAATAGTAACATTAAGGTCAAAATAATCCCAATAAACACAAATATCTCGCTTATTTCTCAAAATTCTGAAAAAACTTATTAAACTAATTTGATTAAAATTTGAGTTTTCTACAACTTTTATATAAAGTATTTTTCAAAATTGTTGGTACTTTTTGAGTAAATTCCAAAATAGTAACATTTAGAGCAATATAATCTCAATAAACATATATCCCGCTTTTTTCTCAAAAAATGATTTGTACTTATTGAGTAATTTCCAAAATATTAACATAATCAATCAATTGTAATCTCCATAAACACAAATTATTTTTCATACAACACACAAATGCAATTAACTAAAACAAATGAAGGTTCATAATGTGTAAAGTCGGTCTAAAAACTTTTACACGTTTTATTTTTAAATAAATTATATAAACTTTTACTGTTACTCGATGTCAGTCTTGTATTTTTCAACTTAGTAAGAATGTCCTAATCAATGACGCAACTGGTTTTATTGTTTTAAGCATGATAAGAAGTCTATTATGTGTGATTTGAAACCACAGGCTTTAAAAGTTACGCAATTGTGTAAACAAAATATCGAGATTAATTTTATGATTCAAATAAATGTTCTTTATATGAGAACAAATGTTAAGTTTATATCGATAAAAATGCTGCGTGGCAATAAAGTTAAAAATATCTCCACCCTCTAAAGTGGGATGAGGTTGGGGGTGGTAGGGAGTTATTACATATAATGATGGAAACGCGATATATAGTTACATATCGAGAGCGCATCTAATCGAATCGATTCAATTTAATTAAGTTGATGGCGTACGTTTTTCAAGGATTGAGTAGCATAGAAATGTTAAAATTGACAGTTACACTATTTTTTTTTTCAAAAACAGGCTTGTAAACATTTGTTAAAATTGATCAATCGTGTATTGACGAGATCTTAATTTTGCTTAATACAAGTTTTAATCGTGTAATGAAGGGAAGTATAGCACTTTATTGTAAAACACAGCTTGGAAGGGGAAAAATATTTGTTAAAATTGATCAATCGTGTATTGACGAGAACTTAATTTTGCTTAATACAAGTTTTAATCGTGTAATGAAGGGAAGTATAGCACTTTATTGTAAAACACAGATTGGAAGGGGGAAAAGATTTGTTAAAATTGATCAATCGTGTATTGACGAGAACTTAATTTTGCTTAATTCAAATTTTAATCGTGTAATGAAGGGAAGTGTAGCACTTTATTGTAAAACACAGCTTGGAAGGCGGTAAAGATTTGTTAAAATTGATCAATCGTATATTGACGAAAACTTAATATTGCTTAATACAAGTTTTAATCGTGTAATGAAGGGAAGTATAGCACTTTATTGTAAAACACAGTTTGGAAGGGGGAAAAGATTTGTTAAAATTGATCAATCGTGTATTGACGAGAACTTAATTTTATTATTACAAGTTTTAATCGTGTAATGAAGGGAAGTATAGCACTTTATTGTAAAACACAGTTTGGAAGGAGGAAAAGATTTGTTAAAATTGATTAATCGTGTATTGACGAGAACTTAATTTTGTTTAATACAAGTTTTAATCGTGTAATGAAGGGAAGTATAGCACTTTATTGTAAAACACAGTTAGGAAGGGGAAAAAGATTTGTTAAAATTGATCAATCGTGTATTGACGAGAACTTAATTTTGCTTAATACAAGTTTTAATCGTGTAATGAATAGAAGTATAGCACTTTATTGTAAAACACAGTTTGGAAGGGGGAAAAGATTTGTTAAAATTGATCAATCGTGTATTGACGAGAACTTAATTTTGCCTATTACAAGTTTTAATCGTGTAATGAAGGGAAGTATAGCACTTTATTGTAAAACACAGCTTGGAAGGCGATAAAGATTTGTTAAAATTGATCAATCGTGTATTGACGAGAACTTAATTTTGCTTAATACAAGTTTTAATCGTGTAATGAAGGGAAGTATAGCACTTTATTGTAAAATACAGTTTGGAAGTGGGAAAAGATTGTTAAAATTGATCAATCGTGTATTGACGAGAACTTAATTTTGCCTATTACAAGTTTTAATCGTGTAATGAAGGGAAGTATAGCACTTTATTGTAAAACACAGATTGGAAGGGGGAAAAGATTTGTTAAAATTGATCAATCGTGTATTGACGAGAAATTAATTTTGCTTAATACAAGTTTTAATCGTGTAATGAAGGGAAGTATAGCACTTTATTGTAAAACACAGTTTGGAAGGGTGAAAGTATTTGTTAAACTTGATCAATCGTGTATTGACGACAACTTAATTTTGCTTAATACAAGTTTTAATCGTGTAATGAAGGGAAGTATAGCACTTTATTGTAAAACACAGTTTGGAAGGGGGAAAAGATTTGTTAAACTTGATCAATCGTGTATTGACGAGAACTTAATTTTGCTTAATACAAGTTTTAATCGTGTAATGAAGGGAAGTATAGCACTTTATTGTAAAACACAGTTTGGAAGGGGGAAAAGATTTGTTAAAATTGATCAATCGTGTATTGACGAGAAGTTAATTTTGCTTAATACAAGTTTTATTCGTGTAATGAAGTGAAGTATAGCACTTTATTGTCAAACATAGCTTGAAAGGGGCAAATTTTTTGTTAAAATTGATTAATCGTGTATTGACGAGAACTTTATTTTACTTAATAAGCTTTAATCGTGTAATGGAAGGAAGTATAACATTGTTAGAAGACAGTGATTTGTCAAAAATTTAAAAAGAAAACTTCAAATAATGTAAGTAAATGTCAAAAAGTGACAAATGTTAGAAAATGTCAAACAACAAATATGAAAAGATTACAAATTATAAAGAATGACATGTTAAAAATGTCAAAAGTTAAAAAACGTCAAATAGTTAAAGTAAATGTCAAAGTGACAAATGATAAAAAACAAATTAAAGAAAATGTGACAAATGGAACTCAAAGTATGTAAAAAATTAAATTTTGACCCGTTTCTTTTTTAGATTTTCTATAGATACGCCACTGGTAGGTTCAGCGGCACAAGAAGCATTATAAAAATATTGTTTTTTATTGGAATTTCATCATTCATTTGTTGCTATTCTTTATTTAAAACCTTTTTGTAAGAAATTCTATTCAATTCGAATACAAAATGCTTCAATTATCTGTCATTATCTAATAACCTTAGTAAATATTAAATCCCACCATTCTGTCTCTATTAAGATTCATAATTTGTTAAGAGGCCAGAACAAGCAGTTTGTGATGCAAATCAGGTCAGATAAGTGAAGAGTCACGTGTTTGCTACTCGAAACGCGATCGCTCGCTTGCGTACAGACAAATTAGAACAAAATTATTGGAGCAAAAATAGATTTTTTTTAAGTAAAAATCTGTTTCAGCATTTTACAATCAATTGCTGACATTGCATGTTATTATTTCCCACACTGTTATCTACATTATCAACAGACATTATGAAGCAAATTTACCAATTTATTGTTTTATTGACTATTAGCCTTATCTCGCATTGCACTTTGCTTGCTTGTGTTATTCGATATATAATTTATAATTAATAGCTAATCGATTTTTGTTCGACCTAAATGTATTTGTTGTTGATTCAACTTGTTAGTAACAAAATTCTTACGTAAAGTGCAGTGGTTAGGTTAGGCAGGATGACTAACAGTCTCAAAGTAAGTTTTTAAATTTAAACGTACGGTTGACTTATCGTCAATTTTATTAAAATTCCGTTGTTTATGCCATGAAATTTGTAATTCAATTAGTTTATATTATGACGTAATTGCTGCCGATACGCAAATTAATGCAGATTTAGTATTGTGCTTGTGATTGGTTATTAAATATGGTCTTACAACTACCAAAAGTTGCGCAATTTTATGTAGATTTATTGATTACTAAGTGCGCTTTATTTAGGTAGCTTATTCTTTAAGAAAACTGTCGAAAAACAATGATTTTATTACAATTTTGATGTAATTGGTCATTAATTATAGTTATATTGTGTCATCATATTTACTAAATTATGCGCAATTTGTAGTAGATTAAGTAGTTACTAAGTATCATAAGTTTGGACTATTTATTCTTTGAGAAAACTTTGAAAAACTGCCGAAAAACAATGATTTTATTACAATTTTGGCGTAATTGGTAATTAATTATAGTCATACTATGTCATCATTATTACCAAATTATGCGCAGATTATAGTAGATTAAGTAGTTACTAAGTATCATAAGTTTGGACTGTTTATTCTTTGAGAAAACTTTGAAAAACAATGATTATATTAAAATTTTGATGTAATTGGTCATTAATCTTTTGTTCTAAGCTTTTTGAGATTACTAATCATTAATAATTGTTTTTATTTTTAGTCAAAGAGGACATGCACGATCTACCTCTTCGCACTTCTAGTGGCGGTCGCGGTGGGTGCGGCCGTCTATTCCATATCGGAGTTAGAGCCTGAAGCCAAGATCACCACCAATCAAGGATTCAGTCTGTTTATAATGGGTGGACTGTTTTTTACATCTTTATACAATTTCTTCGTCCACCTAACTCAGCGATCATATTGTGGACAGAAAATAGTCAAGCGTTATAAATTGAGCAGCGGCGACGTCCTGGACATCAGCAACAAGTAATACCAATCAAATAATTTCACTTGCTATAATTTTTAATTAATTAATTTGCAGAATTGTTTCGTCAGTGCAGGCTTTATTCTGCTGTTTGGCCGGCACCATGATCTGCTCCTATTCATGTAGCAGGAACATGTTGCGCACCACGCATCACATATCGCACGCCTATTCGTGGTTTGGAGCTTCGTATTTCTTTTACGATATTTGGAGCATGTATAATGTGCATATGCAGACGCCTCCTGGACAGATTAATACTCCGTCGACGCAGATGCATACGCCTGTGCCGCCACCTGCAACCGACAACACGCCAAAGAGTCCTATTGGTAAATTTCTGCGATACGTGGCGCTGAATCCCATCATAGTTGGTCACCACATCTTTATCGGGACTTTTGGATTTACGGTCATCATTGTAAGTAGTACTTTTCGAATGGAATGATAATCGCGAAGCGATACAAAGTTTTGCAAATTTACATAATTGTTTATCATCAATCACGAAGCGACATTTGAGTTTTTTGCAGTTGCTAAGCTAATAAACGTTAATCGCAAAGCGACATTTGATATTTTTAAGTTTCTAAGTCATTGAATGATAATCGCGAAGCGACAATTAAGTTTTTTGAAGTTGCTAAGCTTATATACGTTAATTGCGAAGCGACATTTGATATTTTTAAGTTTCTAAGTCATTGAATGATAATCGCGAAGCGACAATTGAGGTTTTTGAAGTTGCTAAACTAATAAACGTTAATTGCGAAGCGACATTTGATATTTTGAAGTTTCTAAGACATTGAATTATAATCGCGAAGCGACAATTGAGGTTTTTGAAGTTGCTAAGCTAATAAACGTTAATCGCGAAGCGACATTTGATATTTTGAAGTTTCTAAGACATTGAATTATAATCGCGAAGCGACAATTGAGGTCTTTGAAGTTGCTAAGCTAAGAAACGTTAATCGCGAAGCGACATTTGATATTTTGAAGTTTGTAAGTCATTGAATGATAATCGCGAAGCGGCAATTGAGGTTTTTGAAGTTGCTAAGCTAATAAACGTTAATCGCGAAGCGACATTTGATATTTTGAAGTTTCTAAGTCATTGAATGATAATCGCGAAGCGACAATTAAGTATTTTGAAGTTGCTAAGCTTATATACGTTAATCGCGAAGCGACTTTAGAGTTTTTTCAAAGTTCCTATTTATTTGACATTAATCGCGAAGCGACATTTGATATTTTGAAGTTTCTAAGTCATTCAATGATAATCGTGAAGCGACAATTGAGGTTTTTGAAGTTGCTATGCAAATAATCGTTAATTGCTAAGCGATCTTAAAGTTTTAAAGTTTCTAATTATTTGACATTAATTGCTAAGCGACATTTGATTTTTTGAGGTTTCTAAGTCTGAGAATGATAATTGCAACGCAACATTTGAGTTTTTTGAAGTTACTAAGCTAATAAACTTTAATCGCGAAGCGACCTTAGAGTTTTTTTTAAGTTTTTATTTATTTTACATTAATCGCGAAGCGACATTTGATATTTTGAAGTTTCTAAGTCATTGAATGATAATCGCGAAGCGGCAATTGAGGTTTTTGAAGTTGCTAAACTAATAAACGTTAATCGCGAAGCGACATTTGATATTTTGAAGTTTCTAAGACATTGAATTATAATCGCGAAGCGACAATTGAGGTTTTTGAAGTTGCTAAGCTAATAAACGTTAATCGCGAAGCGACATTTGATATTTTGAAGTTTCTAAGACATTGAATTATAATCGCGAAGCGACAATTGAGGTTTTTGAAGTTGCTAAGCTAATAAACCTTAATCGCGAAGCGACATTATATATTTTTAAGTTTCTAAGTCATTGAATGATAATCGCGAAGCGAAAATTGAGGTTTTTGAAGTTGTTAAACTAATAAACGTTAATCGCGAAGCGACATTTGATATTTTTAAGTTTCTAAGTCATTGAATGATAATCGCGAAGCGACAATTAAGTTTTTTGAAGTTGCTAAGCTTATATACGTTAATTGCGAAGCGACATTTGATATTTTTAAGTTTCTAAGTCATTGAATGATAATCGCGAAGCGACAATTGAGGTTTTTGAAGTTGCTAAACTAATAAACGTTAATTGCGAAGCGACATTTGATATTTTGAAGTTTCTAAGACATTGAATTATAATCGCGAAGCGACAATTGAGGTTTTTGAAGTTGCTAAGCTAATAAACGTTAATCGCGAAGCGAAATTTGATATTTTGAAGTTTCTAAGACATTGAATTATAATCGCGAAGCGACAATTGAGGTCTTTGAAGTTGCTAAGCTAAGAAACGTTAATCGCGAAGCGACATTTGATATTTTGAAGTTTGTAAGTCATTGAATGATAATCGCGAAGCGGCAATTGAGGTTTTTGAAGTTGCTAAGCTAATAAACGTTAATCGCGAAGCGACATTTGATATTTTGAAGTTTCTAAGTCATTGAATGATAATCGCGAAGCGACAATTAAGTTTTTTGAAGTTGCTAAGCTTATATACGTTAATTGCGAAGCGACTTTAGAGTTTTTTCAAAGTTCCTATTTATTTGACATTAATCGCGAAGCGACATTTGATATTTTGAAGTTTCTAAGTCATTCAATGATAATCGTGAAGCGACAATTGAGGTTTTTGAAGTTGCTATGCAAATAATCGTTAATTGCTAAGCGATCTTAAAGTTTTAAAGTTTCTAATTATTTGACATTAATTGCTAAGCGACATTTGATTTTTTGAGGTTTCTAAGTCTGAGAATGATAATTGCATAGCAACATTTGAGCTTTTTGAAGTTACTAAGCTAATAAACTTTAATCGCGAAGCGACCTTAGAGTTTTTTTTAAGTTTTTATTTATTTTACATTAATCGCGAAGCGACATTTGATATTTTGAAGTTTCTAAGTCATTGAATGATAATCGCGAAGCGGCAATTGAGGTTTTTGAAGTTGCTAAACTAATAAACGTTAATCGCGAAGCGACATTTGATATTTTGAAGTTTCTAAGACATTGAATTATAATCGCGAAGCGACAATTGAGGTTTTTGAAGTTGCTAAGCTAATAAACGTTAATCGCGAAGCGACATTTGATATTTTGAAGTTTCTAAGACATTGAATTATAATCGCGAAGCGACAATTGAGGTTTTTGAAGTTGCTAAGCTAATAAACCTTAATCGCGAAGCGACATTATATATTTTTAAGTTTCTAAGTCATTGAATGATAATCGCGAAGCGACAATTGAGGTTTTTGAAGTTGTTAAACTAATAAACGTTAATCGCGAAGCGACATTTGATTTTTTGAAGTTTCTAAGACATTGAATTACAATCGCGAAGCGACAATTGAGGTTTTTGAAGTTGCTAAGCTAATAAACGTTAATCGCGAAGCGACATTTAATATTTTGAAGTTTCTAGGACATTGAATTATTATCGCGGAGCGACAATTGAGGTTTTTGAAGTTGCTAAGCTAATAAACGTTAATCGCAAAGCGACATTTGATATTTTGAAGTTTCTAAGCTAATAAACGTTAATCGCGAAGCGACATTTTATATTTTGAAGTTTCTAAGACATTGAATTATAATCGCGAAGCGACAATTGAGGTTTTTGAAGTTGCTAAGCTTATATACGTTAATCGCGAAGCGACATTTGATATTTTGAAGTTTCTATGACATTGAATTATAATCGCGAAGCGACAATTGAGGTTTTTGAAGTTGCTAAGCTTATATACGTTAATCGCGAAGCGACATTTGATATTTTTAAGTTTCTAAGTCATTGAATGATAATCGCGAAGCGACAATTGAGTTTTTTGAAGTTGCTAAGCTAATAAACGTTAATCACAAAGCGACCTTAGAGTATTTTCAAAGTTTCTAATTATTTAACATTAATCGCGAAGCGACATTTGATATTTTGAAGTTTCTGAGACATTGAATTATAATCGCGAAGCGACAATTGAGGTCTTTGAAGTTGCTAAGCTAAGAAACGTTAATCGCGAAGCGACATTTGATATTTTGAAGTTTGTAAGTCATTGAATGATAATCGCGAAGCTACAATTGAGTTTTTTGAAGTTGCTAAGCTAATAAACGTTAATCGCGAATTGACCTTAGAGTTTTTTCAAAGTTTCTAATTATTTGACATTAATCGCGAAGCGACATTTGATATTTTGAAGTTTCTAAGTTATAGAATGATAATCGCGAACCGACAATTAAATTTTTTGAAGTTGCTAAGCTAATAAACGTTAATCACGAAGCGACCTTAGAGTATTTTTAAGTTTCTAATTATTTGACATTAATCGCGAAGCGACATTTGATATTTTGAAGTTTCTAAGACATTGAATTATAATCGCGAAGCGACAATTGAGGTCTTTGAAGTTGCTAAGCTAAGAAACGTTAATCGCGAAGCGACATTTGATATTTTGAAGTTTGTAAGTCATTGAATGATAATCGCGAAGCGGCAATTGAGGTTTTTGAAGTTGCTAAGCTAATAAACGTTAATCGCGAAGCGACATTTGATATTTTGAAGTTTCTAAGTCATTGAATGATAATCGCGAAGCGACAATTAAGTTTTTTGAAGTTGCTAAGCTTATATACGTTAATCGCGAAGCGACATTTGATATTTTTAAGTTTCTAAGTCATTGAATGATAATCGCGAAGCTGCAATTGAGGTTTTTGAAGTTGCTAAGCTAATAAACGTTAATCGCGAAGCGACATTTGATATTTTGAAGTTTCTAAGTCATTGAATGATAATCGCGAAGCGACAATTAAGTTTTTTGAAGTTGCTAAGCTTATATACGTTAATCGCGAAGCGACATTTGATATTTTTAAGTTTCTAAGTCATTGAATGATAATCGCGAAGCGACAATTGAGTTTTTTGAAGTTGCTAAGCTAATAAACGTTAATCACAAAGCGACCTTAGAGTATTTTCAAAGTTTCTAATTATTTAACATTAATCGCGAAGCGACATTTGATATTTTGAAGTTTCTGAGTTATTGAATGATAATCGCGAAGCTACAATTGAGTTTTTTGAAGTTGCTAAGCTAATAAACGTTAATCGCGAAGCGACATTTAATATTTTGAAGTTTCTAAGTCATTGAATGATAATCGCGAAGCGACAATTAAGTTTTTTGAAGTTGCTAAGCTTATATACGTAAATCGCGAAGCGATTTTAGAGTTTTTTTAAAGTTCCTATTTATTTGACATTAATCGCGAAGCGACATTTGATATTTTGAAGTTTCTAAGTCATTCAATGATAATCGTGAAGCGACAATTGAGGTTTTTGAAGTTGCTATGCAAATAATCGTTAATTGCTAAGCGATCTTAAAGTTTTAAAGTTTCTAATTATTTGACATTAATTGCTAAGCGACATTTGATTTTTCGAGGTTTCTAAGTCTGAGAATGATAATTGCAAAGCAACATTTGAGTTTTTTGAAGTTACTAAGCTAATAAACTTTAATCGCGAAGCGACCTTAGAGTTTTTTTTAAGTTTTTATTTATTTTACATTATTCGCGAAGCGACATTTGATATTTTGAAGTTTCTAAGTCATTGTATGATAATCACGAAGCGACAATTGAGTTTTTTGAAGTTGCTAAGTTAATATACGTTAATCGCGAAGCGACATTTGATATTTTGAAGTTTCTAAGTCATTGAATGATAATCACGAAGCGACAATTGAGTTTTTTGAAGTTGCTAAGCTAATAAACGTTAATCGCGAAGCGACATTTAATATTTTGAAGTTTCTAAGTCATTGAATGATAATCGCGAAGCGACAATTGAGGTTTTTGAAGTTGCTAAGCTAATAAACGTTAATCGCGAAGCGACATTTGATATTTTGAAGTTTCTAAGACATTGAATTACAATCGTGAAGCGATAATTGAGTTTTTTGAAGTTGCTAAGCTAATAAACGTTAATCGCGAAGCGACATTTGATATTTTGAAGTTTCTTAGTCATTGAATGATAATCGTGAAGCGATAATTGAGTTTTTTGAAGTTGCTAAGCAAATAAACGTTAATCGCGAAGCGACATTTGATATTTTGAAGTTTCTAAGTCATTGTATGATAATCGCGAAGCAACAATTGAGTTTTTTGAAGTTGCTAAGCTAACAAACGTTAGTCGCGAAGCGACATTTGATATTTTGAAGTTTCTAAGTCATTGAATGATAATCGCGAAGCGACAATTGAGTTTTTTGAAGTTGCTAAGCTAATATACGTTAATCGCGAAGCGACATTTGATATTTTGAAGTTTCTAAGTCATTGAATGATAATCACGAAGCGACAATTGAGTTTTTTGAAGTTGCTAAGCTAATAAACGTTAATCGCGAAGCGACATTTGATATTTTGAAGTTTCTAAGTCATTGAATGATAATCGCGAAGCGACAATTGAGTTTTTTGAAGTTGCTAAGCTAATATACGTTAATCGCGAAGCGACATTTGATATTTTGAAGTTTCTAAGTCATTGAATGATAATCGCGAAGCGACAATTGAGGTTTTTTGAAGTTGTTTAGCTAATAAACGTTAATCGCGAAGCGACATTTGATATTTTGAAGTTTCTAAGTCATTGTATGATAATCGCGAAGCAACAATTGAGTTTTTTGAAGTTGCTAAGCTAACAAACGTTAGTCGCGAAGCGACATTTGATATTTTGAAGTTTCTTAGTCATTGAATGATAATCGTGAAGCGATAATTGAGTTTTTTGAAGTTGCTAAGCTAATAAACGTTAATCGCGAAGCGACATTTGATATTTTGAAGTTTCTAACTCATTGTATGATAATCGTGAAGTGACAATTGAGTTTTTTGAAGTTGCTAAGCTAATAAACGTTAATCGCGAAGCGACATTTCATATTTTGCAGTTTCTAAGTCATTGAATGATAATCGCGAAGCGACAAATGAGTTTTTTGAAGTTGCTAAGCTAATAAACGTTAATCGCGAAGCGACATTTGATATTTTGAAGTTTCTAAGTCATTGAATGTTAATCGCGAAGCGACAATTGTGTATTTTTGAAGTTGCTTAGCTAATAAACGTTAATCGCGAAGCGACCTTAAAGTTTTTTTAAGTTCTTAATTTTTTGACATTAATCGCGAAGCGACATTTGATATTTTGAAGTTTCTAAGTCATTGAATGATAATCGCGAAGCGACAATATAGGTTTTTGAAGTTGCTTAGCTAATAAACGTTAATCGTGAAGCGACCTTAAAGTTTTTTTTTAAATTCCTAATTATTTGACATTAATTGCGAAGCGACATTTGATATTTTGAAGTTTCTAAGTCATTGAATGATAATCGCGAAGCGACAATTGAGTTTTTTGAAGTTGCTAATCTAATATACGTTAAATGCGAAGCGATCTTAGAGTTTTTTCAAAATTCATAATTATTTGACATTAATCGCGAAGCGTCATTTTAAATTTTGAAGTTTCTAAGTCATTGAATGATAATCGCGAAGCGACAATCGAGTTTTTTGAAGTTGCTTAGCTAATAAAAGTTAATCGCGAAGCGACTTTAGAGTATTTACAAAGTTTCTAATTATTTGACACTAATTGCAAAGCGACATTTGGTATTTTGAAGTTTCTAAGTCTTTGAATGATAATTGCGAAGCGACAATTGAGGTTTTTGAAGTTGCTAAGGTAATAAACGTCAATTGCCAAGCGGCCTTAGAGTTTTTTTAATGTTCCTATTTATTTGACATTATTTGCGATGTGACATTTCATATTTTGAAGTTTCTAAGTCATTGAATGATAATCACGAAGCGACAATTGAGTTTTTTGAAGTTGCTAAGCTAATAAACGTTAATCGCGAAGCGACATTTGATATTTTGAAGTTTCTAAGTCGTTGTATGATATGTGCGAAGCGACAATTGAGTTTTTTGAAGTTGCTAAGCTAATAAACGTTAATGGCGAAGCGACATTTTATACTTTGAAGTTTCTAAGTCATTGTATGATAATCGCGAAGCGACAATTGAGTTTTTTTAAGTTGCTAAGCTAATAAACGTTAATCCCTAAGCGACATTTGATATTTTGAAGTTTCTTAGTCATTGAATGATAATCGCGAAGCGACAATTATGTTTTTTGAAGTTGCTAAGCTAATATACGTTAATCGCGAAGCAACTTTAGAGTTTTTTCAAAGTTCCTATTTATTTGACATTAATCGCGAAGCGACATTTGATATTTTGAAGTTTCTAAGTCCTTGATTGATAATTGCGAAGCGACAATTGAGTTTTTTGAAGTTGCTAAGCTAATAAACGTTAATCTTGAAGTTCCCAATTATTTGACATTAATCGCGAAGCGATATTTGATATTTTGAAGTTCCTAAGTCATTGAATGATAATCGCGAAGCGACAATTGAGTTTTTTGAAGTTGCAAAGCTAATAAACGTTAATCACGAAGCGACCTTAGAGTATTTACAAAGTTTCTAATTATTTGAAGTTAATCGCGAAGCGTCATTTGATATTTTGAAGTTTCTAAGACATTGAATGCTAATTGCGAAGCGACAATTGAGGTTTTTGAAGTTGCTAAGCTAATAAACGTTAATCGCGAAGCGACCTTAGAGTTTTTTAAAGTTCTTAATTATTTGACTCTAATCGCGAAGCCTCATTTGATATTTTGAAGTTCCTAAGTCATTGAATGATAATCGCGAAGCGACAATTGAGGTTTTTGAAGTTGCTAAGCTAATAAACGTTAATCACGAAGCGACCTTAGAGTATTTTCAAAGTTTCTAATTATTTGACATGAATCGCGAAGCGACATTTGATATTTTGAAGTTTTAAGTCATTGAATGATAATCGCGAAGCGCCAATTGAGGTTTTTGAAGTTTCTTAACTAATAAACGTTAATCGTGAAGCGACCTTAGAATTTTTTTTAAAGATCCTAATTATTTGACATTAATTGCGAAGCGACATTTGATATTTTGAAGTTTCTAAGTCATTGATTGATAATCGCGAAGCTACAATTGAGTTTTTTGAAGTTGCTAAGCTAATAAACGTTAATCACGAAGCGACTTTAGAGTATTTTCAAAGTTTCTAATTATTTAACATGAATCGCGAAGCGACATTTAATATTTTGAAGTTACTAAGTTATTGAATGATAATCGCGAAGTGACAATTGAGTTTTTTGAAGTTGCTAAGCTAATAAACGTTAATCGCGAATCGACATTAGAGTTTTTTCAAAGTTTTTAATTATTTGACATTAATCGCGAAGCGACATTTGATTTTTTGAAGTTTCTAAGTCATTGAATAGTAATCGCGAAGCGACAATTGAGGTTTTTGAAGTTTCTATCATCATTGAATGATAATAGTGTACCTGAACTGTTCTTAACTGTTCTTAAAGTGTTCTAAGCTAGTCTTAAGTTTATTGAGGTGGTACCATTTAATATTGAGCTGTTCCAATGAATTTTAAAGTCATTTAAATTGTATCTAGTTGCATCTCAACTACACCTAAAGTGTTCTAAGCTGTTCCTAAGTGTACTGAGGTGTTTAAAACAGTACCAAGTTGTACTTGAATTGTTATTAATAGTATACTTAGAGATTTTTAGTAAATTTTTGCTTTTTTTGTTATGCAGAAAACATACTTTGAAATTTTATTGACTTTTAAAAAAAAAATTCTAAAGTCCAGAGGGATGAAACTTGGAATTCCAATTAAGTATCATTTATAAATTTGATTAGTATAAAGCTTCCTTAAGAATTTTGTAGTCTTGATTAGGTTATATTGGGTTACTATAGAATTGTTTGGGTTATATTAATAAAATTGTTACTTCTGCAATAAAACTATCTATTGAAGGTTGTGGTACAGTGCTTCCTGTAATATTGTAACGCTTTGATTTTATTTAGTTTGGTTTTAATGTTTCAGTATCTGAAAGGCAATTTAGGTGACTGCGTCTTTGGTTTCGTATTCCTGATGGAGGCCAGCACGCCATTTGTGTCGCTGCGTAGCGTCCTCTCACGCTTCCAAATGAAGTCGTCCAAATTGTATATGTACAACGGCTTCGCAATGCTAGTCGTATTCTTCCTATGCCGCGTGATTATGTTCCCATACGTCATGTACCTATACTCATCAGCAGCCAATTTAGACTACTTATCGGTGAGTGATAATTAAACCAAATTAAATTAATTAATAATTAAACATTTTGCAGGCAATCAAATCGCTTCCAACAGGTTGCAAAATCAGCATATTGATTTTAATGTTGCCTCAAGTGTATTGGTTCTGTTTGATGGTGAAAGGAGCAACTAAGATAATGAAAGATTCATCCATCCAGAGGGCATCATCAACTAGAAAGAAATCAACGGCCGGATCATAGCCCAAGGAGTCCGGCAAGTATTTTTACAAAAACAGGAATCTTCCCAAACCGGCAGTCATCCACAGATTTTAAAAAATTATCATCAATGTATTTTAATCATTAAAAAAAAACAAATCGGTGTGCTTCAAATCTAGGGAACAAGTGTTATTGTTTTATTGTTTTAATATTTATTTTAGTCGGTAGATGGCGCTCCAAACTATACGCGATTGTTTTTGTTGAATCTCTTTTGGATGAAGCCTAGGAAAGTATTAAGTGAAATTATAAGTAAGATGCATCAGTATTTTTCTTTTAATAGGAATTCCATTCGAATTGGAGGGGGTTTAGGTAGGTTATCGACCTAGGTGCTTCTCCCTCTCCGGTTATCACACCAGTGATTTAGTCATTAGATTTAATAATGCTTTTATTTTTTTATTATTATTATATTATTATTATTATTTTCTGATCAAAGACGAATTTAATTAAACAAAAGCTAGTTTTGTTATTATTTTTATTATTATTTTTGTCAAGACATTATTTTGTTTAATAAATACAAATGACCAATTTTGTTTTGTTATTTTTTTTGTTTTTTTTTTTGTTTTTTTTTTGTTTGCATTCCTGAAATCATGCCAACTTGATGATAATGTATGAAAATAGAGGGCGTTAATAATTTTATTTAAACTGACAATTTGCAACCAAGAATCCAGACAGAGCAACAAGTTTGTTATGAAAATTTGACATTTCTTCTAAAAAATGACAGTCACTTTCATTTATTAATTATTATTTGACATTTAATTTATGACGGTTTTTAGGAACATTGACTGTTTGACAGTTGGGCAACCGGTAATAATCCTGAAAATAGCAAAATAGATAGTATAAGAGTGCTTTGCTTACAAATATATGTTGCCAACTTGATAAACTAAATGTATGCACATATCTATCATTCACAATAATTATAAAAAAAAGCATGCCACTGATATTTTAAATATAAAAGCGTTGCTATATAAAATCATAGTTGGCATAAAAAACACGCCACTGGCTACTGGGATCTATATGTTAATAATAAATGCACAACAATGTATAGGCACGCCACTGCTGTGCTGCGCATGAAACTTTTTGTGTTTATAGTAATACCAGTACAGCCTGGCCTATGGAATGTAAATTAAATTGCCTATTATACCGGCCACGTACTGGGATTACTGTAATAAATTCTATATTATTATAACGAGGACTGAATCACTTTCGTGATTATTTCAATTGCACAATTTTCATGACTAAATCAAAACAAAATGGCGGCCGTGAAATCAAACAAAATGGCCGCTGTTTTGTTGTTGACAAAATGGCGGATTGCACTGATACCAACTTGATGATAAAGACATTTTGTTTGATTAACGTTTTGCTCAAAATGGCGGCCCCCTTTTTTATATAACTCAATGTCATACATGTGTATAATCAATGTATTATTTTTATTACCTTTACCAAGCTAATTCCAAAGAAGTTAGCTTTAAATGAAGCCAACTAGCATGATTTAATATAGCAGGAATTTGTTGTATTAAATCATGCTAATTGGTTTTAATCTTTAATATAGCAATGATGCTAATTCAAAACAAATATGTAAGCTGAGCTATTTATATGTAACCCTTTAACTTAGGAAATATTTACAAACACCATTATTACAGGGCATCCAACAAGAAAAATAAATGACTGTTTAGTAATTATTAACTGTGCTCTAGAGAGAAAGAGATTTATATGTATATGTGTATATAAGGGCTTCTCCACTGAGGTGTGCACAAGATGTTGTAACCCCTCGAATTTATTTTACTACTTCCCTTTTTACTCAACGAAAAAATGACTTTTTTAGATAAATATATTTCTTATATATGTTATATGACTGTATAAAAAAAATAAATAAATGTTTATAAACTTATTAATTGTTTTATTTGGCTACAAAATTGAAATTGTGATTGGGCTAAGCTAGCAACAAAAGTGAAATTTTAGGAAGAAACCATTATTTTTATTGAAATTGCTACTAAATAAGTGTTTAATTAAAGTATGCTGCAAATTATTTTCAAAAATTAAAGTTTAGGCTTTTTTGGTCTGCAAATATGGTTTGAAACTTGACTAAATTAATTAAAATAAACTAAATTTTCTATACGAATTATTTAATCTAAAACTAATACAAATAAAATGAGTTTTGTAATTATGTGGTTTGCAACTTGGTTAAAAACGGTTTGAAATTAGACTAAATAAGTTGCAGTAAACTATTTTTGCTTAATTAAATACTCGTTTTGAACATCAATAAAATAAGTTTTGTAGCAATTTGGTTTGTAACTCGACTAATAATGGTTTTGAACTTGGCAAATTTTTTTTTATGATTTTACTACAAAAACAAAATATTTTACAAAAAATAGTTTTTTATACAAATAAAAATAATTTTGTAGTATGCAACTTGGCTAAACAAGGTTTGAAGCTGTACTGAAATAGCTGCAAACGAGGCATTTCAAATGACTATAACTTAGTTAGAAGTGAAGTTAGAAACATGAATTTTGGTTTCAATATAGCTCATATATTGGGTTAAAATATGCCGTTTTTAGTTTTGTACTATCTTAAAGTAATTTGAAACTGTAACCGAATTTTTGGATTTGTCTTATTTTTCTTTGAAGGCTAAGAAGCATTTTAAATGGCTGTAACTTCGTTAGGAGTAAAGTTGGAACTATGAAATATAGTTTCAATTTAATGCAATTTGGTGCTACCATATTTTAATATCATTGGTACCAACTGCATAAATAATAAAAAAATTACACGTTTATTTTTGTATAAACTCAATTTGATTGACTTAATGTAAAGCAAGCTGGAAGAAGTTCATAAAACAAATAAATTTATGTTGGGAAGGTAATAATGTAATTTAAATACTTGTATGCTTGAGATCTTTATTTTCGACTAGTTTCGACTTATTTAGTCATCTTCAGGTATAATTTTTTTGTTGTTTTAATGTAGATGTATGGTGGTGACATCTGTGGTGTGACACACCACAGATGTCACCACCATACATCTACATTAAAACAACAAAAAAATTATACCTGAAGATGACTAAATAAGTCGAAACTAGTCGAAAATAAAGATCTCAAGCATACAAGTATTTAAATTACATTATTACCTTCCCAACATAACCTCAATGTATGCATCTCTGAATAACAACAAAATAAATAAATTTATATCTTTCAAACTATGCATTGAGTTTTAATGTAATTTGGTACCAACATACTTCAATATCATTGGTACTAATTATATAAAATTAGAAAATATTGACACGCTCATTTTTGTATAAACTCAGTTTGATTGACTTAATCTAAAGCAAGCTGGAGGTAGTAGGTAAAATAAATAAATTTATATCTTTCAAGATTTGTATTAAATTATGATGCAATTTGGTACCAACATATTTCAATATCAGTGGTACCAATTGTATAAAATTAGAAAATATTGACACGCTCATTTTTTTTATAAACTCACTTTGATTGACTTAATCGAAAGCAAGCTGGAGGTAGTTGGTAAAATAAATAAATTTATATCTTTCAAGATGTGCATTGAATTTTAATGCAATTTGGTACCAGCATACTCTAATATCATTGCTACCAATTGAATAAAATAAAAAAATATTGACACGCTCATTTTTGTATAAACTCAGTTTGATTGACTTGATCTAATGCAAGCTGGAGATAGTTAGTTCAAGAAATGCATTGAATTTTAAATAATTTTTTAAATATTGATATCAAAATTGATTATTCATTTATAACTTTTCTTAAGGTAAAGTTGGAAAGTTGCAAATCTGCAACAATAATGACATCTATGGTAACAATACTTAAAACAAATTTGATCAAAATTGATCAAAAAACAAAAAAGTTATGTCAGGTTTTGTGTTTAAAACAAAATTTGTTGAAATCAAAATTCATTCATTTATAACTGTTTTTGAGGTAAAGTTGGAAAGTTGTAAATTTGCAACAAAAATTACATCTACGGTAACTATGCTTAAAACAAATTTTATCAAAATTGATCAAAAAACAAAAAAGTTATGACAGGTTTTGTGTTTGAAACCAAATTTGTTGAAATCAAAATTCATTCATTTATAACTGTTTTTGAGGTAAAGTTGGAAAGTTGTAAATTTGCAACAAAAATTACATCTACGGTAACTATGCTTAAAACAAATTTTATCAAAATTGATCAAAAAACAAAAAAGTTATGACAGGTTTTGTGTTTGAAACCAAATTTGTTGAAATCAAAATTGATTAATTTATAACTTTTTTTGAGGAAAAGTTAGAAAATTAAAAATTTGCAACAATAATGACAACTAAGCTTAAAACAATTTGCATCAAAATTTATCAAAAAACAAAAAAGTTGTAACAAAATTGTTAAAAAATATTTGTCGCTTCACGATTGACAGATGTGTCACGCTAAGCATTAAATGCAATTAAAGTTTACATTGTCGCTTTGCGATTACTATGTCACGGTTGCACTTGAACTAAAAAAATAGTTGAGATACAATTTGTCGCATTGCGATTGACAGATGAGTCACGCTAAGCATTAAATGCAATTGAAGTTTACATTGTCGCTTCGCGAATACTATGTCACGGTCGCACTTGAACTAAAAAATTAGTTGAGATACAATTTGTCGCTTCACGATTGACAACTGAGTCACGCTGAGCATTAAATGCAATTAAAGTTTACATTGTCGCTTCGCGGTTACTATGTCACGGTTGCACTTGAACTAAAAAACTAGTTGACAAACAATTGGTCGCTTCGCGATTGACAGATGAGACACGCTAAGCATTAAATGCAATTGAAGTTTACATTGTCGCTTTGCGATTACAATGTCACGGTTGCACTTGAACTAAAAAAATAGCTGACATACAATTTGTCGCTTTGCAATTGACAGATGAGTCACGCTAAGCATTAAATGCAGTTGAAGTTTAAATTGTCGCTTCGCGATTACTATGTCACGGTCGCACTTAAATTAAAAAAATTTGTTGACAACAATTTGCCGCTTTGCAATTGACAGATGAGTCACGCTAAGCATTAAATGCAATTGAAGTTTAGATTGTCGCTTTGCGATTACTATGTCACGGTTGCACTTGAACTAAAAAAATAATTGACAAACAATCTGTCGCTTCGCGATTGACAAATGAGTCACGCTAAGCATTAAATGCAATTAAAGTTTACATTGTCACTTTGCGATTACTATGTCACGGTTGCACTTGAACTAAACAATTAGTTAACAAACAAATTGTCGCTTCGCGACTGACAGATGAGTCACGCTGAGCATTAAATGCAATTGAAGTTTACATTGTCGCTTCGTGATTACTATGTCACGGTTGCACTTGAACTAAAAAATTAGTTAACAAACAATTTGTCGCTTCGCGATTGACAGATGAGTCGAGCTAAGCATTAAATGCAATTGCAGTTTACATTGTCGCTTCACGATTACTATGTCACGGCTGCACTTGAACTAAAAAATTAGTTAACAAACAATTTGTCGCTTTGCGATTGACAGATGAGACACGCTAAGCATTAATTGCAATTGAAGTTTACATTGTCGCTTTGCGATTACTATGTCACGGTTGCACATGAACTAAAAAATTAGTTAACAAACAATTTGTCGCTTCGCGATTGACAGATGAGTCACGCTAAGCATTAAATGCAATTGAAGTTTACATTGTCGCTTTGCGATTACTATGTCACGGTTGCACTTGAACTAAAAAATTAGTTAACAAACAATTTGTCGCTTTGCGATTGACAGATGAGTCACGCTAAGTATTAAATGCAATTAAAGTTTACATTGTCGCTTTGCGATTACTATGTCACGGTTGCACTTGAATTAAACAATTAGTTAACAAACAATTTGTCGCTTCGCGATAGACAGATGAGTCACGCTGAGCATTAAATGCAATTGAAGTTTACATTGTCGCTTCGTGATTACTATGTCACGGTTGCACTTGAACTAAAAAATTAGTTAACAAACAATTTGTCGCTTCGCGATTGACAGATGAGTCGAGCTAAGCATTAAATGCAATTGAAGTTTACATTGTCGCTTCACGATTACTATGTCACGGCTGCACTTGAACTAAAAAATTAGTTAACAAACAATTTGTCGCTTTGCGTTTGACAGATGAGACACGCTAAGCATTAAATGCAATTGAAGTTTACATTGTCGCTTTGCGATTACTATGTCACGGTTGCACATGAACTAAAAAATTAGTTAACAAACAATTTGTCGCTTCGCGATTGACAGATGAGTCACGCTAAGCATTAAATGCAATTGAAGTATAAATTGTCGCTTTGCGATTGACAGACGAGACACGCTAAGCATTAAAAGCAATTGAAGTTTACAATGTCGTTTCGCGATTACTATGTCACGGTCGCACTTGAACTAAAAAAATTAGTTGACATACAATTTGTCGCTTCGCGATTGACAGATGAGTCACGCTAAGCATTAAATGCAATTGAACTTTAAATTGTCGCTTTGAAATTACTATGTCACGGTTGCACTTGAACTAAAAAAATAGTTAACAAACAATTTGTCGCTTCGCGATTGACAGATGAGTCACGCTAAGCATTAAATGCAATTGAAGTTTACATTGTCGCTTTGCGAATACTATGTCACGGTTGCATTTGAACTACAAAATTAGTTAACAAACAATTTGTTGCTTCGCGATTGACAGATGAGTCACGCTAAGCATTAAATGCAATTGAAGTTTAAATTGTCGCTTTGAAATTACTATGTCACGGTTGCACTTGAACTAAAAAATTAGTTAACAAACAATTTGTCGCTTCGCGATTGACAGATATGTCACGCTAAGCATTAAATGCAGTTGAAGTTTAAATTGTCGCTTTGCAATTACTATGTCACGGTCGCACATGAATTAAAAAAATTTGCAATTGACAGATGAGTCACGCTAAGCATTAAATGCAATTGAAGTTTACATTGTCGCTTTGCGATTACTATGTCACGGTTGCATTTGAACTACAAAATTTGTTAACAAACAATGTGTCGCTTTGCGATTGACAGATGAGTCACGCTAAGCATTAAATGCAATTGATGTTTACGTTGTCGCTTCGCGATTACTATGTCACGGTTGCACTTGAACTAAAAAATTAGTTGAGATAAACTTTATCGCTTTGCGATTGACAGTTGAGTCACGCTGAACATTAAATGCAATTGAAGTTTACATTGTCGCTTTGCGATTACTATGTCACAGTTGCACATGAACTAAAAAATTAGTTAACAAACAATTTGTCGCTTCGCGATTGACAGTTGAGTCACGCTAAGCATTAAATGCAATTGAAGTTTACATTGTCGCTTTGCGATTACTATGTCACGGCTGCACTTGAACTAAAAAATTAGTTGACATACAATTTGTCGCTTCGCGATTGACAGATGTGTCACGCTAAGCATTAAATGTAATTGAAGTTTACATTGTCGCTTTGCAATTACTATGTCACGGTTGCACTTGAACTAAAAAATTAGTTAACAAACAATTTGTCGCTTTGCGATTGACAGATGAGTCACGCATGATGCAATTAAAGTTTAAATTGTCGCTTAGCGATTACTACGTCACGGTAGCACTTGAATTTACAAAAATAGTTGACAACAATTTGTCGCTTCGCGATTGACAGATGAGTCACGCTAAGCATTAAATGCAATTGAAGTTTAAATTGTCGCTTCGCGATTACTATGTCGCGGCTGCACTTGAATTAAAAATTTAGTTAACAAACAATGTGTCGCTTCGCGATTGACAGATGAGTCACGCTAAGCATTAAATACAATTGAAGCTTACATTGTCGCTTTGCGATTACTATGTCACGGTTGCACATGAACTAAAAAATTAGTTAACAAACAATTTGTCGCTTCGCGATTGACAGTTGAGTCACGCTAAGCATTAAATGCAATTGAAGTTTACATTGTCGCTTTGCGATTACTATGTCACGGTTGCACTTGAACTAAAAAAATAGTTAACAAACAATTTGTCGCTTCGCGATTGACAGATGAGTCACGCTAAGCATTAAATGCAATTGATGTTTACATTGTCGCTTTGCGATTACTATGTCGCGGCTGCACTTGAACTAAAAAAATAGTTAACAAACAATTTGTCGTTTCGCGATTGACAGATGAGACACGCTAAGCATTAAATGCAATTGAAGTATAAATTGTCGCTTTGCGATTGACAGACGAGACACGCTAAGCATTAAAAGCAATTGAAGTTTACATTGTCGCTTTGCGATTACTATGTAACGGTTGCACTTGAACTAAAAAATTAGTTGACAAACAATTTGTCGCTTCGCGATTGACACATGAGACACGCTAAGCATTAAATGCAATTGAAGTTTACATTGTCGCTTTGCGATTACAATGTCACGGTTGCACTTGAACTAAAAAATTAGTTGACAAACAAATTGTCGCATCGCGATTGACAGATTAGTCACGCTAAGCATTAAATGCAATTGAAGTTTATATTGTCGCTTCGCGATTACTATGTTGCGGCTGCACTTGAACTAAAAAAATAGTTAACAAACAATTTGTCGTTTTGCGATTGACAGATGAGTCACTCTAAGCATTAAATGCAATTGATGTTTACATTGTCGCTTTGCGATTACTATGTCACGGTTGCACTTGAACTAAAAAATTAGTTAACAAACAATTTGTCGCTTTGCGATTGACAGATGAGTCACGCTAAGCATTAAATGCAATTGAAGTTTACATTGTCGCTTCGTGATTATTATGTCACGGTTGCACTTGAACTAAAAAATTAGTTAACATTCAATTTGTCGCTTTGCGATTGACAGATGAGTCACGTTAAGCATTAAATGCAATTGAAGTTTAAATTGTCGCTTTGCAATTACTATTAATTAATTGATCTAAAACAAGCTGAAGGTACTAGGTAAAATAAATAAATTTATAGCTTTCAAGATATGCATTGAATTTTAATGCAATTTGGTACCAACATACTTTAATATCATTGGTACTAATTGTATAAAATTAAAAAATATTGACACGCTTATTTTTGTATAAATTCAGTTTGATTGACTTAATATAAAGCAAGCTGAAGGTAATTGGTAAAATAAATAAATTTATAACTTTCAAGATATGCATTGAGTTTTGATGCAATTTGGTACCAACATACTCTAATATCATTGGTACCAATTGTATAAAATTAGAAAATATTGACACAATTATTTTTGTATAAACTTAATTTGATTGACTTAATCCAAAGCAATCTAGGGGTAGTTGGTAAAATAAATAAATTTATATGTTTCAAGAAATGCATTGAATTTTAGTGCAATTTGAAACCACCATACGTCAATATCATTGGTACCAACTCTATAAAGTTTGAAAATATTGACACGCTCATTTTTGTATAAACTCAATTTGATTGACTTAAACTAAAGCAAGCTGGAGGTAGTAGGTAAAATAAATTAATTTATATCTTTCAAGATATGCATTGAATATTAATGCAATTTTGTACCAACATACTTTAATATCATTGGTACCAATTGTATAAAATTAGAAAATATTGACACGGTCATTTTTGTATAAACTCATATTGATTGACTTAATCCAAAGCAAGCTGGAGGTAGATGGTAAAATAAATAAGATTATATCTTTTAAGATATGCATTGAATTTTAATGCAATTTGGTACCAACATACTTTAATATCATTGCTACCAACTGTATAAAATTAAAAAATATTGACACGCTCATTTTTGTATAAACTCAGGTTGATTGACTTAATCTAAAGCAAGCTGGAGGCAGTAGGTAAAATAAATAAATTTATATCTTTCAAGATATGCATTGAATTTTATTGCAATTTGGTATCAGCATACTTTAATATCATTGCTAATAATTCTATAAAATTAGAAAATATTGACACGGTAATTTTTGTATAAATTCATTTTGATTGACTTAATCTAAAGCAAGCTCAAGGTAGTTGGTAAAATAAATAAATTAATATCACCGCTATCAATTGTATAAAATTTTACGTAAGAATTGAGTTCTTTTTAACAGATTTTATATAAGAATTGCATTTTATAAGCAACTTTCATTGGATTTGTATGCAAAAAAATTGTTTGTTAAGCGATTTTTAATAGCATTTCTACAATAAATGCTTATTTGATTAGTTTTGTGCAAGAATTAAGCAGTTTTTAAAAGATTTTACACAATTTAACATTTTTTATTAATTTTATAAGAGAATGAAACAATTTTTAACAGATTTTAGACAAAAATAACGTTTTATAGCAATTTATAACGGATTTTTTCAATAAATGTGTTTGATGAGCGATTTTTAAAAGATTTTAGTTGCATCAAATGTATTTTTATCATATTTTATTAGTTCTAAGGGAGAATTAGGGAGTGTTTAAAATTTTTTTTAATAAAAATTGCATTTTATAAGCAAATTATAAAAATTTGTTTGCAATAAATGTGCTTATTGAGCGATTTCTGATAGTATTGATGTGATAAATGCATTTTTTATCATATTTTATTAGTCTTGCGTAAGAATTAAGCTTTTTTAAACAGATTTTATAAAACAAATGCATTTTATAAGCAAATTTTATTGGATTTGTTTGCAATAAATGTGTTTGTTGAGCGATTTTTAATAGAATGTAGGCGATAAATGAAATTTTCTTTATATTTTATTAGTTTTATGCAAAAATGAAGCAGTTTTTTAATATATTTTATTAATTTTATAAGAGAATGAAACAATTTTTAACAGATTTTATACAGAAATAGCGTTTTATAGCAATTTATAATGATTTTTTTGCAATAAATGTGTTTTATGAGCGATTTTTAAAAGATTTTAGTTGCATCAAATGTATTTTTATCATATTTTATTAGTTTTAAGGGAGAATTAAGGAGTTTTTAAAAGATTTTTTTAATAAAAATTGTATTTTATAAGCGAATTATAAAAATTTGTTTGCAATAAATGTGTTTATTGAGCGATTTCTGATAATATTGATGCAATAAGTGCATTTTTTTATCATATTTTATTAGTTTTACGTGAGAATTAAGCTTTTTTAACAGATTTTATAAAAGAAATGCATTTTATAAGCAAATTATATTGGGTTTGATTGAAAAAAATTGTTTGTTGAGCGATTTTTAATAGAATTTTTGCGATAAATGAGTTTTTTATCACATTTTATTAGTTTTAAGCAAGAGTTAAGCAGTTTTTTATAATATTTTATTAATTTTATAAAAGAATGAAACAATTTTTAACAGATTTTATACAGAAATAGCGTTTTATAGCAATTTATAATGAATTTTTTGCAATAAATGTGTTTGTTGAGCGATTTTTAATGAATGTTATGCAATAAATAAATTTTTATCATATTTTAATAGTTCTAAGAGAGAATTAAGGAATTTTTAAAACAAATTTTTAATAAAAATTGTATTTTATAAGCGAATTATAAAAATTTGTTTGCAATAAATGTGTTTATTGAGCGATTTCTGATAGTATTGATGCGATAAGTGCATTTTTTATCATATTTTATTAGTTTTACGTGAGAATTAAGCTTTTTGAAACAAATTTTATATAAGAAATACATTTTAAAAGCAAATTTTATTTGATTTGTTTGCAAAACTTTGTTTGTTGAGCGATTTTTAATAAAATTTATGCGATATATGCCATTTTTATCATATTTTATTAGTTTCATGCAAAAAATAAGCAGTTTTTTAACATTTTTATTAATTTTATAAGAGAATAAAACAATTTTTAACAGATTTTAGACAAAAATAACGTTTTATAGCAATTTATAACGGATTTTTTCAATAAATGTGTTTGATGAGCGATTTTTAAAAGATTTTAGTTGCATCAAATGTATTTTTATCATATTTTATCAGTTCTAAGGGAGAATTAAGGAGTTTTTAAAAGATTTTTTTAATAAAAATTGTATTTTATAAGCGAATTAAAAATATTTTTTTTGCAATAAATGTGTTTATTGAGCGATTTCTGATAATATTGATGCGATAAGTGCATTTTTTAATAATTTTTTATTAGTTTTACGTGAGAATTAAGCTTTTTTAACAGATTTTATAAAGCAAATGCATTTTATAAGCAAATTATATTGGGTTTGATTGAAAAAAATTGTTTGTTGAGCGATTTTTAATAGAATGTAGGCGATAAATGAAATTTTCTTTATATTTTATTAGTTTTATGCAAAAATGAAGCAGTTTTTTAATATATTTTATTAATTTTATAAGGGAATGAAACAATTTTTAACAGATTTTATACAGAAATAGCGTTTTATAATGAATTTGTTGCAATAAATGTGTTTGTTGAGCGATTTTTAATACATTTTATGCAATAAATGTATTTTTATCATAATTTCATTAGTTTTAAAGGAGAATTAAACAATTTTAAAAAGATGTTTCATATAAAAATTGCATTTTATAAGCAAATTATAAAGATTTGTTTGCAATAAATGTGTTTGTTAAGCGATTTTTAATAGATCATGCAATAAATGCATTTTTTATTATAATTATATTTTATAAGTTCTAAGGGATAATTTAAAAAAAAATTATATAAAATTTGTATTTTATAAGCAAGATGTAAATATTTGTTTGCAATAAATGTGTTTATTGAGCGATTTCTGATAATATTGATGCAATAAGTGCATTTTTTTATAATATTTTATTAGTTTTATGTGAGAATAAAGCTTTTTTAACAGATTTTGTAAAACAAATGCATTTTATAAGCAGATTTAATTGAATTTGTTTGCAAAAAAATTGTTTGTTGAGCGATTTGTAATAGAATTTATGCGATAAATGTATTTTTTTATCATATTTTATTAGATTTATGCGAGAGTTAAGCAATTTTTTATCATATTTTATTAGTTTTATAAAATAATGAAACAATTTTCAACAGATTTTATACAGAAATAGCGTTTTATAGTAATTTATAATGGATTTTTTGCAATAAATGTGTTTGTTGAGCGATTTTCAATAAATTTTATGCAATAAATAAATTTTTATCATATTTTAATAGTTCTAAGTGAGAATTAAGGAGTTTTTAAAAGATTTTTTTAATAAGAATTGCATTTTATAAGCGAATTACAAAGATTTGCTTGCAATAAATGTGATAAGTGCATTTTTATCATATTTTATTAGCTTTACGTGAGAACTAAGCTTTTTTTAACAAATTTTATATAATAATTGCATTTAATAAGCAAATTTTATTGGATTTGTTTGCAAAAACTTTGTTTGTTGAGCGATTTTTAATAGAATTTATGCGATAAATGCATTTTTTTATCATATTTTATTAGTTTTATGCAAAAATTAAGCAGTTTTTTAATATATTTTATTAATTTTATAAGAGAATGAAACAATTTTTAACAGATTTTATACAAAAATAACGTTTAATAGCAATTTATAACGGATTTTTTTCAATAAATGTGTTTGATGAGCGATTTTTAAAAAATTTTAATTGCATTAAATGTATTTTTATCATATTTTATTAGTTCTAAGGGAGAATTAGGGAGCGTTTAAATTTTTTTTTAATAAAAATTTCATTTTATAAGCAAATTATAAAAATTTGTTTGCAATAAATGTGTTTATTGAGCGATTTCTGATAGTATTAATGCGATAAATGCATTTTTTTAATCATATTTTATTAGTTTTACGTGAGAATTAAGCTTTTTTAACAGATTTTATAGAACAAATGCATTTTATAAGCAAATTTTATTGAATTTGTTTGCAAAAAAATTGTTTGTTGAGCGATTTTTAATAGAATGAGAATCAAATGTTTATTTATCATATTTTATTAGTTCTAAAGGAGAATTAAGAAATTTTTAAAAGATTTTTTAATAAGAATTGCATTTTATAAGCAAATTATAAAGATTTGTTTGCAATAAATATGTTTATTGAGCGGTTTTTGGTAGTATTAATGCGATAAATGCATTTTTTATCATATTTTATTAGTCTTAAGTAAAAATTAAGTTTTTTTTAACTGATTTTATATAACAAATGCATTTTATAAGTAAATTTTTTTTGGATTTGTTTGCAAAAAATTTGTTTGTTGAGCGATTTTTAATAGAATTTATGCTATAAATGCATTTTTTTATCATATTTTATTAGTTTTATGGAAGAATTAAACAGTTTTTATCATATTTTATGTATTTTATAAGAGAATGAAACAATTTTTAACAGATTTTATACAAAAATAGCAATTTATAATGGATTTTTTGCGATAAATGTGTTTGTTGAGCGATTTTAAATAAATGCTATGCAATAAATGCATTTTTTAATAGATTTTATAAAAGGATTGCATTTTATAAGCAAATTTTATTGGATTTGTTTGCAATAAATATGTTTGTAGAGCGATTTTTATCAGAATTTATGCGATCAATGCAGTTCTTATCATAATTTATTAATTTCATGCAATAAATGCGTTTTTTTATCATATTTTATTAGTTTTAATGAAAAATTAAGCAATTTTTATTTTTTTTTATATATAAGACTTGCAGCCAATTATAAAAAATTGTTTGCAATACATGTTTTTATTGAGCGATTTTTGATAGTATTGATGCGATAAGTACATTTTTATCATGTTTTATTAGTGTTACGTACGATTTGAGCTTTTTTAACAGATTTCATATAAAAATTGCATTTTATAAGCAAATTTGATTGGATTTGTTTGCAAAAAAATTGTTTGTTGAGCGATTTTTAATAAAATTTATGCAATAAATGCGTTTTCCATCAAATTTTATTAGTTTTATGCAAGAAATAACAATTTTTAAAAGATTTTACACAAAAACTGCGTTTTGTAAGCGATTTAGAATGTATTTGTTGCAATAAATGTGTTTGTTGAACAATTATAAATAAAATTCATAAAATTAATGCTTTTATTAAAATATTTTATTAGTTTTACGCAAGAATTAAACAATTTTTAACAGGTTTTATGTAAAAATATGCTTTTTATAAGCGAATTATATTGTATTTTTGCAAGAAATGTATTTCTTGGGCGATTTTTGAAAGATTTTATGCAATAATTGCGTTTCCAATCATATTTTATTAATTAGTTAAGCAATTTGTAACATATTTTATAGCAAAATTGCGTTTTATAAGAAAATTTTAGTTACTTTTTATGTTTGTTGAGCGATATTTAATAGAATTTTTGAAATAAATGCATAGTTTATTAAATTTTATTAATTTTACGCAAAAATTGAGTAATTATTTACAAATTTTAATTACAAATAAATTTTATAAGCAAATTTTGTTTGGTTCTTTGCGATTAATGAATTTTGTTAAGCGTTTTATAAGCGAATTATAATGTATTTATTGCAATATATGTGTTTGTGGAGCAATTTTTATAAGAATTTTACAGTTTTTAACAGGTTTTTAACAAAAATTGCAGGTTATAAGCGAATTATAATGTTTTTTGAGCAATTTTGAATAAGATTATGCAATAAATGCATTTTTACCATATTTTGCCAGAATTAAGCAAATTTTAAACAAATTTTATGCAAAAATTGACTTTAATAAGCAAATTATATTCAAATGTTTTTTTTGTTATTGTGAGCGGTTGGTTTATACTTGTACCTATCCAAATGTTTGTTATCAAGAAATTAGAATAGTTTTCCACTTTTGGTATTTCTGTAGCTACAACATGAAAAATAATAGAGAACAAATGTCATAAATCAGAGAACCAATTTGTGGATAGCAAACTTTTGGGCGCGTTTCATTTAGAAGCAAGTGAGAACGCTACGCAACGACACGAATAGCGTGCTGGCATCCATCAGGAATACGAAACCAAAGACGCACCTAAATTGCCTTTCAAATACTAAATCATTAAAACCAAACTAAATAAAATCAAAGCGTTACAATATTACAGGAAGCACTATACGACAACCTTCAATACATAGTTTTATTGCAGAATTAACAATTATATTAATATATTCCAAACAATTCTATAGTAACCCAATGTAATACTACAGATTTCTTAAGGAAGCTTTATACTAATAAAATTTATAGATGATACTTAATTGGAATTTCAAGTTTTATCCCTCAAGTCAATAAAATTTTAAAGTATATGACAAAAAAAAGCAAAAATTTACTAAAACTCCCTAAGTATACTATTAATAACAATTCAAGTACAACTTGGTACTGCTTTAAACACCTCAGTACACTTAGGAACAGCTTAGAACACTTCAGGTGTAGTTGAAATGCAACTAGATACAATTTAAATTACTTCAAAATCCATTGGAACAATTCAATATTAACTGGTACTACCTCAACAAACTTAAGACTAGCGTAGAGCACTTTAAGAACAGTTAGGAACAGTTCAGGTACACGTAAGAACACATTAGAGCAACTTATACGCAATTTATATCAACTAAGTAACACAATTAACGTTTGTTAGATTAGCAACTTCAAAAAACTCAAATGTCGCTTCGCGATTATCATTCAATGACTTAGACTTCAAAATATTAAATGTCGCTTTGCGATCATGTTAAATAATTAAGAACTTGAAAAAAACTCTAAGATTGCTTTGCAATTAACGTTTATTAGCTTAGCAACTTCAAAAAACTCAATTGTGGCTTTTCGATTATCATTCAATGACTTAGAAACTTCAAAATATTGAATGTCGCTTCGTGATTTTAAGAGAGTTTTAAACATTTTTAAGCGGTTTTTGCAATAAATAGGTTTGTTGAGAGATTTATGATAGAACTGATGCAATAACGCATTAAGTTTTATAAGTTTTATGTAAGAGTTTAATTAAAAATAAGTTTTTATACAAAAATTTGTTTAATAGGCAGTTTTTTTAATTTTTTGTTGCAATAAATGTGTTTCTTGAGCGATTTTTATACAATTTGTGCGATAAATACATTTCTTCATATTTTATTAGTTTTAGGCAAGAATTAAGCAATTTTCAACAGATTTCTTACTATAGTTGCATTTTATGGATGATTTTTAATGAAATTTATTTTTTAAATAAGTTTGTTGAGCGATTTTTTGACATTTTTAATTAGTTTTGTATATAAGGATTGCGTTTTATGAGCAAATTATAATAGATTATTTGAAAAAAACGTGTCTACTGAGCAATTTTTATACGCATTTTATGAGCGAAAATTACGTTTTGATACCGATTCCATACGAGAATTGTATTTATAAGCCAATTACAATTTTTTTTTTTAGAAATTTAGTTGCAAAGCTATTTTTTTCCAAACTGTCAATAAGAAACAGTTGCCTTCTTTGTCTGAGGCTTATAACCCAAATATTTAGTCAAAGCAGTCTTTTCGTGTTTACAAAGTATACCCATAAATCATCTACCTAACATGCCCTACCAAGCAAAAGAAAGGATCAGCGGTAGGGCCCCCCGATCACATAACCTTGGTAACAACTCGTCATTTGTTGTGTTGTGGGTGTGGGCCCCCAATAATTATCACCAAAAACACTCACATTTTAAACGCAAGAAACATACACAAACCAAAACTGAGCCCCAAAAAAACACGAAACACAAACGTCAATATATGTAGGTTATCAAACAAAAAATTACAAATTGATCAAATAGGAGCTAAAAATTGTTACTCACATAACATATCCAATCTCAGAACCACACAAATCGTATTAGTTTTCCTCAATTTTAATACAATATTTTGTAAACAAACCCATTTAGGTTAGTGAATGGGGCCATACTCATATCATCAAAATTGAACTATTTGGTGACTTAATATCATCATATACCTTCATATATGATACCTGAAATACGATTAGGATTCATTTTTTATAGTTTCCACACTGTAATTAGTAAATGCTTGCATTAAGGTTACGTGAAGGGGCGATTGCCGTATCAACAGATTGGGATAAGTTAGAGATTTTCTGTGATTGGAATTGCGAATAAGGGGTCAAATTATGCCGAATTGGTTATTTACACCTTGTCAATTAATTAATTAATTTTAATAATTAATTTAATAAAATTTGCTTATAGTATTAACAATCTGATCGTTTTGATTTGTTTCTGATTATTACACAATTATTCCATATTAATTTCATTTTGATTGAATAACGTTTAATATTTTTTTGAAGGTTTTATGTATTTAGTTAATCAGAATATTATTATATGATAATATAATTACAACCATCGTAAAGCTGAGATTTTTCTGTATAGACTTCTATAATGTTGGGCCCCAAAAGTGCTGTTTCGGTGATGAAAATGCGATTTGTAAATTTTCAGTTCGTTTCAAATTCGGCCGTTGTATGCGAGGATATAAATATAAGTACGCGTGACCTTCGAGCTCAGTCAGTGTTTGTCGGTCTTGGTGTACGTATGTGCTTGTGCCGTGTTGTGTTGTGTTGTGCTAGGAGACGCTACTCTTTGGATTAAATTGGTGCAGGATTATTCTCAATTAATTAAAGGTAATTGTTTTCTATATCAGCTGATTTGTATGTATGTTAATTATAAATTTAATTAATAAAAATAATTTTGCATTTTTATTATAATTTTGTGACTTTTCTGAAACGTCTAATGCCATTTTAATAGTTTGTGGGTAAATCATGACAGTTTATGATAGTTTGTGAACAAATGTGGATTAATCATGATACTTTGTAGGCAATTGTCTTTATTGAGCATTTTAGGATACTAGTTTGACAGTTTCTAGGTAAATCATGACAGTTTATAGACAAATTATAACAGTTCGTAAACAAAAGTCTAGTTTATGGACTAATTGTGTCAGTTTGTGGATAAATTGTGCTAGTTTGTGAACAAATTGTGATACTTTGTAAGCAATTGTTTTTATTGATCATTTTAGTGTATTGGATTAACATTTTATGGACATATTATAACAGTTTATGGACAAATCATGACAGTTTGTGAACAAAGCATGAAATTTTGTGAGTATTGGTTTGACAGTTTATGGGTAAATATGACAGTTTATGGGTAAATATGACAGTTTGTGGACAAATTATGTCAGTTTGTGGACAAATCATGACAATTTGTGGACAAAGCATAAAATTTTGTGGACAATTTTGTTTAATATCTATTTTAGGGTATTGGTTTCACAGTTTATAGACAAATCATGACAATTTATGGAGAATTCATGACAGTTTGTGGACAAATTATGACAGTTTGTAGACAAAACATACAATTTTGTAATCAATTTTTTTATTATCTATTTTAGGGTATTGGTTTGACAGTTTATAGATAAATTATGATAGTTTATGGACAAATCATAACAGTTTGTGGACAAATTATGACAGTTTGCAGACAAAACATACAATTTTGTGGACAATTCTTTAATATCTAATTTAGGCTATTGGTTTGACAGTATATAGTTAAATTATGACAGTTTATGGATAAATCATGACAGTTTGTGGACAAATTATGACAGTTTATGGACAAATTATGACAGTTTGTGGACAAAACATATAATTTTGTGGACAATTTTCTTTAATATTTAATTTAGGGTATTGGTTTGACAATTTATAGGTAAATTATGACAGTTTTTTGACAAATCATGACAGTTTGTAGACAAATTTTGACAGTTTGTAGACAAAACTTAAAATTTTGTGGACAATTTTTGTTAATATTCAATTTAGGGTATTGATTTGACAGTTTATAGGTAAGTTATAACAGTTGTTGGACAAATTATGACAGTTTGTGGACAAATTATGACAGTTTGTGGACAAAACATAAAATTTTGTAGACATTTTTCTTTAATATTTAATTTAGGGTATTAGTTTAACAGATTATAGGTAAATTATGACAGTTTTTGGACAAATCATGACAGTTTGTGGACAAATTATGACAGTTTGTGTACAAAACATAAAATTTTGTGGACAATTTTCTTTAATATTTAATTTAGGGTATTGGTTTGACAGTTTATAGGTGAATTATGACAGTTTTTGGACAAATTATGACAGTTTGTGGATAAAACATAAAATTTTGTGGACAATTTTCTTTAATATTTAATTTAGAGTATTGATTTGATAGTTTATAAGTAAATTATGACAGTTTATGGACAAATCATGACAGTTTGTGGACAAATTATGTCAGTTTGTGGACAAATCATGACAGTTTGTGGACAAAACATGAAGTTTTGTGGACAATTTTCTTTAATATTCAATTTAGGGTATTGGTTTGACAGTTTATAGGTAAGTTATGACAGCTTTTGGACAAATCATGACAGTTTGTGAACAAATTATGACAGTTTGTGGACAAAACATAAAATTTTGTGGACAATTTTCTATAATATTCAATTTAGAGTATTGGTTTGACAGTATATAGGTAAACAATGACAGTTTTTTGGACAAATCATGACAGTTTGTGGACAAATTATGACAGTTTGTGGACAAAACATAAAATTTTGTAAACAATTGTTTTTAATATCTATTTTAGAGTATTGGTTTGACAGTTTATAGATAAATTATGACAGTTTATGGACAAATCAGGACAGTTTGTTGACAAATTATGACAGTTTGTGGATAAATCGTGACAATTTGTGAACAAAATATAAAATTTTGTAAACAATTTTCTTTAATTTTTATTTTAAAGTATTGGCTTGACTGTTTATAGGTAAATTATGACAGTTTATGGACAAATCATGACAGTTTGTGGACATAACATAAAATTTTGTGGACAATTTTTTTAAATATCTATTTTAGGATATTGGTTTGACAGTTTATAAGTAAATTATGACAGTTTTTGGACAAATCATGACAGTTTGTGGACAAATTATGACAGTTTGTGGACAAAACATAAAATTTTGTGGACAGTTTTGTTTAGTATCTATTTTAGAGTATTGGTTTGACAGTATATAGGTAAACTATGACTGTTTTTGGACAAATCATGACAGTTTGTGAACAAATTATGACAGTTTGTGGACAAAACATAAAATTTTTAAACAATTTTTTTTAGTATCTATTTTAGAGTATGGGTTTGACTGTTTATAGGTAAATTATGACAGTTTATGAATAAATCATGACAGTTTGTGGACAAATTATGACAGTGTGTATACAAAACATAAAATTTTGTAAACAATTTTTTTAATATCTATTTTAGAGTATTGGTTTGACAGTTTATTGGTAAATTATGACAGTTTATGGACAAATCATGACAGTTTGTACAGTTTGTGGACAAAATATAAATTTTTGTGGACAATTTTCTTTAATATCTAATTTAGGTTATTGGTTTGACAGTATATAGTTAAATTATGACAGTTTATGGACAAATCATGACAGTTTGCGGACAAATTATGACAGTTTGTGGACAAATCATGACAGTTTGTGGACAAAACATAAAATTGTATAGACAATTTTCTTTAATATCTATTTTAGGGTATTGGTTTGACAGTTTGTGGGTAAATCATGACAGTTTAAAGACAAATTATGACAGTTTGTGAACAAATCATGACAGTTGGGGGCCAAACATAAAATTTTGTGTACAATTTTTTTTTTCTGTTTTAGGGTACTGGTTTGACAGTTTATGGGTAAATTATGATCGTTATTTGCAATAAATGAGTTTGTTGAGCAATTTTTACTAGGATTTATGTAATAATTGCGGTTTGTATCTTATTTTATTAGTTTTACGTGAGAATTAAGCAATTTTTAACAGATTCTACACAAGGATTGCGTTTTATAAGCAATTTATAATGTATTTATTGCAATAAATGTGTTTCTTAGACGATTTTGTTATATCTTATTAGTTTAACATAAAAATTGATTAAAATTTAACGAATTTTATACAAAAATTGCGTTTAATAAACGAATTGTAATAGATTTGTTGTGGTTAACATGGTTTTTGAGCGATTTTTAATAGGATTTATGAAATACATGCATTTCTTGTAATATTTTATTAGTTTCACACGAGAATTTGATGCGATTTATTTGATAGTGTTTGTGTACTTTGTGGACAATTCTTGATACTTTGTAGACAATTTTCTTTAATGGTCGGTTAGGATTATATTTGGCAGTTTACGGTTAAATTAAGATAGTTTGTGGGCAAACTATGGCAACTTACGGACAAATTATGACAGTTTGTAAACAAATGTTGACAGTTTTTGAACAAAACATTACAATTTGTTGTCTAATCAAAACGATTTGTGAACAGTTTTGTTTTAATTTCTTTCAGAACATTTATTTGAGATTTAATAGTTTACGACTAAATTAAAATAGATTGTGGACAAACACATTTTATGGACAAATGATGACAGTTTGTGGACAATAGTCTATTTTAGGGTGATTTTTTGACAGTTTATGGATAAATTATAACAGGTTATTGTCAAAATCATGACAGTTTATGGACAAAACATGAAATTCTATGGACAATTCTTATTAATGTCTACTTTAGGGTATTGGTTTGATAGTTATTGATTAAATCATGACAGTTTATAGAGCAATCATGACAGTTTGTGGACAAATCATGACAGTTTGTGGACAAATCATGACAGTTTATGGACAAATCATGACAATTTATAGACAAATCATGACAGTTTGTGGACAAATCAGGACAGTTTGGGGACAAATCATGGCAGTTTATGGATAAAACATGAAACTTTGTGTATAATTTTTTTAATGTTTAGTTTAGGGTTTGAGTTTGACGGTTTATGTGTAATACATGAGAGTTTGTGGACAAAACATGACAGTTTGTAGACAAAACATGAAACTTTGTTGATAATTCTTTTTAATGTTTGTTTTAGAGTATTGGATTGACAGTTTATTGTTAAATCATAACAGTTTATAGACAAATCATGACAGTTTATGGACAAATCAAGACAATTTGTGGACAAAACCTGTAATTTTATGGACAATTCTCTTTAAAGTCTATTTTTGGGTATCGGTTTGACAGTTTATGGGTAAATCATGACAGTTTATAGACAAATTAAAACAGTTTGTGGACAAATTATGGTATATTGTGGACAGGTTTTTTTATTGACCATTTTAGTGTATTGTTGTGACAGTTTGTAGGTAACTCCATTGTGTACAAATTTCATACTAATACAATATATAGTTACGTAATTTTTGTTAACTTATGTATTTTACATATAATTACTAAAAGACGTTAAGAAACTAATTAAAACAAAAAGTATCGAATCAAATTAGTTCAAATTTACACTAATTAAGAAACCTATTAGTGACTAGAAGTAAAAGTTAGGTAATTTTTAACGTTTTTGCCTGTAAATTAAAACCTAATTAGGCAATTTGTACCAAATTTGTTATATAGTAGCTACAAGTGTTGCTGCTCATAATAAAATAGTAATAGTTGTAACAATATTACGATAAATTAGTATTTCAAGCGTAATATAAGCAAAAATTCCGTAATTTTTAACGTTTTTTGCAGTAAAATGAAATCTAATCGGCCAATTTGTACTACATTTGCTACATAGTAGCTACAAGTGTTGCTGCTCATATTAAAATAGTAAAAATTGTAAGTATATTACGTCAAACTAGTATTTCAATCACAAAAAAAATCCGTAATTTTTCACATTTTTGTCCGTAAATTAAAATTAATCTGCCAATTTGTACCAAATTTGCTATATAGTAGCTACAAATGTTGCTGCTTATAATAAAATTATAAAAGTCGTAATTATATTACAATAAATTTGTACTTCAAGCACAACATGAGCAAAAATTCCGTAATTTTCAACATTTTTGTCCGTAAATTGAAATCTAATCGGCTAATTTTTACCAAATTTGCTACATAGTAGCTACAAGTGTTGCTGCTCATAATAAAATAATAAAAGTCGTAACTATATTACAAGAAATTTGTATTTCAAGTAAAATAAAACCAAAAAATCCGTAATTTTTAACATTTTTGCCCGTAAATTAAAATCTAATCTGCCAATTTGTACCAAATTTGCTACATAGTAACTACAAGTGTTGCTGCTCATAATAAAATAGTAAAAGTCGTAACTATATTACAAGAAATTTGTATTTCAAGCATATTTTAAAGAGGGGATTTTCGGTGGAATCAAAATATTCCAGGACTGAGGCCATTGGCCACCGACCTTTCCTTCCTACTATAAAAAATACAAAATAACAATCAAACCCAGCTATTTACCTAGTATCCATAATACTATTAGCTGAGACAAAAGTGACGGCCTCATTAACAGTCACCTTGATAGTCTTCTGTCCCTTCTTCCTTTCCAAAGCGTGCCAATCGGATTTCGAGCTGCTTCTTTCGAATCTTTGAATAAAATCAAAAAAATTTGAAAATTTGCAAATAAACTTATTACAGCTTACTTGTTATTAATATCAATGTTTTTGACCTTTTCGTTGACTTTGGCCATCAACACCACCTTTTCATTCAAATGTACTTCCTCGACAAATCATGACAGTTTATGGCTAAATCGTGACAGTTTATGGACAAATCATGACAGTTTTTGAACAAAACTTAACATTTTGCTGTCTAATCATGAAAGTTTAAGAACAAATTTGTTTCAATCTATTTAAAGACATTTATTTGTCAGTTTGTGTACAACAAATGATATTTTGTGGATAATTCTTGATACTTTGTAGACAATTCTCTTTAATAGTCTGTTTATGGCACTTATTTGACACTTTGTAGACGCATTATGACAGTTTTTAGACAAAACATGACATTTTGTTGTCTATTTATGGCAGTTAGTGAACAATTTTGTTTATGTATAATTTATGGACAAATTATAATACTTTGTGAACAATTCTTGATACTTTGTCGACAATTTTTTTTAATAGTCCAGTCTATTTAGGGCATTTATTTGACAGTTTGTAGAAAAATCATGAAAGTTTTTGAACAAAAAAATTTCTGTCTAATCATGTCAGTTAGTGAACAATTTTGTGTAATTTTTTTAAGCTAATATTTAACAGTTTGTGGTCAAAATTATGTCAGTTTGTGGACAAATTAGGACAGTTTATGAATACTGTTCGACAGTTTTGACATATTTGACGTTTTGTTAACTATTTCTGTTTGTTTTAGTGCACATTTGACAGTTTGTGTACAATTTATGATAGTTTATGAATTCATTTGACAGTTACGACGTATGAATTTTATGTTAGTTTAGTTAGTAATTTGTTTGACAGTTGTGACATGCAAAACAACAAATTGACTTTGAGTGACAAATTAGATAATATTTTATCAATTGCGAAGCGACAAATTAGAAATCAAAATTATGTTCTCTCAATCGCGAAGCGATAGTTTGAATAATTAGATTATTTAGGTTATGTTAGTGTAGTAACATTATAATCGCAAATCGACAAATAGAAAAAAATAATATTTTGTTAATTGCAAAGCAACAAGTGACATATTTGACGTTTTGTTAACTATTTTTGTTTGTTTTAGTGCATATTTAACAATTTATGAACAATCTATGACAGTTGTTAGACATTGATGATAATTTATTTGACAGTTGCAACTTATTTGACAGTTTATTGGTATGTTTGACTATTTCTGTTTGTTTTAGTGCATAATTGACAGTTCATGAACAATTTATGAGTTTATGTAAACTTTGTAACAGTTTATAAGCAAATTATAATCGATTTTTTGGAATAAATGTGTTTGTTGAGCGATTTTTGATTGAATTGATAGGATAAATACATTTCTCATAATTATTTATTAGATTTACACGAGAATTGCGCAATTTTTAACAGATTTTATATAAGAATTGCATTTTATAAGCAAATTTTATTGGATTTGTTTGCAATAAATGTGTTTGTTGAGCGATTTTTATTAGAATCTATGCAATAAATGCATTTTTAATTATATTTTTTAAGTTTTGAGCAAGAATTAAACATTTTTTTAATAGATTTTATGTAAGTACTGTATTCTATAGGTAAATTATAAAGGATTTTTTGCAACAAATGTGTTTGTTGAGCGATTTTTAATAGAATTTATGCGAAAGTTGCATTTTTTAATATTTTATTAGTTCTACGCCAGAATTAAGCAATTTTTTAACAAATTTGATACAAAAATTGCGTTTTATATGCGAATTTTAATGTATTTTTTGCAATGTGTTTGTTAAGCGATTTTTTATAGGCCTTAAAGTTTGGAATTTGCTATTTTTGACATTTATAAACAGATTTTGGTGCTTTCTAACAATATTTTGTTTTCAATCCGTATTTTGTCATATTATGAGTAAAATTTTAAATTTTACTAAAGTTATGGGCAGATTTTGGTTTTTTTTAAAAATGTCATATAACTGGATTTTCTTATTTCATCAGCATTTTTACTTTTCAACAGTTTATGGCTGGATTTTAGTGTTTCCTGACTATATTTTGATATACAAGGCCGGATTTTGTTATTTCTTGATCATTTATTGACGGATTTTGGTTTTTTTTGAAAATATTTGATCACCAAAATTTTGTTATTTTTGAAATTTTCAATATTTTGCGGCAAAACCCAAAATCTAAGCTACGCTACTGACCTCAATTTATATAGCTCCGCCCATTTCCATGATGGCCGCTTAGACTGACTCCTCCCACTTTCATGATGGCCGCCAGCAATTTATTTAATTAACAATTAAATATTTACAATATAAAACATTTTATTTACCCATAGAAAAATTAAGATAAATCAAAAACAAATTAATTAAAAATTACGAAGCTATCTATACAATAAAAATTTAATACAATTAATCATAAAGCGATTTCTAATAATTAATTTATAATACATTTTGTCTGATGAATCAATTCAATAAATATAATAGAATAGGAAGTTATAATTGATACACTAATTTTACGCACAAGCAACATTTCCTACCAGGCCTCAATTAAATTTAACCTCCATCGTGGTATAAATTGGCAGTCGATTAGTTACAATTTGTTCTTTAAAAATTAAAACCGTTTCAAGAATTCTTCAGAAACTATTCTCGCACGTGCATTAACAGCAAGCTTCATTTCAGAAATTTCTTTATCGATTTCCTCCATGAAATGTATAACAAAATCCACCAATTTATGTTTGTACATCTGTTCGGTATGGAAATTCGTAATCAGGAAACTAATATCATAACCTAAAAATTAATTAATCAATTTAGCAAAAATTAATTCATAAACTTAATTACCTTCAATTGGTTTCCGCCGTAATACAATAAAATTCTCCGCACGCATCATCATAAACCGCATGAATTTCTTACACAAAATCTTTTCAATCTCATCTGCTTGTTTAACGGCTATACTTATACGTACTGAATTGATCGAAGTTTCTGGAATTGATTTAATTATTATTAATTCAATTTAATTTTATGATTTTACCTATGAATACTCTTTCTTTTTCATTTCTTGATATAATGACTGGTGTTAGGAGGAGCTCTTTGCTACTCCTAACCTCAACTTCCGGCTTATTATGTCTTTCAACAACTTGTGAAGAGAAATTGTCCAGACACATAGCTGCAGTCAGCGTATGTCTGACTGCAGTTAAATACGGTTTTAATGTGGCGCTCATTATTTTATTGAAGACAACCGAAAACCACACCTAAAACAGTTTCCTCATCAGATTGGGATTATCTTGTAAATAAATGACACATTTGATTGTCAAAATAGTGGATTTGTAGTGATCTGTGTTATCGGCATTTTAGTTTTATGTCAATGTTGCCAATTGTAGATAATTAAAATTGCAACAATGTTGCCAACTGTAGCAATTTTAAACGGGACCAATGCAGCCAACACAAGGAAAAGAAACTGTACAATGAAGGGTTGCCTATATATCTATATATTTTAAGAAAATTGTTATAGAAATTTATGAATAGCGTGCTAACTAAATTAATTATAACTTTCAAACGGTGTTTGTATGGATATAGTTTAATATATTATTATCATTAACATTCAATTTCTTGAAATTGATACGCTTTTTTGACATAACTTTAAATTAATTGACTTAACCCAATTTATTTAACTTACTCATGATGCAACTAAAATGCTCATAACTTCTAAAAGGTACATTGCAACAATTTGACATCAATTGTGATTAATAAAAAGACATTTGATGGTTTATAAGTTTTTCTAATATATTTATTTATTTAAAATATTAAGAGTACAAGATCACATTAAAATTTCTACAATTATTTATACATATTTGTCGTTTGATTAGTGGCGCCATCTAACGTAAGACGCCAAAATCAATAAATTATTTGCTTAATGCAGATAAATATTTTATAGCAAATTAATTAACTTTCTTCTTCCAAAAGTTGCTCATCGTTACCAGATACTAGTCGTTCTATATCGACATACTTTACATCACCATTTTGATATTTCTCGACAAACTCTTCAACACTATCTATCGTAATTTCTACACCATATTCCATCACCACGAAACGTCTATTTGGGATATCGATGGCCACTAATAGAGGCACAACATCATCAAGACCTATAAGATCCCTTAAAACATCCGTCGTTTCCGAATCTAATCCGATTAGAAATTGAAGATATCTATCATCTTCGACCAAATCATCCTGAGGCGCGTTGAAATTAATATTATGTTTTTTGTAATAACAATCAGCAGCTGGGGTTAGTACAGATTCGGCAAATTGTAAATCTGTATCTTCACCATCTAAAAATAATCTAATTAATATTGATTGGGTTAGGTTAGGTTAGGTACTTACCAACGAATAAAACAATTGCTGCATAATCGTGCAATTTTGATGCGTATCTTTCAGTTAATACGTTCACCGCACGTGGTTTCCATGGGAAATTCTGCAAAAAATTAAAATGATTTGTTGATTACAAATTGAATTCCATACCTGAGCCATTGGATCTTCAACTAATTCAGTACGAGCATCCATTGTGATGAGGTGTCCATTGCTATCTAGTAGTAGAAGTGTTGGTATGCCTCTGATTCCGTAAAGTTGGGCTAATTCTGCTCTGATTCCTGCTTGCTGGAAAGGAATTGCAAGCCATGGCATTGATTCAATGTATGTTGAGTATGATTCTGCTGATCTGAAATTGAAATATGATTATTTAGCATAACTACAGTTTTTTCAAATTTTTTCAAAAAATAAATAGTCCAAATTTGTGATACTTAGTAACTACTTAATCTACTACAAATTGCGCATAATTTGGTAACAATGATGACATAGTATGACTATAATGAATGACCAATTACATCAAAATTGTAATAAAATCATTGTTTTTCGACTATTTTTTTAAGTTTTCTCAAAGAATAAATAGTCTAAACTTATGATACTTAGTAATTACTTAATCGACTACAAATTGCGCATAATTTGGTAACAATGGTGATATAGTATGACCATAATTAATGACTAATTACATCAAAATTGTAATAAAATCATTGATTTTCAACAGTTTCTCAAAGTTTTCTCAAAGAATAATTAGTCTAAACTTATGATACTTAGTAACTACTTAATCTACTACAAATTGTGCATAATTTGGTAACAATGGTGACATAGTATGACCATAATTAATGACCAATTACATCCAAATTGTAATAAAATCATTGTTTTTTGACAGTTTTTCAAAGTTTTCTCAAAGAATAAATAGTCCAAACTTGTGATACATAGTAACTACCTAATTTACTACAAATTGCGCATATTTTGGTAACAATTATGACTTTGTATGACAATAATTATTGACCAATTACATCAAAATTGTAATAAAATCATTGATTTTCAACAGTTTCTCAAAGTTTTCTCAAAGAATAAATAGTCCAAACTTGTGATACTTAGTAACTGCTTAATCTACTACAAATTGCGCATAATTTGATAACAATGGTGACATAGTATGACCATAATTAATGACTAATTACATCAAAATTGTAATAAAATCATTGTTTTTTGACAGTTTCTCAAAGTTTTCTCAAAGAATAATTAGTCCAAACTTGTGATACTTAATAACTACTTAATCTACTACAAATTGCCCATAATTTGATAACAATGGTGACATAGTATGACCATAATTAATGACCAATAACATCAAAATTGTAATAAAATCATTGATTTTCAACAGTTTCTCAAAGTTTTCTCAAAGAATAAATAGTCCAAACTTATGATACTTACTTACTACTGAATCTACTACAAATTGGGCTTAATTTGCAACAATGGTGACATAGTATGATTATAATTAATGACCAATTACATTAAAATTGTAAAAAATCATTATTTTCATTTGTAATTAAAATAAAAAGAAAGCTTTGAAATAAATTTCATTCTCACTTTTATATTACTCAAATAAATATTTTTTATCCGAGCTTATTGTTTCCATTTGGGGAATTAATTGTCCAATAAAATAAGGAATGACTCATTAAGGGATGATAAACGATATAGAGAACAATTGCGTGACCTCTATTTCGCATCAGTCACGCAAGGTATAAGTTGGCGCCCCTTGTTTAGGGCCAGATTTATCAGTCTGCGTTTTTTGATTAGCAAAATCGTATTAGCTGATGATTGCTTGATAGTTACGCCTCTATTTGGATGGATTTTAAATGGAATACAAAATGATATTTATAATTGGCAGATGACAAGGATTGTAGAAAGGATTGTAGCTTTCTATTTAATGGAAACAGGTGTGAAAGCAGTCCAGAAACTTTAAATGGAAATTAATTACGGCATTCATACATGGTGGTGGAGGTTGTATTCACGCCTGTCGCAGCACACAGGGTGAAATTAATGTCGCTTCGCATAAAAACATAAATCTACATTATGAATTATTAAATGTACTGCACAGACGCGTTGCAGAACTCGCCACCGGTTAATCAACGCGAATCGCTGTTTATTATCACCACCTTTTCTCCTTTGTGTTTACTTCATTTAATTTAGTTTAAACAATTGAAAGCTTGATAAATATTACAAGTAACTATTCTCAAATACTCAGTATTAATTGTACTAATTGAGTAATTCATTTGTTTATAAAAAATAATAAAATATTGACAAAAACTGGGCCATAACTTTGTTACAAATGCAAATTTGGGCTTTAAATTTAGTAAACATCATGAGGAACTCTTAAGAAATACTCAGTAAAAATTACACTTCTTGGTTTGTTGAATGCAGAAAATGGCGGATGTTTATCTGTCACTTGTTTGGTAAAATTAATAAAATATTGATGCAAATTAGACCATAACTTTGATACCAAATCAAATTTGGGCTTTAAATTTTGTAAATACTATAAGTAACTCTTAATAAGTACTCAGTATATATTACACTTCTTGGTTTGTTGAATACAGAAAATGGCGGATGTTTATCTGTCACTTGTTTGGTAAAATTAATCAAATATTGATGCAAATTAGACCATAACTTTAATACCAAAGAGAATTTGGGCTTTAAATTTAATAAACATTATGAGTAACTTTTAAGAAATACTCAGTATAAATTACACTTCTTGGTTTGTCGCATGCAGAAAATGGCGGATGTTTATCTGTCACTTGTTTGGTAAAATTAATAAAATATTGATGCAAATTAGACCATAACTTTGATACCAAAGCAAATTTTTGCTTTAAATTTAGTAAACATCATGAGTAACTTTTAAGAATAACTCAGTATAAATTACACTTTTTGGTTTGTTGAATGCAGAAAATGGCGGATGTTTATCTGTCACTTGTTTGGTAAAATTAATAAAATATTGATGCAAATTAGACCATAACTTTGATACCAAAGCAAATTTTTGCTTTAAATTTAGTAAACATCATGAGCAACTTTTAAGAATAACTCAGTATAAATTACACTTTTTGGTTTGTTGAATGCAGAAAATGGCGGATGTTTATCTGTCACTTGTTTGGTAAAATTAATAAAATATTGATGCAAATTAGACCATAACTTTGATACCATAGCAAATTTGGGCTTTAAATTTAGTAAACATCATGAGTAACTCTTAATACATACTCAGTATAAGTTACACTTCTTGGTATAATGAATGCAGAAAATGGCGGATGTTTATCTGTCACTTGTTTGGTAAAATTAATAAAATATTGATGCAAATTAAGCCATAACTTTGCAACCAAAGCAAATTTGGGCTTTAAATTTAGTACACATCATGAGTAACTCTTAATAATGACTCAGTATAATTTACACTTCTTGGTTTGTTGAATGCAAAAAATGGCGGATGTTTATCTGTCACTTGTTTGGTAAAATTAATAAAATTTTGATGCAAATTAGACCATAACTTTGATACAAAAGTAAATTTGGGCTTATATTTTAGTAAACATCATGAGTAACTTTTAATAAATACTCAGTATAAATTACACTTCTTGGTTTGTTGAATGCAGAAAATGGCGGATGTTTATCTGTCACTTGTTTGGAAAAATTAATAAAATATTGATGCAAATTAGACCATAACTTTGATACAAAAGCAAATTTGGGCTTTAAATTTAGTTAGCATTATGAGTAACTCTTAATAATGACTCAGTATAAATTACACTTTTCTGTTTGTTAAATGCAGAAAATGGCGGATGTTTATCTGTCACTTGTTTGAAAAAAATAACAAAACACTGATGAAACTTAGGCTATAACTTTGTTATCAAAGAAAGTTTGGGCTTTAAATTTTGTATACATTAAGAAAAACTATTCCTAAATACTCAGTTAAGACCAAATTACTTAATTCAAATGTTTAACAAAATGGCGGCCGCTTATATATGGCTTAGTTTGTAAATTATTAAATTTTTTGATAGAAATACTTCAGTAACTCATTTGTTTTAACCAGAAAATGGCTGTACTTTTGTAATAATTTAGAGTAACTATTGTTTAATACTCAATTTAAAGCAATTTACTAGATTTATTTGTTTAACAAAATGGCGGGTGCATATCTATGGCTCAGTTTATAAATTATTAAAAAGTTTGATAGAAATATTCCAGTAACTCATTTATTATCAACAAAAATGGCTGCAACTTTGCTATAATTAAGAATAACTATTGTTCAATACTCAGTTTGGAGCTAATTACTAGATTCATTTGTTTAACAAAATGGCGGCCGTCTTTCTATGGCTTAATTTGTAAATTATAAAATTTTTGATGGAAATACTCCAATAACTTACTTGTTTTAAGCAGAAAATGGCTATAAATCTGTAATAGTGTAGAGTAACTATTGTTGAATACTCGATTCAAAGCAAATTATTAGATTCATTTGTTTAACAAAATGGCGACCGTCTTTCTATGGCTTAATTTGTAAATTATAAATTTTTTGATGGAAATACTCCAATAACTCATTTGTTTTAAGCAGAAAATGGCTATAAATGTGTAGTAGTGTAGAGTAACTATTGTTGAATACTCGATTCAAAGCAAATTAGTAGATTCATTTGTTTAACAAAATGGCGGCCGTCTGTCTATGGCTTAATTTGTAAATTATAAAATTTTTGATGGAAATACTCCAATAACTTATTTGTTTTAAGCAGAAAATGGCTATAAATGTGTATTAGTGTAGAGTAACTATTGTTGATTACTCGATTCAAAGCAAATTATTAGATTCATTTGTTTAACAAAATGGCGGCCGTCTATCTATGGCTTAATTTGTAAATTATTAAAAATTTTGATGTAAATACTCCAGTAACTCATTTGTTTTAAGCAGAAAATGGCTATAAATGTGTAATAGTGTAGAGTAACTATTGTTGAATACTTGATCCAAAGCAAATTATTAGATTCATTTGTTTAACAAAATGGCGGCCGTTTATCTATGGCTTAATTTGTAAATTATTGAAAATTTTGATGGAAATACTCCAATAATTCATTTGTTTTCAGCAGAAAATGGCTATAAATATGTAATACTGTAAAATAACTATTGTTGAATACTCGATTCAAAGCAAATTATTAGATTCATTTGTTTAACAAAATGGCGGCCGTTTATCTATGGCTTAATTTGTAAATTATTGAAAATTTTGATGGAAATACTCCAATAACTCATTTGTTTTAAGCAGAAAATGGCTATAAATGTGTAATAGTGTAGAGTAACTATTGTTGAATACTTGTCTTAAAGCAAATTATTAGATTCATTTGTTTAACAAAATGGCGGCTATCTTTCTATGGCTTAATTTGCAAATTATAACATTTTTGATGGAAATACTCCAATAACTCACTTGTTTTAAGCAGAAAATGGCTATAAATGTGTAATAGTGTAGAGTAACTATTGTTGAATACTCGATTCAAAGCAAATTATTAGATTCATTTGTTTAACAAAATGGCGCCTGTCTTTCTATGGCTTAATTTGCAAATTATAACATTTTTGATGGAAATACTCCAATAACTCACTTGTTTTAAGCAGAAAATGGCTATAAATGTGTAATAGTGTAGAGTAACTATTGTTGAATACTCAATTCAAAGCAAATTATTAGATTCATTTGTTTAACAAAATGACGGCCGTCTATCTATGGCATAATTTGTAAATTATTAAAAATATTGATGGAATAGCTCCAGTAACTCATTTGTTTTAAGCAGAAAATGGCTATAAATGTGTAATAATGCAAAGTAACTATTGTTGAATACTCGTTTCAAAGCAAATTATTAGATTCATTTGTTTAACAAAATGGCGGCCGTCTATTTATGGCTTAATTTGCAAATTATTAAAAATTTTGATGGAAATACTCTACTAACTCATTTCTTTTAAGCAGAAAATGGCTATAAATGTGTAATAGTGTAGAGTAACTATTGTTGAATACTCAATTTAAAGCAAATTATTAGATTCATTTGTTTAACAAAATGGCGGCCGTCTATTTATGGCTTAATTTGTAAATTATTAAAAAAATTGATGGAAATACTCTAATAACTCATTTGTTTTAAGCAGAAAATGGCTATAAATGTGTAATAGTGTAGAGTAACTATTGTTGAATACTCGATTCAAAGCAAATTATTAGATTCATTTGTTTAACAAAATGGCGGCCGTCTATCTATGGCTTAATTTGCAAATTATTAAAAATTTTGATGGAAATACTCTACTAACTCATTTGTTTTAAGCAGAAAATGGCTATAAATGTGTAATAGAGTAGAGTAACTATTGTTGAATACTTGATCCAAAGCAAATTATTAGATTCATTTGTTTAACAAAATGGCGGCCGTTTATCTATGGCTTAATTTGTAAATTATTGAAAATTTTGATGGAAATACTCCAATAATTCATTTGTTTTCAACAGAAAATGGCTATAAATATGTAATACTGTAAAATAACTATTGTTGAATACTCGATTCAAAGCAAATTATTAGATTCATTTGTTTAACAAAATGGCGGCCGTTTATCTTTGGCTTAATTTGTAAATTATTGAAAATTTTGATGGAAATACTCCAGTAACTCATTTGTTTTAACCAGAAAATGGCTATAAATGTGTAGTAGTGTAGAGTAACTAATGTTGAATACTTGATTCAAAGCAAATTATTAGATTCATTTGTTTAACAAAATGGCAGCCGTATATCTATGGCTTAATTTGTAAATTATTAAAAAAATTGATGGAAATGCTCCAATAACTCATTTGTTTTAAGCAGAAAATGGCTATAAATGTGTAGTAGTGTAGAGCAACTATTGTTGAATACTCGATTTGAAGCAAATTATTAGATTTATTTGTTTAACAAAATGGCGGCCGTCTATCTATGGCTTAATTTGTAAATTATTAAAAAAATTGATGGAAATACTCTAATAACTCATTTGTTTTAAGCAGAAAATGGCTATAAATGTGTAACAGTGTAGAGTAACTATTGTTAAATACTTGTCATAAAGCAAATTATTAGATTCATTTGTTTAACAAAATGGCGGCCGTCTATCTATGGCTTAATTTGTAAATGATTAAAAAAATTGATGTAAATACTCCAGTAACTCATTTGTTTTAAGCAGAAAATGGCTATAAATCTGTAATAGTGTAGAGTAACTATTGTTGAATACTCGATTCAAAGCAAATTATTAGATTCATTTGTTTAACAAAATGGCGGCCGTCTATCTATGGCTGAATTTGTAAATTATTAAAAATTTTGATGGAAATACTCTAGTAACTCATTTGTTTGAAGCAGAAAATGGCTATAAATGTGTATTAGTGTAGAGTAACTATTGTTGAATACTTGTCTTAAAGCAAATTATTAGATTCATTTGTTTAACAAAATGGCGGCCGTCTATTTATGGCTTAATTTGTAAATGATTAAAAAAATTGATGGAAATACTCTAATAACTCATTTGTTTTAAGCAGAAAATGGCTATAAATGTGTAATAGTGTAGAGTAACTATTATTGAATACTCGTTTTAAAGCAAATTATTAGATTCATTTGTTTAACAAAATGGCGGCCGTCTTTCTACGGCTTAGTTTGTAAATTATAAAAATTTTGATGGAAATACTCCAATAACTCATTTGTTTTAAGCAGAAAATGGCTATAAATGTGTATTAGTGTAGAGTAACTATTGTTGAATACTCGATTTTAAGCAAATTATTAGATTCATTTGTTTAACAAAATGGCGGCCGTTTATGTATGACTTAATTTATAAATTATTAAAAATTTTGATGGAAATACTCTAGTAACTCATTTGTTTTAAGCAGAAAATGGCTATAAATGTGTAATAGTGTAGAGTAACTATTGTTGAATACTCGATTCAAAGCAAATTATTAGATTCATTTGTTTAACAAAATAGCGGCCGTCTATCTATGGCTCAATTTGTAAATTATTAAAAATTTTGATGGAAATACTCCAGTAACTCATTTGTTTTAAGCAGAAAATGGCTATAAATGTGTAATAGTGTAGAGTAACTATCGTTGAGTATTTGATTCAAAGCAAATTATTAGATTCATTTGTTTAACAAAATGGCAGCCGTCTATTTATGGTTTAATTTGTAAATTATTAAAATTTTTGATGGAAATACTTCAATAAATCATTTGTTTTAAGCAGAAAATTGCTATAAATGTATAATAGTGTAGAGTAACTATTGTTGAATACTTGATTCAAAGCACATTATTAGATTCATTTGTTTAACAAAATGGCGGCCGTCTATCTATGGCTTAAATTGTAAATTATTAAAATATTTGATGGAAATACTCCAATAACTCATTTGTTTTAAGCAGAAAATGGCTATAAATGTGTAATAGTGCAAAGTACCTATTGTTGAATATTAGTTTTGAAGCAAATTATTAGATTCATTTGTTTAACAAAATCGCGGCCGTCTATCTATGGCTTAGTTTGTAAATTATTAAAAAATTAGATGAAAATACTCTAGTAACTCATTTGTTTTAAGCAGAAAATGGCTATAAATGTGTAATAGTGTAAAGTTACTATTGTTGAATACTCGATTTAAAGCAAATTATTAGATTCATTTGTTTAACAAAATGGCGGCCGTCTATCTATGGCTTAGTTTGTAAATTATTAAAAAATTAGATGGAAATACTCTTGTAACTCATTTGTTTTAAGCAGAAAATGGCTATAAATGTGTAATAGTGTAAAGTAACTATTGTTGAATACTCGATTTAAAGCAAATTATTAGATTCATTTGTTTAACAAAATGGCGGCCGTATATCTATGGCTGAATTTGTAAATTATTAAAAATTTTGATAGAAATACTCTAGTAACTCATTTGTTTTAAACAGAAAATGGCTATAAATGTGTAATAGTGTAGAGTAACTATTAATGAATACTCGATTCAAAGCAAATTATTAGATTCATTTATTTAACAAAATGACGGCCGTCTATTTATGGATTAAATTGTAAATTATTAAAAAAAATGATGGAAATACTCTAATAACTCATTTGTTTTAAGCAGAAAATGGCTATAAATGTGTAATAGTGTAGAGAAACTATTGTTGAATACTTGTCTTAAAGCAAATTATTAGATTCATTTGTTTAACAAAATGGCGGCCGCCTATCTATGGCTTAATTTGCAAATTATTAAAAATGTTGATGGAAATACTCTACTAACTCATTTGTTTTAAGCAGAAAATGGCTATAAATGTGTAATAGTGTAGAGTAACTATTGTTGAATACTCGATTGCAAATTATTAGATTCATTTGTTTAACAAAATGGCGGCCGTCTATTTATGCTTTAATTTGTAAATTATTAAAATTTTTGATGGAAATACTTCAATAACTCATTTGTTTTAAGCAGAAAATGGCTATAAATGTGTAATAGTGTTGAGTAACTATTGTTGAATACTCGATTCAAAGCAAATTATCAGATTCATTTGTTTAACAAAATGGCGGCCGTCTATCTATGGCCTAATTTGTAAATTATTAAAATATTTGATGGAAATACTCCAATAACTCATTTGTTTTAAGCAGAAAATGGCTATGAATGTGTAATAGTGTAGAGTAACTATTGTTGAATACTCGGTTTTAAGCAAATAATTAGATTCATTTGTTTAACAAAATGGCGGCCGTCTATCTATGGCTTAAATTGTAAATTATTAAAAAAATTTATGGAAATACTTTAGTTACCCATTTGTTTTAAGCAGAAAATGGCTATAAATGTGTAGTAGTGTAGAGTAACTATTGTTGAATATTCGATTCAAAGCAGATTATTAGATTCATTTGTTTAACAAAATGGCGGCCGTCTATTTATGCTTTAATTTGTAAGTTATTAAAGTTTTTAATGGAAATACTCCAATAACTCATTTGTTTTAAGCAGAAAATGGCTATAAATGTGTAATAGTGTAGAGTAACTATTGTTGAATATTTGTCTTAAAGCAAATTATTAGATTCATTTGTTTAACAAAATGGCGGCCGTCTTTCTATGGCTTAATTTGTAAATTATAATTTTTTTTATGGAAATACTCCAATAACTCATTTGTTTTAAGCAGAAAATGGCTATAAATGTGTAGTAGTGTAGAGTAACTATTGTTGAATACTCGATTTAAAGCAAATTATTAGATTTATTTGTTTAACAAAATGGCGGCCGTCTATCTATGGCTTAATTTGTAAATTATTAAAAAAATTGATGGAAATACTCCAATAACTCATTTGTTTTAAGCAGAAAATGGCTATAAATGTATAATAGTGTAGAGTAACTATTGTTAAATACTTGTCTTAAAGCAAATGATTAGATTCATTTGTTTAACAAAATGGCGGCCGTCTATCTATGGCTTAATTTGTTAATTATTAAAAAAATTGATGGAAATACTCTAGTAACTCATTTGTTTTGATTAGAAAATGGCTATAAATGTGTAATAGTGTAGAGTAACTATTGTTGAATACTCGTTTTAAAGCAAATTATTAGATTCATTTGTTTAACAAAATGGCGGCCGTCTTTCTATGGATTAATTTGTAAATTATAAATTTTTTGATAGAAATACTCCAATAACTCATTTGTTTTAAGCAGAAAATGGTTATAAATGTGTAGTAGTGTAGAGTAACTATTGTTGAATACTCAATTTAAAGCAAATGATTAGATTCATTTGTTTAACAAAATGGCGGCCGTCTATCTATTGCTTAATTTGTAAATTATTAAAAATTTTGATGGAAATACTCCAATAACTTATTTGTTTTAAGCAGAAAATGGCTATAAATGTGTAATAGTGTAGAGTAACTATTGTTGAATACTTGATTCAAAGCAAATTATTGGATTCATTTGTTTAACAAAATGGCGGTCGTCTATCTATGGCCTAATTTGTAAATTATTAAAAAAATTGATGGAAATACTCTAGTAACTCATTTGTTTTAAGTAGAAAATGGCTATAAATGTGTAATAGTGTAGAGTAACTATTGTTGAATACTTGTCTTAAAGCAAATTATTAGATTCATTTGTTTAACAAAATGGCGGTTGTCTATCTATGGCTTAATTTGTATATTATTAAAAAAATTGATGGAAATGCTTTAGTAACTCATTTGTTTTAAGCAGAAAATGGCTATAAATGTGTAATAGTGTAGAGTAACTATTGTTGAATACTCGATTTAAAGCAAATTATTAGATTCAATTGTTTAATAAAATGGCAGCCGTCTATCTATGGCTTAATTTGTAAATTATTAGAAATTTTGATGGAAATACTTTAGTAACTCATTTGTTTTAAGCAGAAAATGGCTATAAATGTGTAGTAGTGTAGAGTAACTATTGTTGAATACTGGATTCAAAGCAAATTATTAGATTCATTTGTTTAACAAAATGGCGGTTGTCTATCTATGGCTTAATTTGTATATTATTAAAAAAATTGAAGGAAATGTTTTAGTAACTCATTTGTTTTAAGCAGAAAATGGCTATAAATGTGTAATAGTGTAGAGTAACTATTGTTGAATACTCGATTCAAAGCAAATTATTAGATTCATTTGTTTAACAAAATGGCGGCCGTCTATCTATGGCTTAATTTGTGCAAATTATTAAAACTTTTAATGAAATACTCCAATAACTCATTTGTTTTAAGCAGAAAATGGCTATAAATGTGTATTAGTGTAGAGTAACTATTGTTGAATACTCGATTCAAAGCAAATTATTAGATTCATTTATTTAACAAAATGACGACTGCTTAACTATGGCTCAGTTTGTAAATTATTGAAAACTTTAATGGAAATTTACTTATTTTAAGCAGAAAATAGTTGAAATTTTGTTATAATTAAAAGTAATTATTACTAAATACTCTGTGAAAAGTAATTTATTCTATTCACTTAATTAAGAATACGTCGTCCTATTAGAAATAATGAGATTAGAAACCTTCTACAACATTTATTATTCTCAATTTTCAAAAAAGGTTTTTCCAAGGCAATTATTTATTCCTCTAGAATGAACAACCTTCATTTTTCTTAAGCAACTGTTTTCCTTTAACCCATTCGGGCACAAAATGGGGCGCGATTAATATGCGTTAGCTCCGTTCCTGCTGATTTCATAAAGACGCACGAGGAAACCGCATTTAATCCCGTTCCCTTAATGCTGAAACTAACACCCCCCTCCCTTAAACCCCCTAGTCTGATTGATGGCAGTCATTAGACAAACTCGTAATTGCAACGGGGTGTATTGCAACCCCCATACATTGTGTTTTAAGCATAAACATTTGCTGGAAACTTTCTAGTGATCTCAAGAGTCCGTCGTGAATTGGAATGTATCGATTTTAAGAGGAGGAAAAAAAAGGGAAAGGCCACAGTTTTTAAATATAAATTCAACACGTCTGAATCCCTTAATCTGGAAACACACCCCTAATTAACGTTCTCATTTACATTTTAATTGAAAAAATTTAGTTATTTCTTTAGGTATTTGTGGGCTTATTTATCATAAGGGGTGAAATAGCAAAGGGGTTGATTCCTTATCCGGGTAGATAATTCATGGATTAGATTAGATAATCCGGACGGTTTTATCATCGCCCCAGTTCGGTGCCCTTATCCCCAATAAACTAATCTTGCCCTTGCAGATGATGCTAATCTTGGTTTTAAACCTTCCGGAAAATAACTCCCCTTTATATCAGACATTTATGGGTTAAATAGATTATCATTTCGAAATAAATTAACAATCAATAAGATACATTTTGTCTGGTTGTGAGTTCATAAGGTCACTTGTTGGGGAAGTAGGCAGCAACCGCAATTGCAGTCAGCTTGTGCGAATTACAGGACAATGCAAACTATTCTTGTTGAGTTTCCCCGGCGTATCATTCAAAACTAAATGCATTATAATCTGGAGCACTGTAATTACTACTGTAACCGACGAGGATTCAACAATTTGCACTAAATTGCTAATTAATCTTCAACTTGTAATACAGAGTAGCATTTCCACAATATGAAAATCGACTAACAATGGTTCTTTATTACACTAATACAGTTTTTCTGCACAAATTTAAATTTAAATCAATTATTCTGTTCATAATATTTATTATTCATTTAATATTTAATCAGTTTAATTGCAAAATAACTAAGTGTTTTTGGTAGGTTTGCACTTAGTCACTATTAATCATGGAGAGTCATAATGTTTTTTAATCATTCATTAGTCAATGGAGTTTAATCGCATAGTGACTAAGTGTTTTTGGTAGGTTTGCACTTAGTCACTTTTAATCATAATTATTTTCAATCATTCATTAGTCAATGGAGTTTAATCGCAAAGTGACTAAGCGTTTTTGGTAGGTTTGCACTTAGTCACTTGTAAACATAATGTTTTGTAATCATTCATTAGTCAATGGAGTTTAATCGCAAAGTGACTAAGTGATTTTGGTAGGTTTGCACTTAGTCACTATTAATCATAATGTTTTTTAATCATTCATTAGTCAATGGAGTTTAATCGCAAAGTGACTAAGTGCTTTTGGTGGTTTGCACTTAGTCACTATTATATATAATGTTTTTTAATCATTCATTAGTCAATGGAGTTTAATCGCAAAGTGACTAAGTGTTTTTGGTAGGTTTGCACTTAGTCACTATTAATCATAATGTTTTTTAATCATTCATTAGTCAATGGAGTTTAATCGCAAAGTGACTAAGTGTTTTTAGTAGGTTTGCACTTAGTCACTATTAATCATTATGTTTTTTTATCATTCATTAGTCAATATAGTTTAATCGCAAAGTGACTAAGTGTTTTTGGTAGGTTTGCACTCAGTCACTATTAATCATTATGTTTTGTAATCATTCATTAGTCAATAGAGTTTAATCGAAAAGTGATTAAGTGATTTTGGTAGGTTTGCACTTAGTCACTATTAATTGTTATGGTTTTTAATCATTCATTAGTCAATGGAGTTTAATCGCAAAGTGACTTAAGTGTTTTTGGTAGGTTTGCACTTAGTCACTATTAATCATAATGTTTTGTAATCATTCATTAGTCAATTGAGTTTAATCGCAAAATGACTAAGTGTTTTTGGTAGGTTTGCACTTAGTCACTATTAATCATTAAGTTTTTTAATCATTTATTAGTCAATAGAGTTTAATCGCAAAGTGACTAAGTGTTTTTGGTAGGTTTGCACTTAGTCACTATTAATAATAATGTTTTTTAATCATTCATTAGTCAATAGAGTTTAATTGCAAAGTGACTAAGTGTTTTTGGTAGGTTTGCACTTAGTCACTATTAATAATAATGTTTTTTAATCATTCATTAGTCAATAGAGTTTAATTGCAAAGTGACTAAGTGTTTTTAGTAGGTTTGCACTTAGTCACTATTAATAATAATGTTTTTTAATCATTCATTAGTCAATATAGTTTAATCGTAAAGTGACTAAGTGATTTTGGTAGGTTTGCACTTAGTCACTATTAATCCTAATGTTTTTTAATCATTCATTAGTCAATGGAGTTTAATCGCAAAGTGACTAAGTGATTTTGGTAGGTTTGCACTTAGTCACTATTAATAATAATGTTTTTTAATCATTCATTAGTCAATGGAGTTTAATCGCAAAGTGATTAAAAGGTTTTGGTAGGTTTGCACTTAGTCACTATTAAAAATAAGGTTTTTTAATCATTTATTAGTCAATCGAGTTTAATTGCAAAGTGACTAAGTGATTTTGTTAGGTTTGCACTTAGTCACTATTAATCATAATGTTTTTTAATCATTCATTAGTCAATATAGTTTAATCGTAAAGTGACTAAGTGATTTTGGTAGGTTTTCACTTAGTCACTATTAATTATAATAATTTTTAACCATTCATTAGTTAATGGAGATTATTCGCAAAGTGACTAAATGTTTTTGGTAGGTTTGCACTTAGTCACTATTAATCATAATGTTTTTTAATCATTCATTAGTCAATAGAGTTTAATCGTAAAGTGACTAAGTGATTTTGGTAGGTTTGCACATAGTCACTATTAATCATAATGTTTTTTAATTGTTCGTTAGTCAATAAAGTTTAATCGCAAAGTGACTAAGTGTTTTTGGTAGGTTTGCACTTAGTCACTATTAATCATTATGTTTTTTAATCATTCATTAGTCAATGAAGTTTAATCGCAAAGTGACTAAGTGTTTTTGGTAGGTTTGCACTTAGTCACTATTATTTGTTATGGTTTTTAATCATTCATTAGCCAATGGAGTTTAATCGCAAAGTGACTAAGTGTTTTTGGTAGGTTTGCACTCAGTCACTATTAATCATTATGTTTTTTAATCATTCATTAGTCAATAGAGTTTAATTGCAAAGTGACTAAGTGTTTTTGGTAGGTTTGCACTTAGTCACTATTAATAATAATGTTTTTTAATCATTCATTAGTCAATAGAGTTTAATTGCAAAGTGACTAAGTGTTTTTGGTAGGTTTGCACTTAGTCACTATTAATAATAATGTTTTTTAATCATTCATTAGTCAATAGAGTTTAATCGCAAAGTGATTAAAAGGTTTTGGTAGGTTTGCACTTAGTCACTATTAAAAATAAGGTTTTTTAATCATTTATTAGTCAATAGAGTTTAATTGCAAAGTGACTAAGTGATTTTGGTAGGTTTGCACTTAGTCACTATTAATAATAATGTTTTTTAATCATTCATTAGTCAATGGAGTTTAATCGCAAAGTGATTAAAAGGTTTTGGTAGGTTTGCACTTAGTCACTATTAAAAATAAGGTTTTTTAATCATTTATTAGTCAATAGAGTTTAATTGCAAAGTGACTAAGTGATTTTGGTAGGTTTGCACTTAGTCACTATTAATCATAATGTTTTTTAATCATTCATTAGTCAATATAGTTTAATCGTAAAGTGACTAAGTGATTTTGGTAGGTTTTCACTTAGTCACTATTAATTATAATAATTTTTAACCATTCATTAGTTAATGGAGATTATTCGCAAAGTGACTAAATGTTTTTGGTAGGTTTGCACTTAGTCACTATTAATCATAATGTTTTTTAATCATTCATTAGTCAATAGAGTTTAATTGCAAAGTGACTAAGTGTTTTTGGTAGGTTTGCACTTAGTCACTATTAATAATAATGTTTTTTAATCATTCATTAGTCAATAGAGGTTAATTGCAAAGTGACTAAGTGTTTTTGGTAGATTTGCACTTAGTCACTATTAATCATAATGTTTTTTAATCATTCATTAGTCAATAGAGTTTAATCGCAAAGTGACTAAGTGTTTTTGGTAGGTTTGCACTTAGTCACTATTAATCATGAAGCGTTATAATGTTCTTTAATCATTTATTAGTTATTAGGGTTTTAGCACAAAGTGACTAAGTGTTTTTAGTAAGTTCGCACTTAGTCACTATTAATCATAATATTTTTTAATCATTCATTAGTCAATAAAGTTTACACGCGAAGTGACTAAGTGATTTTAGTAGGTAAGGTTAGGTTAATTTAATTAGCGATTTTTATAAACCTTTGTTATCAACCACTTTGATTTCAAGGAGTTGAAATTGGATCGACAATCGTGTATTAAGGAAAAGCTTTATATGAAGAAAAAGTTTTTTTCTCTGAAAATAAATAAAAAGAAGGATTATGAATAGGATTTCCTTTCTTTTCTGCAAACCCAACAATATTCTCCACCTTAATAAATTGTATCGTTGCAACTTATGAAATAGCTGACGAGATAAACAACCCTCCAGCTGTGTACATAACAAAAGATACGTGTAGCGTTCCGAGTGGATGATAAGAAGTTATTATTATTGAGTCCCTTCGTCGTCATCAACCCCTCAGCGCTCAGATATATTATTTCCCTCACGTAAATTATTCAGCGACTTTTTTTTTGTGCCAAATTGTTGAGTTGTATATATATTCGAGTGATTGATTGGCATGGAATTCAGCACGCCGTGTAATGTTTTAATTTCCGAACCGATGCACAAACAATTTTTTGAACAAAACGCGACAGTTACAACCGCAATGTAATTTAGTTAATTTTTTTTTGTTTCAAAATTGTATAGAAAATAGTAAATCCGAATTGCTGCACGAACACATCGACGGGGGTTGTAAATAACCCCGCTTAAAAACGGAAACGGTAGACGGTAATGGCTGCCACATGTTTTATTACGTTAATAAAAACAGAGAACAAAGTTTATGAATCGCGCTCGGTATTTATTTATTTTTTTTTATATAAGGACATAAAAGTCGGAAATCTCGCGGGTATACTGATAACGTTTTATTTGCCTATTCCAAACCCAACCCCTCATTTCCACCAATACATGCAACCTCATTAAATATTTAAAGAGTGTTTTATAAGCGGACGTTGTGCTATTTTATCTGTAAGTATAAAATTTAAATTTGCCTTGGAGGTGTTAAAGCATATCTGAATAAGCGTTAAAAAACAATTTTCAAGCAATTTAATTTTATAGTTAAGGTACTTGTAACCTCAATATTATAAATAACTAGTTGGGCGACGTTTTATAATAATTGCATAACTTGGGCATTCATTTTTGGTCACCTTAATTTATAAAAGTTAATTTAGTTTATCAAAATACTCAAAATAATTGGTTTGGACAATCTTGGGCAAGTTTTTGTTACCAATTAAAATTGTCCAATAATTTAGGCAAGCAATTTTTGATTCCTTAATCTTTGAAAAATATTACCAATTGTTAAAATATTTATAAAAAATGTTTTGGGCAATGTTGGGCAAGTTTTTGTTAACAATTAATGTTTCCAAATCATTTGAGCAAGCAATTTTCAACTTTTTTTGTTACGAAAAATATTACCAATTGATAAAATATTTTTTAAAATTATTTTAAGCAATGTTGGGCAAGTTTTTTTTTTATCAACTAATTTGGGCAAGCAATTTTTAATTCTTTACGTCACAAAAAATATTACCAGTTGTTGAAATGTTCATAAAAATTGTTTTGGGCAATGTTGGGCAAAATTTTGTTAGCAATTAAGATTGTCAAATAATTTGGGCAATCAATTTTTGACTTTTTACTTCACGAAAAATATTACCAGTTGTTAAAATAGTCATAAAAAATGTTTTAAACAATGTTGGGCAAGTTTTTGTTGTTAATTTAGATGCCCAAATAATTTAGGAAACCAATTTTTGACTCCTTACTTTACGAAAATTATTACCATTAATTGAAATATTTATAAAAATGGTTTTGGACAATGTTGGGCAAAATTTTGTTACCAATTAAAATTGTCAAATAATTTGGGCAATCAATTTTTCACTTTTTACTTTACGAAAAATATTACCAATTGTTAAAATAGTCATAAAAAATGTTTTGAACAATGTTGGGCAAGTTTTTGTTGTTAATTAAGATGCCCAAATAATTTAGGAAACCAATTTTTGACTCCTTACTTTACGAAAATTATTACCATTTATTGAAATATTTATAAAAATGGTTTTGGACAATGTTGGGCAAAATTTTGATACTAATAAAGATTGTTAAATAATTTGGGTAAGCAATTTTTGATTTCTTACTTCACGAAAAATATTACCAATTGTTGAAATGCCCATTAAATTTGTTTTGGGCAATGTTGGGCAAGTTTTTGTTGTTAATTTAGATGCCCAAATAATTTAGAAAACCAATTTTTGACTCCTTATTTTACGAAAATTATTACCATTAATTGAAATATTTATAAAAATGGTTTTGGACAATGTTGGGCAAAATTTTCATACCAATTAAGGTTGTTAAATAATTTGGGTAAGCAATTTTTAATTCCTTACTTTTCGAAAAATGTTACCAATTGTTGAAATGTCCATAAAATTTGTTTTGGGCAATGTTGGGCAAGTTTTTACTACCAAATAAGATTGTTACCTAATTTGGTCATTAATTTTTAGAGACCACAAGTTATAAATTATTATAAAATTAACATAAATTTTAATAATAGTAGTAATTGAAAATGTTGGGCAAGTTCATTTAGATTGCTTTAAAAATTTTGATTATTTAGGTTATAAAAAATAACTTAAAATTTATTATTGAACAAATTATTCAGAAGCTTATGAATAAATTTAATAAAAGCTTATGGCAAAAAAAAAAAATCCCCTCACTTCGCACCCTTCGAGTAGGCACGTGACGCCCACCTCGATTTTATTTTTTTCACCAACCCCTCCTTTATTAAATCGTCCGGATTAATGTCCTCGGGGTGTTTTCCTACCGACAGTAACCCCAAAAAAACAAAAACACTTTGATTAAATTAAATAATAAAGACGTAGGAATTCGGGCGGCGCAGTGGATTTGCATGCGAGACACGGCCGACTCGAAGGGAAATTGGATTTTCCAATTTCGCTTTCCGGTTGGGAAACGGGCACAGGTCGGAAAATCGCGATGCTTTCGTGCACACGAGGTTGGATAATATTTATCTGAAAATCGATTCATCCTGAAAATATTTGTACATACTGTCAGAAATAATTTTTTTAAATTGTTAATTGCGTTTTGTTATTGATTGATTTGTAATGTCCGCAAAATTAGCTTCAATTTGATACCCAACACGAAAATAATATTTTTTTTAATAAAAAATACTTAAAGTTACTAGGAGCAACTGTCACTAATACTCTTAAACAAATTGCATTACTCAATTAAACAATTTGCGTTTTTTTTTTTAATTATTCATATGTTAAAGAAAGCTAGTTACTAGTTCAAACTTGACATTTATCAAGAGTAACTGTCACTAAATACTCGGTATAAATTAAGTTTCATTATTCAATTGCTTAACAAAATGTCGGCCAATATTTTTGACTCAATTAACAAATGATTCAAAATATTGGTAAAAATTTTGTCGCAACACCGATAATAAACTTAGTTACTAGTTCAAACTCGACAATTATTAAGAGTAACTGTCACTAAATGCTCGGTATAAATAAGGTTTTATTATTCAATTGTTTAACAAAATGTTGGCCGATTTTTGTTGACTCAATTAACAAATTATTCAAAATATTGGTAAAAATTTTGTCGCAACTCCAATAATAAATTCAGTTTCTAGATCAAACTTGACAGTTATTATGAGTAACTGTCACTAAATACTCGGTATATATTTGAATTTGTTATTCATTTGTTGAACAAATTTTTGGCTAATTTTCGTTGACTCAAGTAACAAATCTATAATCATTTTGATTTCTGATTTGTCGCTTTGCAATTGACAAATTATTATCAAAGTCAATTTGTCGCTTTGCAATTAATATGTCACTGCACTAACATAACCTAAAATAATCTGGACATTCACTTTGTCGCTTCGCGATTGACAGAACATAATTTTGATTTCTACTATGTCGCTTCGCAATTGAGAAAATATTATCAAAATTAATTTGTTGCTTTGCGATTAATATGTCACTACACTAACCTAACCAAAAATAATCTTGACATTCACTTTGTCGCTTCGTGATTGACAGAACATAATTTTGATTTCTGATTTGTCGCTTTGCAATTGACAAAATATTATCAATGTCAATTTGTCGCTTCGCGATTAATATGTCACTGCTCTAACCTAACCTAAAATAATCTTGACATTCACTTTGTTGCTTTGCGATTGACAGAACATAATTTTGATTTCTAATTTGTCGCTTTGCAATTGACGAAATATTATCAAAGTCAATTTGTCGCTTCGCGATTAATATGTCACTGCTCTAACCTAACCTAAAATAATCTTGACATTCACTTTGTCGCTTTGCGATTGACAGAACATAATTTTGATTTCTAATTTGTCGCTTTGCAATTGACAAAATAATATCAAAGTCAATTTGTCGCTTCGCGATTAATATGTCACTGCACTAACATAACCTAAAATAATCTTGACCTTCACTTTGTCGCTTCGTGATTGACAAAATATAATTTTGATTTCTAATTTGTCGCTTCGCAATTGACAAAATATTATCAAAATCAATTTGTCGCTTTTTGATTAATATGTCACTGCACTAACCTAACCTAAAGTAATCTTGACATTCACTTTGTGGCTTCGCGATTGACAGAATATAATTTAGATTTCTAATTTGTCGCTTCGCAATTGACAAAATATTATCAAAGTCAATTTGTCGCTTCGCGACTAATATGTCACTGCACTAACCTAACCTAAAATAATCTTGACATTCACTTTGTCGTTTCGCGATTGACAGAATATAATTTTGATTTCTAATTTGTCGCTTCGTAATTGACAAAATATTATGGCTGTCAATTTGTCGCTCCGCGATTAATATGTCACTGCACTAACCTAACCTAAAATAATCTTGACCTTCACTTTGTCGCTTTGCGATTGACAGAACATAATTTAAGTTTCTAGGTTGTCGCTTCGCAATTGACATATTATTAACAAAGTCAATTTGTCGCTTTGCGATTAATATGTCACCGCACTAACCTAACCTAAAATAATCATGACATTCACTTTGTCGCTTTGCAATTGACAGAACATAATTTTGATTTTTAATTTGTCGCTTCGCAATTGACAAATTATTATCAAAGTCAATTTGTCGCTTCGCGATTAATATGTCACTGCACTAACATAACCTAAAATAATCTTGACATTCACTTTGTTGCTTCGCGATTGACAGAACATAATTTTGATTTCTAATTTGTCGCATCGCAATTGACAAATTATTATTAAAGTCAATTTGTCGCTTTGCGATTAATATGTCACTGCATTAACCTAACCTAAAATAATCTTAACATTCACATTGTCGCTTCGCCATTGACAGAACATAATTTTGATTTCTAGTTTGTCGCTTTGCAATTGACAAATTATTATCAAAGTCAATTTGTCGCTTCGCGATTAATATATCACTGCACTAACCTAACCTAAAATAATCTTGACATTTACTTTGTCGCTTCGCGATTGACAGAACATAATTTTGATTTCTAATTTGTCGCTTTGCAATTGACAAAATATTATCAAAGTCAATTTGTCGCTTCGCGATTAATATGTCACTGCACTAACATAACCTAAAATAATCTTGACATTCACTTTGTCGCTTCGCGATTGACAGAACATAATTTTGATTTCTAATTTGTCGCTTCGCAATTGACAAAATATTATCAAAGTCAATTTGTCGCTTTGCGATTAATATGTCACTGCACTAACATAACCTAAAATAATTCACTTTGTCGCTTCGCGATTGACAGAACATAATTTTGATTTCTAATTTGTCGCAACGCAATTGACAAATTATTATCAAAGTCAATTTGTTGCTTTGCGATTAATATGTCACTGCACTAACCTAACCTAAAATAATCTTGACATTCACTTTGTCGCTTCGCGATTGACAGAACATAATTCTGATTTCTAGTTTGTCGCTTAGCAATTGACAAATAATTATCGAAGTCAATTTGTTGCTTCGCGATTAATATGTCACTGCACTAACCTAACCTAAAATAATCTTGACATTCACTTTGTCGCTTCGCGATTAACAAAACATAATTTTGATTTCTAATTTGTCGCAACGCAATTGACAAATTATTATAAAAGTCAATTTGTCGCTTCGCGATTATTATGTCACTGCACTAACATAACCTAAAATAATTCACTTTGTCGCTTCGCGATTGACAGAACATAATTTTAATTTCTAATTTGTCGCTTCGCAATTGACAAAATATTATCAAAGTCAATTTGTCGCTTCGCGATTAATATGTCACTGCACTAACCTAACCTAAAATAATCTTGACATTCACTTTGTCGCTTCGCGATTGACGGAACATAATTTTGATTTTTAATTTGTCGCTTTGCAATTGACAAAATATTATCAAAGTCAATTTGTCGCTTCGCGATTAATATGTCACTGCACTAACATAACCTAAAATAATCTTGACATTCACTTTGTCGATTTGCGATTGGCAGAACATAATTTTGATTTCTAATTTGTTGCTTCGCAATAGCGTCACTAAATACTCAAATTTAATAACGTTATTCATTTGTTTAACAAAGTTTGCTGCATGTTTTAGTTCTCGTAATTAATTAAGTGAACTAATTAAGGGTGCAAATGAAATAAAATAAAATTTTAACAACTCACCGGTCGCTGCTAACAAAAACAATTTCAAAACCGGGTTCCTTCTTCCTAATAATTCTATAAACTTCAGCCAATTGGGGTGTGAACGCCCTGCACGGTGGACACTGCAAAACAAAACAAAACAAATTCAAACCCTTTGCTTTCAACCGGAAATGGTTGCGGTGGATTACCCAATTTGCAGAGAAATAAAATCCACGTACGCCGTCTGGTAGGGACTGGTAAGTGATTTCCATATCCCTCGGCGTACTATGTTCGTCGTAGTACGTGCCGCACGCTTGCAGGGGAATATCTTTCAGAACCTAACATAATTTTTTGTGTGTTAGAATTGCTGTTAAATGAAGCGAATGGATAGGGAATCACCTGTTCGACGGGTCTAGGTCGCCATGGAAACGACGATCCGAGGGGATCTTCGAGTAGTCTCTCTTGTGCTGAAGCGCTTATGGTTGAACCGTCGCGGTCGAGCAACACTAAAGTCGGCACTCCGCTTTTTATCCTGAAGCGTCTTGATAAGCGCGTCTGGAATGAAAACAATTGATGTCAGTGTTGTATTGTAAAAAAAAAAGGAAAAATGAATTAATAACAAAAGTTATTTTGTTTCCATTGTTATAGAAAATATTAATTAAATCCGGATTTACAGAATGAAAAAGAAATCTTACTCAAACTGTTAAAATCTAGATACTTTTATTTGTCTTGGAAAACGTTTTAATGTTAAAAGTGACGTTGACCCAAATCTGACTGACATCTAAAAATGTAGGTTATCTGTCAAAAGTGATGTTTTACTGTCAAAAGTGACTTTTATTTGTGTTCCAACAACTTAAAAATGTAGTTTATCTGTCAAACGTGTTTTACTGTCAAAAACCAAATCTGACATTTACCTATTACAGTGGACTTAACGTAAATATTCTTTAAATGTAACCTAAAATATCAAAATGTTTTGTGCTGAAACAAAATGGCCGTTATAACATGAAATACAAAATGGCCGCCATAACATAAAAATACAAAATGGCCGTCATGACATTCAAAATGGTTGTCATAACAACATATAAAATGGCAGCTATAACATTTAATACTTCTTATAACAACATCTACGCTGGTGATGATTTTTGATTAATTATATTAAAAAAAAATGGACATACCAATCTATTTTTGATATATTTTCTTATTATAAATAAGGTTTATTAAGTTAAATCTTATCTATAAATGGTTTTCAGCTTGAATTATGATTAATTTTATGCTAGAAAATAGCTTTCTGGTTGAATTTGAAGTCACAAATGTGTTTTCTAAGCAAATAAACAAGTTTTCTGCACTAGTTTTGATACATTTTGTTTGCAAAATTTAATTTTTGAGCAAATTTTATAATAGAAACAATGCTGTCATGTGCAATTTTAAGGATTTTAAGCTTAAATTGAGTTTTCTGGGCTAATTTTGATTCATTTTAAGTAGTAAATATGATTCTCGAGCGATTTTTTTAATAAATATTAAGCGATTTTTTTATTATAAATATCTTATGTGCAGTTTTGAGCAAATCTTATGTTTTAATTACGTTTTATGTGCCAATTTTGATAAGTTTTAGGTGTTAACCGTGATTTATGAGCGAATTTCATACCAAAAATGAATTTTCTGGGCGATTATAGTGTTTTAATTATACATTCTGTGTAGTTTTTGAGTTCTCTAAGCTAACTTATACTATAAATAAGTTTTCTGGAGCTAATTTTGGGTTTATACTTGATTTTTGAGCTAATTTCATGCAGAAAATAATCTTTCTAAGCGATTTCCATAACATACTAACTTTTTAGTTGCAATTTTGAGCATTTTTTTGCTTTAATTAGGTTTTCTATGTCAATTTTGATAAGTTTTAGAAAATTTCATGCCAAAAATAAGTTTTCTGGGCGATTATGGTGCTATAAGTTTTTAAAGAAAAATTATACTATAAATAAGTTTTCTGAAGCTAGTTTTGATTTCAAACTTAATTTTTGAGCAAATTTCATGCACAAAATGAGGTATTTGAGCGGTTTTTACACCATACATATTTTTTATGTGCAATTTTGAGCAATTTTATTGTTTTAATTAAGTTTTCTGTAAACATTTGATACGCTTTAGATGTAAAATAGCTCTTGAGCGAATTTTATGTTATAAATTGGTTTTCTGGGCAATTATGGTGTTATTGTTATCCATTTTTTATAATTTTGAGGTTATATACACTATAAATGAGTTTTCTGGACTAATTTTAACAAATTTTGTATGTTAAACATGATTCCTAAGTAAATTTTATGCTAATTTAAATAAGTTTTGTTTTCTAAGTAATTTTCATGTTATAGATGGCTATTCTGTGTAATTTTGAAGTTTTTTAATCAAATCTTAAGCAATAAATTTGTTTTTTGTTTAAGTAATCATAAATTTAATGTGTTAAACAATATTTCTGAGCGAATTTTATGTTAGGAATTGATTTTCTGTGCGAATAAGGTGTTATGATTAACCTTCTTTTATAAGATTGAAGTTTTCTAAGCAGTAAATACACTATAAAAATTTATAAAAGACTACCTTAGTTACCCTCAACCATGACTTTAAAAATAAAACTTAACCTAACCTAACCTCAAAAATGTTTATCAGTGAGATCACCTTAGTAATACAATTTATATTATTTAGGTCATTTCACTGATGACTTTAGTAAAAAAAAAATTGTAAAAGACTACCTCAGTTACCCTCAACCATGACTTTTAAAATAAAACCTAACCTAACCAAACCTAACCAAACCTAACCAACCTAACCACACCTAACCAAACCTAACCTAACCAAACCAAACCTAACCAAACCTAACCAAACCTAACCAAACCTAACCAAACCTAACCAAACCTAACCAAACCTAACCAAACCTTTTTTTTTTTTTTTTAACCTGGAGGAGGAGAGATCTTCAAAAGATACCTGCATTCTGCAGGCATGCCGGATTCGACTACTCCTGTAGCCTCCTACCGACTAAAACTCCTCCTCCCATTTCGCTGAGTGGCAACGGAACCGCGCGAGCATTACTTCATTACCTCCAGCATGTCTTTCTGTATCCTGTTTGTTATCTTTCCTCTATTTGTTCTGTTCTTTCTTCTCTTTGTCTTGATCTTTCTTCATCCTCTTTGGTTTTTATTATTTTTGTTATCGTCTTTTAGATGGCTTCCCATTTATGTTTGGTCTCTAGCATCAGGCTTGTTAGATTTCCTACCGTGATCTGTTCTTGTAGCTCAGCCTCTAACTCCATTCTCTCCACTGCCCATCTCGAACAATGAAACAGTGTATGTTCCGGCGTGTCCACTTCATTGCAGTATACGCAGTTATCTCGCTCTAGTAGGTTCATTCTCTTTAGGTATACCCTAAAACAGCCGTGTCCAGTCAAAATCTGCGTTAGATGATAGTTAAGCCTACCATGCTTTCTGTCTACCCAGGGCCTGATGTCCGGGATGAGTTTTTGAGTCCAGGCAGCTGTCCCAGTATCTTTTTTCCATTCCTCAGCCCATACCCTAAGTGATTCATCTCTAGCAGCTATTTTGGTTTGTTCCTTGTTTTCTCCTTTCTCATAGGATCTTTCATTAATCATAAGGTGGATAGGTATTGTCTTTGTGATACCGAGAATTGCTTTTGTGGAAACCGTTCGATAGGCACTTGCTACCCCAATTGCCATAACTCTCCTTGCCCTTTCCAATAGCCCCCTGTGCTTTTTATTTTCAGCGTACTCCTTCCAAATCGGCGCCCCATATAATAGCTCAGAGTTCACTACCGCCAATAACGCTCTTCTTTTTTCCTCTTTCGCCCCTCCATTGTGTGGCATAATTCTTCTGAGCACCATTGTTAACTTTACGGCTTTTTGTGTCACCTCCTTTATGTGATGGTTCATATTCCAGTTTCGGCCTATTCTTATGCCCAGATATTTGACGCTATCTTGGGTTTCTATGACGCTACCTCCTACCATTATCCTCACTTTAAGGTCCCTCTTCCATCCTGCTAAGATTACGGCCTCAGTCTTGTGATGAGCCATCTTGAGACCTTTTTGGTCTAGCCATCGTTCCACCTTCTTTACTGCCCATTCCGCATCTTCTACCAGCTCTTCCATATTCCTGCCGCATACGACCAGCGCTACATCATCCGCATAGGCAATCATCTTCGTGTGTTCCGGCATCCGTTCCTTTAGCAGGGGATCGTAATATATGTTCCACAGGGTTGGTCCCAACACCGAGCCCTGTGGTACCCCGCAGCTCAGATCGACAGTATGGTTTTCCCCAACCTCAAGCGTCCTGTCCTGTAGATAGTTGCCTATTATTTTCCTCAGGTGTGGCGTAATCTTTCTCGCCTCCAATTCCTGCATTATACCGTGTTAAAGGCATTCTCGACGTCCATGGTGATCAGTATTGAGAACTTCAGCACTCTGTGCTTAGCCACCATATTCTTGACCTCTTTCACACTTTGCACTGCATCTACCGTCGTATGTTCTTTTCTGAATCCATGCTGATTTTCCGATAAACCACCATTTTCATCAATTTGTTGCATCAATTTTTTGTTGATGACATGTTCGTAGAGCTTCGCCATTGTGTTCAGCAGACATATTGGCCTGTATTTAGCCTGGTTTTCCGTGCTGCCTGGTTTTTTGATGAGCGCAAGTTTTGCTCTCTTCCATTCCTCGGGAAACGCACCTGCCCTCAGGAGAGAGTTTATTGTTTCTGTCACACTCTCCGTGCATTGTCTTGTCAGCACTTTAACTACTTCCGCAGGAATTCCATCTGGTCCTGGTGCCTTTTTGGCCTTTATTTTGCTACCCAATGCTAAAATTTCCTCCTCTGTGCATTGTGGTATTTCATTTCCATCTGGCGTTATATTTGCCCATATGTTTTTTGTATGCTCAGGAAAGAGCGCCCTTGCTATTTCTATCTGTCTTTTTTCGGACAGCGTTGTCGGAGCTTTGATTCCAATTTTCTTAGTTACTATTTTATAGCCTAACCCAAATATGTCTGTGTCCACTTCCTCGCATATCTTTTTCCAGGCTATCCTTTTGGCTTCTTCGATGGCTTTCTTCAGCTCCTTCTTTTTTTGCTTGTATTGTCTGTGTGTTTCCTCCCTGAGCTCTTCATCTGCCGGATTTGTTCTATTTATCCTTGTCACTTTTCTTTTAGATCTTATGCATTCATTTCTTGCTTGAGCAGTTTCTGCACACCACCAGTACGTTGGGGTCCGTCTACTTGTTTTGCTTTTTTTGCGGTATGTGATGTCGCAAGCTTCTCTTATCGCCTTCATTAGTGTTTCTGCTGCCCCTCTTTCCCCTGCAGCGCCATTTAACGCCGTGAAGCACTGTGCTAATTCGTCATCATGGTCCTTGTTGTAGTACCATCCTTTAAAGTTGTTCATTTTTACTTGCTTTCTTGTACATACATTTATTTCCATGTAGATGTTATGATGGTCACTTAGATTCTCCTCATTTTCATTCACGTACCATCCCTTAACTTTACTGAACAAGTTCGGACTAGCTATTGTCACATCTATGAAGGAGCTTTGATCTCTTCTACGGAAGGTCGGAGTGTTACCACTATTCACTATTTGAAGGTCTTGTTCGTAGATCCATTCTGTAAGTATGTCTCCTCTGCTATCATCTATGGGTGATTCCCATAGGGCTGATTTGGCATTAAAGTCTGCTCCTATTAGCACATCTTTTTTGTGTCTTTTAACGTCCCGGCTTATCTCTGTTAGGTGGTTCTCATATTCATTTTTTGTGATATTCGGTGACAGGTATGCAGCGTAGAGCACTTCCTCCTCAGTTTCTGCCCATATATATCCATTTCCTCTCCCTACATTTATTATGTCTACCCTATTTCCGTTTGTAATATATATTGCAGCATCTATCTGATTGTCAGTAATCCATCGATTCCTGTTGCGGGCTATAATTTTGTTGGGTTCTGATACTAGTGCAATATCAATGCCATTTTCTTTGCAGTTGTGTTCCAGCAAGTCCATTCCTTTTCTGCTTCTATTGAGGTTAACTTGGATTATTTTCATAATCGGTTTACTCGCACCTTTTTGCTCTCCTTAGCTTCTTGAACCAACCTCCTGTATTTGGGGCAGTTCATCGTCTCCGTCTTGTGTCCTGTTACTTTGCAGAGGTAGCAGGCCTTGTCTCCTGTACATTCTTTAGCCCTATGTCCTGCTTCACCGCAGTTTCTGCATGGTTCTCCATCTTCCGTTCTGCACTCTTTTGCAACGTGCTCTAACCTCTGGCATCTAAAGCATTTTGGTGGATCTATGACCTCTCTCACTCCCCACCTGTTCCATCCCGTACCTATCCTGTTCTTGCGTACCTAACCAAACCTAACCAAACCTAACCAAACCTAACCAAACCTAACCAAACCTAACCAAACCTAACCAAACCTAACCAAACCTAACCAAACCTAACCAAACCTAACCAAACCTAACCAAACCTAACCAAACCTAACCAAACCTAACCAAACCTAACCAAACCTAACCAAACCTAACCAAACCTAACCAAACCTAACCAAACCTAACCAAACCTAACCAAACCTAACCAAACCTAACCAAACCTAACCAAACCTAACCAAACCTAACCAAACCTAACCAAACTTAACCAAACCTAACTAAACCTAACCAAACCTAACCAAACCTAACCAAACCTAACCAAACCTAACCAAACCTAACCAAACCTAACCAAACCTAACCAAACCTAACCAAACCTAACTTCACAAATGTTCATCAGTGAGATGACTTGAGTAATACAATTTATATTATAAGAGTCATCTTACTTAAAAAATTGTAAACGACTACCTTAGTCACTCTCAACTATGACTTTTAAAATAAAACCTAACCTAACCTAACCTAACCTCACAAATGTTCATCAGTGAGATGATCTTAGTAATACAATTAATATTATTAAGGTCATCTTACAGATGACCTCATTAAAAAAAAATGTAAAAGACTACCATAGTTACCCTCAACCATGATTTTCTAAATAAAACCTAACCTAACTTAACCTAACCTTACAAATTTTTATCAGTAAGATGACCTCAGTAATACATTTTATATTATAATGATCATCTCACTGATGACCTCATTAAAAAAAATTGTTAAAGACTACCTCAGTAAACCTCATCCATGTCTTTAAAAATAAAACTTAACCTAACCTAACCTAACTTAACCTAACCTAACCTCACAAATGCACATCAGTGAGATGACTTCTGTAATACAATTTATAATATTAAGGTTATCTCACTGATGACTTTATTAAAAAAAATTTGTAAAAGACTACCTTAGTTACCCTCAACCATGACTTTTAAAATAAAACCTAACCTAACCTTACCTCACAAATGTTAATGTTAGTAATACAATTTTTATTATTGAGGTTATTTTACTGATGACCTCATTAAAAAAAATTGTAAAAAACTACCTTAGTTACCATTAACCATGACTTTTATAATAAAACTTAATCTAACCTAACCTAACCTAACCCCACAAACGTTTATCAGTGAGATGACCTCAGTAATACAATTTATATTATTGAAGTCATCTCACTATTGACCTAATTACTAAAAAATTGTAAAAGACTACTTTAGTTACCCTCAACCATGACTTTTAAAATAAAACCTAATCTAACCTAACCTCACAAATGTTCATTAGTGAGATGACTTCAGTAATACAGTTTATATTATTGAGGTCATCTCACTGATGACTTCATTAAAAAGAAAATTGTAAAAGACTACCTTAGTTACCCTCAACCATGACTTTTAAAATAAAACCTAACCTAACCTTACCTCACAAATGTTAATGTTAGTAATACAATTTTTATTATTGAGGTTATTTTACTGATGACCTCATTAAAAAAAATTGTAAAAGACTACCTTAGTTACCATTAACCATGACTTTTATAATAAAACTTAATCTAACCTAACCTAACCTAACCCCACAAACGTTTATCAGTGAGATGACCTCAGTAATACAATTTATATTATTGAAGTCATCTCACTATTGACCTAATTACTAAAAAATTGTAAAAGACTACTTTAGTTACCCTCAACCATGACTTTTAAAATAAAACCTAATCTAACCTAACCTCACAAATGTTCATTAGTGAGATGACTTCAGTAATACAGTTTATATTATTGAGGTCATCTCACTGATGACTTCATTAAAAAGAAAATTGTAAAAGACTACCTTAGTTACCCTCAACCATGACTTTTAAAATAAAACCTAACCTAACCTTACCTCACAAATGTTAATGTTAGTAATACAATTTTTATTATTGAGGTTATTTTACTGATGACCTCATTAAAAAAAATTGTAAAAGACTACCTTAGTTACCATTAACCATGACTTTTATAATAAAACTTAATCTAACCTAACCTAACCTAACCCCACAAACGTTTATCAGTGAGATGACCTCAGTAATACAATTTATATTATTGAAGTCATCTCACTATTGACCTAATTACTAAAAAATTGTAAAAGACTACTTTAGTTACCCTCAACCATGACTTTTAAAATAAAACCTAACCTAACCTAACCTCACAAATGTTAATGTTAGTAATACAATTTTTATTATTGAGGTTATTTTACTGATGACCTCATTAAAAAAAATTGTAAAAGACTACCTTAGTTACCATTAACCATGACTTTTATAATAAAACTTAACCTAACCTAACCTCACAAATGTTCATCAGTGAAATGACTTTAATAATACAATTTATATTATTGAGGTCATCTCACTGATAGCTTCATTAAAAAGAAAATTGTAAAAGACTACCTTAGTTACCCTCAACCATGACTTTTAAAATAAAACCTAATCTAACCTAACCTCACAAATGTTCATTACTGAGATGACTTCAGTAATACAGTTTATATTATTGAGGTCATCTCACTGATGACTTCATTAAAAAGAAAATTGTAAAAGACTACCTTCGTTACCCTCAACCATTACTTTTAAAATAAAACCTAACCTAACCTAACTCAACCTCACAAACGTTCATCAGTGAGATGATCTCAGTAATACAATTTATATTATTGAGGTCATCTCGCTGATGATCTCATTAAAAAATATTGTAAAGTTAGTTAGTTACCCTCAACCATGACTTTAAAAATAAAGCCTAACCTAACCTAACCTTATCTCACAAATGTTTCATCAGTGAGATGACCTCAGTAATACAATTTATATTATTGAGGTCATCTCACTGATAACCTTATTAAAAAAAATTGTAAAAGACTACCTAAGTTACCATCAACCATGAATATTGTAAATGCTCACTCTGTACATTTGAGGTTATCAAAGCAAAATGTACACCATAAATGAGCTTTTTGACTTCATTTTAATAATTTTTTATATGGTAAACGTCATTTGTAGAGCAAACTATATTTATGTTAAGCAATTTAATACATATTTTTGAACAAAAAACTAAGAAATTCTGTTTTAAATGTATCAAAGTTATCATAAAAATAATTAATTTTAAACTACAGTATGAAAACTCAATAATAATATATCCGGCTTTGATATCATGGATTTAAACAAAAAACTTTGAAATCCGGTCTCAAAAATGACAAATCCGGCCATTAATACATAAATATAGACAGAAAACTAAAAAAAATTGTTTTAAAAGTATCAAAGCTATCATAAAAATACAGAATCCAATTTATAAATACAAAATGAGAACTCAAAAATTATTATGTCCGGCCTAAGGAGATTAGCTAAGCTACAAAATTGTGAAATTATTCCATAGAATTTAAAATCTGATATTAGAGTTTATGGACTTGAAACTTGATATTCGAATGCATTTGCAATGGAATAGCTTGTCACTTGAGACTAATATATAGGCCATTTAATCAATCAATGTCGATGATGAAGTGCGTTTGTAATTTGCGGAAATGTGCACAACGTCAGCAATAAATCCAATTAAACAAACATTGTATGGGATACGTAAACTCACGAAAATCATTGATTTTTTTTTAGATTTTAATCGCGTTTCAATTAAGCCGTGCAGTAGTGGCCACAGCTGCCGATGATGGATGGAGTAGAAATAAATTCACTAAGTAGCAGTGTTAAGTTTTCAGCTTCGATAGCGTCGCTCTAATTTAATTAGAACCAAACAGCAACGAGTTTATGACCGATCGTTAAAAAGTTATTTCTTATTTTATTAATAAATTCTAAATTTTCTATTAGAATATTGTAAAATATCAATATATATTGAAGTTGCTTGAAAGTAGCTAACATGATATCTTGAATTTATTGTAAATTGTGTGTGTACTGAGTATATATACTATAGGAAGCATGTAAAGTGGTAGTAGACGTTGTAGTTCGAGCAGACACAATATCCTAGAAGCTGTTTACGGCTGTACTCGAACATATATTAGAGTCAAGCACACGGCGCTGTAAGTGGAAACCGTAAAACGGCCAAGATATATATATATTCTGTGTACTTATAGTTGATGAAATTTAGTAAACTATGTGGTGTAGATATTAATTTTATTTATGTTGATTATTTTTCTTTTGTATTCCGGTTAAATAATAGAATTTTGCACTTTTCTGCTGATTTCTCTAGTTTTGGTTGATTAAATTGAGTTTTTGGGTAAAGTATTAGGAGTTTTGAGTTGAGGATTAAAAATTTGGATTTGAAAGACTTAATTCTATATAGAATTTGCATTAGTACAGTTCAGAAAAATGTAATGGATTTTTAAATTAGCGATTACTTTAGTTTTATACAAAATTTGTTGGTTAAATTGAGTTTTTCGGTAAAGTATTAGAAATTTTGAGTTGGGGTTTGAAAATTTAGATTTGGCAAATTTAATTCTACGTAAAATATAGAATTTGCATTTGTTAATGTTAGAGAATGTTTACAGATTTTTAAATTAGCGATTACTTTAGTTTTATACAAAATATGTTAGTTAAATTGAGTTTTTCGGTAAAGTATTAAGAATTTTGAGTTGGGAATTAAAAATTTAGATTTGAAAAACTTGATTCTATATAATATTTGCATATATAAAGTTAAAAAACGTTAAATAGATTTTTAATTAGTGATAACTTTTGTTTTATATCAAATTTATTGGTTAAATTGAGTTTTTCGGTAAAGTAATAGGAATTTTGAGTTGAGGACTAAAAATTTGGTTTTGGAAGACTTGATTATATATAGAATTTGCGTTATTAAAGTTAAGAAAAATTTAATAGATTTTTAAATCAGCGATAACTTTGGTTTTATACAAAATTTGTTGGTTAAATTGAGTTTTTCGGTAAAGTATTAAGAATTTAGAGTTGGTGATTGAAAATTTGGATTTGGAAGACTTAATTTATATAGATTTTGCATTAGTTAAGTTGAGAATGATTAAATGGATTTTTAAATTAGCGATAACTTTAGTTTTATACAAAACTTCTTGCTTAAAATGAGTTTTCCGGTAAAGTATTAGGAATTTTGAGTTGGGGATTAAAAATTTGGATTTGGAAGACTTAATTCTATTAAGAATTTGCATTAGTAAAGTTAAAAAAAATTTAATAGATTTTAAAATTAGCTATAACTTTGGTTTTATACAAAATTTGTTGGTTAAATTGAGTTTTTTGGTAAAGTATTAGGAATTTTGAGATAGGGATTAAAAATTTAAACTGGAAAAACTTGATTCTTTATTGAATTTGCATTAGCGAGTTTAAGAAAAATTTAATAGTTTTTTAAATTATCAATAACTTTGATTTTATACAAAATTTGTTGCTTAAATTGAGTTTTTCGGTAAAGTATTAAAAATTTTGAGTTAAGGATTAAAAATTTGGATTTGGCGTACTTAATTCTATATAAAATTTGCTTTAGTAAAGTAAGGAAAAATTTAATTTAATTTTTAAATTAGCGATAACTTTGGTTTTATACAAAATTTGTTGATTAACTTGAGTTTTTCGGTAAAGTATTAAGAATTTTGGGTTGGGGATTAAAAATTTGGATTTGGAAGACTTGATTTTATAAAGAATTTGCATTAGTAAAATTGCAAAAACGTATAATGGTTTCTTTAATTAGCAAACACTTTGGTTTTATACAAAATTTGTTGCTTAAATTGAGTTTTTTGGTAAAGTATTAGGAATTTTGAGTTGGGGATTAAAAATTTGGATTTGAAATACTTGATTCTATTAAATATTTAAATATGTAAAGTTAAAAATGTTTAATAGATTTTTAAATTAGTGATTACTTCTGTTTTATATCAAATTTATTGGTTAAATTGAGTTATTCGGTAAAGTAATAGGAATTTTGAGTTGGGGACTAAAAATTTGACTTTGGAAGACTTGATTATATATAGAATTTGCATTAGTAAAGTTATGAAAAATTTAATAGATTTTTAAATCAGCGATAACTTTGGTTTTATACTAAATTTGTTGGTTAAATTGAGTTTTTCGGTAAAGTATTAGGAATTTTGAGTTGGGGATTAAAAATTTGAATTGGGAAGACTTGATTCTTTATAGAATTTGCATTAGTGAGTTTAAGAAAAATTTAAAAGATTTTTAAATTATTAATAACTTTGATTTTATATAAAATTTGTTGGTTAAATTGAGTTTTTCGGTAAAGTATTAGGAACTTTGAGTTGGGAATTAAAAATTTGGATTTGTAAAACTTGATTCTATATATTATTTACATAAATGAAGTTAAGAAAAATTAAATGGATTTATAATTAGTGATTACTTTGGTTTTATACAAAATTTGTTGCTTAAAGTGAGTTTTTCGGTAAAGTATTAGGAATTTTGAGTTGGGGACTTAAAATTTTGCTTTGGAAAACTTGATTATATATAGAATTTGCATTAGTAAATTTATGAAAAATTTAATAGATTTTTAAATCAGCGATAACTTTGGTTTTATACAAAATTTATTGCTAAAAATGAGTTTTCCGGTAAAGTATTAGGAATTTTGAGTTAGGGATTGAAAATTTGGATTTGGAAGACTTACATTTATATAGAATTTGCATTAGTGAAGTTGAGAATGGTTTAATGGATTTTTAAATTAGCAATTACTTTGGTTTTATACTAAATTTGTTAATTAAATTGAGTTTTTCGGTAAAGTATTAGGAATTTTGAGTTGGGGTTTAAAAATTTGAATTGGGAAAACTTAATTCTTTATAGAATTTGCATTATTGAGTTTAAAAAAAATTTAATAGATTTTTAAATTATTAATAACTTTGATTTTATACAAAATTTGTTGGTTAAATTGAGTTTTTCGGTAAAGTATTAGGAATTTTGAGTAAGGAATTAAAAACTTGATTCTATATAATATTTGCATAAATAAAGTTAAAAAACGTTAAATAGATTTTTAAATTAGTGATTACTTTTGTTTTATTTCAAATTTATTGGTTAAATTGAGTTTTTCGGTAAAGTAATAAGAATTTTGAGTTGGGGACTAAAAATTTGGATTTGGAAGACTTGATTATATATAGAATTTGCATTAGTGAAGTTAAGAAAAATTTAAAAGATTTTTAAATTTGCGATAACTTTGGTTTTATACAAAATTTGCTTAAAATAAGTTTTTTAGTAAAGTATTAGGATATTTGAGTTAGGGATTAAAACTTTGAATTTGGAATACTTAATTCTATATAAATTTTGCATTATTAAAGTTAAAAAAAAACTCAAAAGATTTTTAAATTAGTGATAACTTTGGTTTTATACAAAATTTGTTGGTTAATTTGAGTTTTTCGGTAAAGTATTTAAAATTTTGAGTTGGGGAATAAAAATTTGAATTGAAAAGACTTTATTCTTTATAGAATTTGCATTAGTAAAGTTCAGAAATATTTAATAGATTTTAAATTAGCGATTACTTTAGTTTTATACTAAATTTCTTGCTTAAATTGAGTTTTTCGGTAAAGTATTTAAAATTTTCAGTTGGGGAATAAAAATTTAAGTTGGAAAGACTTAATTCTTTATAGAATTTGCATTAGTAAAGTTCAGAAATATTTAATAGATTTTTAATTAGCGATTACTTTAGTTTTATACTAAATTTCTTGCTTAAATTGAGTTTTTCGGTAAAGTATTTAGAATTTTCAGTTGGGGAATAAAAATTTAAGTTGGAAAGACTTAATTCTTTATAGAATTTGCATTAGTAAAGTTCAGAAATATTTAATAGATTTTTAATTAGCGATTACTTTAGTTTTATACTAAATTTCTTGCTTAAATTGAGTTTTTCGGTAAAGAATTAAAAATTTTGAGTTGGGGATTAAAAATTTGGATCTGGAAAATTTGATTCTATAAAGAATTTGCATAAGTGAAGTTGCAAAAAATTTAATGGTTTTTCAAATTAGAAAATACTTTAGTTTTATACAAAATTTGTTGATTGAATTGAGTTTTTCGGTAAAGTATTAGGAATTTTAAGTTGGGGATTACAAATTTGAATTGGGAAGACTTGATTCTTTATAGAATTTGCATTAGTGAGTTTAGGAAAAATTTAATAGATTTTTAATTTATCAATAACTTTGGTTTTATACAAAATTTGTTGATTAAATTGAGTTTTTTGGTAAAGTATAAAGAATTTTGAGTTGGAGATTGAAAATTTGGATTTGGAAGACTTGATTCTATATAATATTTGCATTAGTGAAGTTAAGAAAAATTAAATGAAGTTTTTAATTAGTGATTACTTTAGTTTTATACCAAATTTGTTGGTTAAATTGAGTTTTTCGGTAAAGTATTAGGAATTTTGAGTTGGGAATTAAAAATTTTGATTTGACTTATTTGATTCTATATAGAATTTGTATTTGTGAAAATAACAAAAAATTAATGGATTTTTAAATTAGCGATAACTTTGGTTTTATACAAAATTTCTTGCTTAAATTGAGTTTTTCGGTAAAGTATTAGGAATTTTGAGTTGGGAATTAAAAATTTAGATTTTGAAGTTTTAATTCTATATATATTTTGCATTGGTGAAGTTAAGAAAAAATTAATGGATTTTTAAATTAGTAATAACTTTGATTTTATACAAAATTTGTTGGTTAAATTGAGTTTTTTAGTAAAGTATTAGGAATTTTGAGTTGGGAATTAAAAATTTGGATTTGAAAAACTTGATTCTATATAATATTTGCATAAATAAAGTAAAAAAACGTTAAATAGATTTTTAAATTAGTGATTACTTTTGTTTTATATCAAATTTATTGGTTATATTGAGTTTTTTGGTAAAGTAATAGGAATTTTGAGTTGGGGACTAAAAATTTGGCTTTGAATGACTTAATTATATATAGAATTTGCATTAGTAAAGTAAAGAAAAATGTAATAGATTTTTAAATCAGCGATAACTTTGGTTTTATACAAAATTTGTTGCTTTTCCGGTAAAGTATTAGGAATTTTGAGTTGGGGATTGAAAATTTGAATTGGAGATTAAAAATTTGGATTTGGAAGATTTAATTTTATATAGAATTTGCATTAGTAAAGTTGAGAATGATTTAATGGATTTTTAAATTAGCAATTACTTTGGTTTTATACTAAATTTGTTGCTTAAATTGAGTTTTTCGGTAAAGTATTAAGAATTTTAAGTTGGGGATTAAAAATTTGGATTTGGCGTACTTAATTCTATATAAAATTTGTTTTAGTAAAGTTAAGAAAAATTTAATTTAATTTTTAAATTAGCAATAACTGTAGTTTTATACAAAATTTGTTGTTAAATTGAGTTTTTCGGTAAAGTATTTAGAATTTTGGGTTGAGGATAAAAAAATTAGATTTAAAAGTCTTAATTCTATATAGAATTTGTGTTAGAGAAGTTAAAAGAAATATAATAAATGTTTAAATTAGCAATTATTTTGGTCTTATACAAAATTTGTTGGTTAAATTGAGTTTTTCGGTAAAGTATTAGAAATTTTGAGTTGGGGTCTGAAAATTTGGATTTGGCAAATTTAATTCTACGTAAAATATAGAATTTGCATTTGTTAAGGTTAGAAAATGTTTACAGATTTTTAAATTAGCGATTACTTTAGTTTTATACAAAATATGTTAGTTAAATTCAGTTTTTCGGTAAAGTATCAAAAATTTTGAGTTAAGAATTAAAAATTTAAATTAGGAAGACTTGATTCTTTATAGAATTTGCATGAATAAGTTTAAAAAAAATTTAATAGATTTTTAAATTATCAATAACTTTGATTTTATACAAAATTTGTTGGTTAAATTGAGTTTTTCGGTAAAGTATTAGGAATTTTGAGTTGGGAATTAAAAATTTAGATTTGAAAAATTTGATTCTATATAATATTTGCATATATAAAGTTAAAAAACGTTAAATAGATTTTAATTAGTGATAACTTTTGTTTTATATCAAATTTATTGGTTAAATTGAGTTTTTCGGTAAAGTATTAAGAATTTTGAGTTTGGGTTTAAAAATTTGGGTTTGTGAGATTTATTTCTATATAGAATTTGCATTAGTAAAGTTAAGGAAAATTTAATAGATTTTTAAATTTGCTCTATACAAATTTTGTTGGTTAATTTGAGTTTTTCGGTAAAGTATTAGGAATTTTGAGTTGGGAATTAAAAATTTGGATTTGGAAGACTTGATTCTATATAATATTTGCATAAGTGTAGTTACGAAAAATTAAATGGATTTTTTAATTAGTGATTACTTTAGTTTTATACAAAATTTGTTTGTTAAATTGAGTTTTTCGGTAAAGTATTAGGAACTTTGAGTTGGGGTTTAAAAATTTGACTTTGGAATACTTGATTCTATATAGAATTTGTATTAGTAAAATTCAGAAATAATTAATAGATTTTTAAATTAGCGATTACTTTAGTTTTACACAAAATTTGTTGGTTAAATTGAGTTTTTCGGTAAAGTATTAGGAATTTTGAGTTGGGAATTAAAAATTTGGATTTGGAAGACTTGATTCTATATAATATTTGCATAAGTGTAGTTACGAAAAATTAAATGGATTTTTTAATTAGTGATTACTTTAGTTTTATACAAAATTTGTTTGTTAAATTGAGTTTTTCGGTAAAGTATTAGGAACTTTGAGTTGGGGTTTAAAAATTTGACTTTGGAATACTTGATTCTATATAGAATTTGTATTAGTATAATTCAGAAATAATTAATAGATTTTTAAATTAGCGATTACTTTAGTTTTACACAAAATTTCTTGCTTAAATTGAGTTTTTCGGTAAAGTATTAAGAATTTTGAGTTGAGGATTAAAAATTTGAATTAGGAAAATTTGATTCTTCATAGAATTTGCATTATTAAGTTTAAAAAAATTTAATAGGTTTTTAATTTATCAATAACTTTGATTTTATACAAAATTTGTTGGTTAAATTGAGTTTTTCGGTAAAGAATTAGGAATTTTAAGTTGGGGAATAAAAATTTGAATTTGGAAGACTCGATTCTATACAGAATTTGCATTTGTTAAGGTTAGAAAAGTTTTACAATTTTTTAAATTAAATATTAATTTTGTTTTATACAAAATTTGTTGGTTAAATTGAGTTTTTTGGTTAAGTATTGAGAGTTTTCACTTGGGAATTAAAAATTTAAATTTCTAAAGACTTGATTCTATATAGAATTTGTATTTGTTAAGGTTAGAAAATGTTTACAGATATTTAAATTAGCGATTAAATTTGTTTTATAAAAAATTTGTTTGTTAAATTGAGTTTTTTGGTAAAGCATTAAGAATTTTGAATTTGGGATTAAAAATTTGGATTTGGAAGACCTTATTCTATATAAAATTTGCATTAATGACGTTGAGAAAAATTAGATTTTTAAATTAGTGATAAATCTTGATTTATACGAGATTTGTTGGTTAAATTGAGTATTTTAGCAAAGTATTAGGAATTTTGTGTTAAGAATTAAAAATTTGGATTTGAAAGATTTAATTCTAAATAATATTTGTATGAGTGAAATTAAAAAAAATTAAATAGATTTATTAATTAGTGATTACTTCAGTTTTATACAAAATTTGTTGGTTAAATTAAGTTTTTCGGTAAAGTATTAGGAATTTTGAGTTTGGGATTTAAAATTTGAATTGGGAAGACCTAATTCTTTATAGAATTTGCATGAATAAGTTTAAGAAAAAATTATTAGATTTTTAAATTATCAATAACTTTGGTTTTATACAAAATTTGTTGATTAAAATGAGTTTTTTTAAAAAGTATTAGGAATTTTGAGTTGGAAATTAAAAATTTGGATTTGGAAAACTTGATTCTACATAAAACTTGTTTAAGTGAAGTTAAGAAAAATTTATTGGAATTTTAAATTAGTAATAACTTTGGTTTTATACAAAATTTGTTGGTCAAATTGAGTTTTTTGGTAAAGTATTAGGAATTTTGAGTTGAGGTTTAAAAATTTATATAGGGAAGACTTGATTCGTTATAGAATTTGCATGAATAGGTTTATGAAAAATTTAATAGATTTTTAAATTATCAATAACTTTGGTTTTATTCAAAATTTGTTGATTAAATTGAGTTTTTTGGTAAAGTATTAGGAATTATGAGTTGGGAAATAAAAATTTGGTTTTGTAAAACTTAATTTTATATATTATTTGCATAAATGAAGTTAAGAAAAATTAAATGGATTTTTTAATTAGTGATTACTTTAGTTTTATACAAAATTTGTTGGTTAAATTGAGTTTTTTGGTAAAGCATTAAGAATTTTGAGTTAGGGATTAAAAATTTGGATTTGGAAGACTTGATTTTATAAGGAATTTGCATTAGTAAAATTGCAAAAACGTATAATGGTTTCTTTAATTAGCAAATACTTTGGTTTTATACAAAATTTGTTGCTTAAATTGAGTTTATCGGTAAAGTATTAGGAATTTTGAGTTGAGGATTAAAAATTTGAATTGGGAAAATTTGATTCTTTATAGAATTTGCATTAGTGAGTTTAAGAAAAATGTAATAGGTTTTTAAATTATCAATAACTTTGATTTTATACAAAATTTGTTGGTTAAATTGACTTTTTTGGTAAAGTAATAAGAATTTTGAGTTGGGAATTAAAAATTTGGATTTGGAAAACTTGATTCTATATAGTATTTGCATAAGTAAAATTAAAAAAAATTAAATGGATTTTTTAATTAATGATTACTTTAGATTTATACCAAATTTGTTGGTTAAATTGAGTTTTTTGGTAGAGTATTATGAATATTGAGTTAGAGATTAAAAATTTGGATTTGGAAGACTTAATTCTATATAGAATTTGCATTAGTAAAGTTCAGAAAACTTTAATGGATTTTTAAATTAGCGGTTACTTTGGTTTTATACAAATTTTGTTGGTTAAATTGAGTTTTTCGGTAAAGTATTAGGATTTTTAAGTTGAGGATTGAAAATTTAGATTTGGAAGACTTAATTCTATATAGGATTTTTAAAAGAAATGTTAAAAAAATATAATAAATTTTTAAATTAGCAATTACTTTGGTTTTATACAAAATTTGTTGGTTAAATTGAGTTTTTTGGTAATTTATTAGGAATTTTGAGTTATGGATTAAAAATTTGAATTTGAAAGACTTAATTCTATATTGAATTTGCATTAGTGAAGTTAAAAAAATTTCTAAGGATTTTTAAATTAGTGATAACTTTGGTTTTATACAAAATTTGTTGCTTAAATTGAGTTTTTCGGTAAAGTATTAGAAATTTTGAGTTGAGAATTAAAAATTTAGATTTGGAAGACTTAATTCTATATAGAATTTATGTTAGTGAAATTTAGAAAATATAAATAGATTTTTAAATTAGCAAATAACATTAGTTTTATACAAAATTTGTTGGTTAAATTAAGTTTTTTGGTAAAGTATTAAGAATTTTGAGTTTGGGATTAAAAATTTGAATTTTGGAAGACTTGATTCTATATAGAATTTGTATTCGTGAAGTTCAGAAAAATTAAATAGATTTTTAAATTAGCGATAACTTTGGTTTTATACAAAATTTGTTGGTTAAAATGAGTTTTTCGGTAAAGTATTAGGAATTTTGAGTTGAGAATTAAAAATTTGGATTTGGAAGACTTGATTCTATATAATATTTGCATAAGTAAAAATAAAAAAAATTAAATGGATTTTTAAATTAGCGATAACTTTGGTTTTATACCAAATTTGTTGTTTAAATTGAGTTTTTTGGTAAAGTATTAAGTTGTATTGAGTTGGGGATTAAAAATTTAGATTTGGAAAACTTGATTCTTTATAGAATTTGCTTTAGTAAAGTTGAAATAATTTTAATGGATTTTTAAATTAGACATAACTTTGGTTTTATACAAAATTTGTTGATTAAATTGAGTTTTTCGGTAAAGTATTAGGAATTTTGAGTTGGGAATTAAAAATTTTGATCTAGAAGACTTGGTTCTATAAAAAATTTGCATAAGTGAAAATGCAAAAAATTTAATGGTTCTTCAAATTAGAAAATACTTCAGTTTTATACAAAATTTGTTGATTAAATTGAGTTTTTCGGTAAAGTATTAAGAATTTTGAGTTGGAGATTAAAAATTAGATTTGGAAAACTTGGTTTTATATAGAGTTTGCATTAGTTAAGTTAAGAAAAGTGTAATAGATTGTTAAATTAGTGATTACTTTAGTTTTATACAAAATTTGTTGATTAAATTGAGTTTTTCGGTAAAGTATTAAGAATTTTGAGTTGGTGATTGAAAATTTGGATTTGGCAAACTTAATTCTATATAAAATTTGCATTAGTAAAATTAAGAAAAATTTAATAGATTTTTAAATAAGCGATAACTTTGGTTTTATACAAAATTTATTGCTAAAAATGAGTTTTCCGGTAAAGTATTAGGAATTTTGAGTTAGGGATTGAAAATTTGGATTTGGAAGACTTACATTTATATAGAATTTGCATTAGTGAAGTTGAGAATGACTTAATGGATTTTTAAATTAGCAATTACTTTGGTTTTATACTAAATTTGTTAATTAAATTGAGTTTTTCGGTAAAGTATTAGAAATTTTGAGTTGGGTAATAAAATTTTGATTTGGAAAACTTGATTCTTTATAGAATTTGCATTAATGAGTTTAAGAAAAATGTAATAGATTTTTAAATTATCAATAACTTTGATTTTATACAAAATTTGTTGGTTAAATTGACTTTTTTGGTAAAGTAATAAGAATTTTGAGTTGGGAATTAAAGATTTGGATTTGGAAAACTTGATTCTATATAGTATTTGCATAAGTAAAATTAAAAAAAATTAAATGGATTTTTTAATTAATGATTACTTTAGATTTATACCAAATTTGTTGGTTAAATTGAGTTTTTTGGTAGAGTATTATGAATATTGAGTTAGAGATTAAAAATTTGGATTTGGAAGACTTAATTCTATATAGAATTTGCATTAGTAAAGTTCAGAAAACTTTAATGGATTTTTAAATTAGCGGTTACTTTGGTTTTATACAAATTTTGTTGGTTAAATTGAGTTTTTCGGTAAAGTATTAGGATTTTTAAGTTGAGGATTGAAAATTTAGATTTGGAAGACTTAATTCTATATAGGATTTTTAAAAGAAATGTTAAAAAAATATAATAAATTTTTAAATTAGCAATTACTTTGGTTTTATACAAAATTTGTTGGTTAAATTGAGTTTTTTGGTAATTTATTAGGAATTTTGAGTTATGGATTAAAAATTTGAATTTGAAAGACTTAATTCTATATTGAATTTGCATTAGTGAAGTTAAAAAAATTTCTAAGGATTTTTAAATTAGTGATAACTTTGGTTTTATACAAAATTTGTTGCTTAAATTGAGTTTTTCGGTAAAGTATTAGAAATTTTGAGTTGAGAATTAAAAATTTAGATTTGGAAGACTTAATTCTATATAGAATTTATGTTAGTGAAATTTAGAAAATATAAATAGATTTTTAAATTAGCAAATAACATTAGTTTTATACAAAATTTGTTGGTTAAATTAAGTTTTTTGGTAAAGTATTAAGAGTTTTGAGTTTGGGATTAAAAATTTGAATTTTGGAAGACTTGATTCTATATAGAATTTGTATTCGTGAAGTTCAGAAAAATTAAATAGATTTTTAAATTAGCGATAACTTTGGTTTTATACAAAATTTGTTGGTTAAAATGAGTTTTTCGGTAAAGTATTAGGAATTTTGAGTTGAGAATTAAAAATTTGGATTTGGAAGACTTGATTCTATATAATATTTGCATAAGTAAAAATAAAAAAAATTAAATGGATTTTTAAATTAGCGATAACTTTGGTTTTATACCAAATTTGTTGTTTAAATTGAGTTTTTTGGTAAAGTATTAAGTTGTATTGAGTTGGGGATTAAAAATTTAGATTTGGAAAACTTGATTCTTTATAGAATTTGCTTTAGTAAAGTTGAAATAATTTTAATGGATTTTTAAATTAGACATAACTTTGGTTTTATACAAAATTTGTTGATTAAATTGAGTTTTTCGGTAAAGTATTAAGAATTTTGAGTTGGGAATTAAAAAATTGGATTTATAAAACTTGATTCTATATAATATTTGCATTAGTGAGTTTAAAAAAATTTAATAGGTTTTTAAATTAGCGATTACTTTAGTTTTATACAAAATTTGTTGGTTAATTTGAGTTTTTCGGTAAAGTATTAGGAATTTTGAGTTGGGGATTGAAAATTTTAATTTGGAAGTTTAAATTCTATATATAATTTGCATTGGTAAAGTTATGAAAAAAATATTGCTTTTTAAAATTAGCAATAACAAATTTTGTATAAAACTAATACAAAATTTGTTAGTTAAATTGAGTTTTTTGGTAAAGTATTTAGAATTTTTAGTTGGGGAATAAAAATTTAAGTTGGAAAGACTTAATTCTTTATAGAATTTGCATTAGTAAAGTTCAAAAATATTTAATAGATTTTTAATTAGCGATTACTTTAGTTTTATACTAAATTTCTTGCTTAAATTGAGTTTTTCAGTAAAGAATTAGGAATTTTGAGCTGGGGATTAAAAATTTGGATCTGGAAGACTTGATTCTATAAAGAATTTGCATAAGTAAAGTTGCAAAAAATTTAATGGGTTTTCAAATTAGAAAATACTTTAGTTTTATACAAATTTTGTTGATTGAATTGAGTTTTTCGGTAAAGTATTAGGAATTTTAAGTTGGGGATTAAAAATTTGAATTGGGAAGACTTAATTGTTTATAGAATTTGCATTAGTGAGTTTAGGAAAAATTTAATAGATTTTTAAATTTTCAATAACTTTGGTTTTATACAAAATTTGTTGATTAAATTGAGTTTTTTGGTAAAGTATAAAGAATTTTGAGTTGGGGACTAAAAATTTGGCTTTGGAAGACTTGATTATATATAGAATTTGCATTAGTAAAGTTAAGAAAACTTTAATAGATTTTTAAATCAGCGATAACTTCAGTTTTATACAAAATTTGTTGATTAAATTGAGTTTTTCGGTAAATTATTAGGAGTTTTGAGTTGGGAATTAAAACTGTGACTTTGGAAGACTTTTTTCTGCATAGAATTTGTACTAGTAAAATTCAGAAATATTCAATAGATTTTTAAATTAGCGATTACTTTGGTTTTATACAAAATTTGTTGATTAAATTGAGTTTTTCGGTAAATTATTAGGAATTTTGAGTTGGGAATTAAAACTGTGACTTTGGAAGACTTTATTCTGCAAAGAATTTGTACTAGTAAAATTCAGAAATATTCAATAGATTTTTAAATTAGCGATTACTTTAGTTTTATACTAAATTTGTTGGTTAAATTGAGTTTTTTGGTAAAGTATTAGGAATTTTTAGTTGGAGATTAAAAATTAGATTTGGAAAACATGATTCTATATAGAATTTGCATTAGTGAAGTTGCAAAAAATTATAATGGTTTTTTTAATTAGCAAATACTTTGGTTTTATACAAAATTTGTTGCTTAAATTGTATTTTTTGGTAAAGTATTTGGAATTATGAGTTGGGAATTAAAAATTTGAATTGGGAAAACTTGTTTTTTCATAGAATTTGCATTAGTGAATTTAAGAAAAATTTATTAGTTTTTTAAATTATCAATAACTTTGATTTTATACAAAGTTTGCCGGTTAAATTGAGTTTTTCGGTAAAGTATTAAGAATTTTGAGTTAGGGATTAAAAATTTGGATTTGGCAAACTTAATTCTATATAAAATTTGCATTAGTAAAGTTAAAAAAAATTTAATAGATTTTTAAATTACCGATTACTTTGGTTTTATACAACATTTGTTGATTAACTTGAGTTTTTCAGTAAAGTATTAAGAATTTTGAGTTAGGAATTAAAAATTTGGATTTGGAAGACTTCAATATATATATATAGAATTTGCATAAGTGAAGTTGCAAAAAATTATAATGGTTTTTTTAATTAGCAAATACTTTGGTTTTATACAAAATTTGTTGCTTAAATTGAGTTTTTCGGTAAAGTATCAGGAATTTTGAATTCGGGTTTATAAATTTGATTTTGGAAGACTTAGTTCTATATAAAATTTGCATTTGTTAAAGTTAGAAAATGTTTACAGATTTTTAAATTAGCAATTACTTTAGTTTTATACAAAATTTGTTGGTTAAATTGAGATTTTCGGTAAAGTATTAGGAATTTTGAGTTAAAGATTAAAAATTTTGATTTGGAAGACTTGATTATATATAGAATTTGTATTAGTAAAGTTGAAAAAAATTTAATAAATTTTTAAATCAGCGATAACTTTGGTTTTATACAAAATTTGTTGCTTAAAATGAGTTTTCCGGTAAAGTATTAAGAATTTTGAATTGGGATTAAAAATTTGGATTTGGAAGACTTGATTCTGTATAATATTTGCATTAGTGAGTTTAAGAAAAATTTAATAGGTTTTTAAATTAGCGATTACTTTAGTTTTATACAAAATTTGTTGGTTAAATTGAGTTTTTCGGTAAAGTATTAGGAATTTTGAGTTTGGGATATAGAAATTGAATTCAAAAGACTTAGTTCTGTATATAGTTTGCTATAGTGAAGTTGAAAAGAACTTGTTTTTTTAAATTTAGTGATCACTTTGGCTTTATACAAAAATTGTCGCTTAAATTGAGTTTTTCGGTAAAGTATTAAGAATTTTAAGTTGGGGATTAAAAATTTAGATTTGGAAGTTTTAATTCTATATATAATTTGCATTGGTGAAATTAAGAAAAATTTAATGGATTTTTAAATTAGCAATAACTGTAGTTTTATACAAAATTTGTTGGTTAAATTGAGTTTTTCGGTAAAGTATCAGGAATTTTTAGTTGGGGTTTAAAAATTTGAATTTGGAAGACTTGATTCTATTAAGAATTTGCATTAGTAAAATTGAAAAAAATTTATTAGATTTTTAATTAGTGATTAATCTTGTTTTATACGAAATTTGTTGGTTAAATTGAGTTTTTCGGTAATCTATTAGGAATTTTGAGTTGGGGATTAAAAATTTTAATTTGGAAGACTTGATTTTACATAAATTTTGTATTAGTAAAGTTAAGAAAAAATTATTGGATTTTTAAATTAGTAATAACTTTGGTTTTATTCAAAATTTGTTGATTAAATTGAGTTTTTCGGTAAAGTATCACGAATTTTGAGTTGGGGATTGAAAATTTGTTTTTAAAAGACTTAGTTCTATATAGAATTTGCATTTGTTGAGGTTAGAAAGTATTTACAGATTTTTAAATTAGCAATTAATTTTGTTTTATACAAAATTTGATGATTAAACTGAGTTTTTCGGTAAAGTATTAGGAATTTTGAGTTATTGATTGAAAATTTAAATTGGAAAGACTTGATTCTTTATAGAATTTGCATAAATAGGTTTAAGAAAAATTTAATAGATTTTTAAGTTATCAATAACTTTGGTTTTATTCAAAATTTGTTGATTATATTGAGTTTTTCGGTAAAGTATTAGGAATTTTGAATTGGGGCTTAAAAATTTTGATTTGGAAAACTTAATTCTATATAAAATTTCCATCAGCAAAATTAAGAAAAATTTGATAGTTTTTTAAATTAGCAATAACTTTGATTTTATACAAAATTTGTTGATTAAGTTGAGTTTTTTGGTAAAGTATTAAACATTTTGAGTTGAGAATTGAAAATTTGGATTTGAAAGACTTAATTCTATGTAGAAATTGTAGTAGTAAAGTTAAGAAAAAATTAATGGGTTTTTAAATTAGCTTTATACAAATTTTGTTGGTTAATTTGAGTTTTTCGGTAAAGTATTAAAAATTTTGAGTTGGGGATTAAAAATTTGAATTTGGAAGACTTGATTCTATATAGAATTTGCATAAGTAATGTTCAGAAATATTTATTAGATTTTTTAACTAGCGATTACTTTAGTTTTATACTAAATTTGTTGGTTAAATTGAGTTTTTTGGTAAAGTATTAAGAATTTTGAGTTGAAGATTAAAAATTTGGATTTGTAAAACCTGATTCTATAAATTATTTGCATAAATGAAGTAAAGAAAAATTAAATAAATTTTTTAATTAGTGATTACTTTAGTTTTATACAAAATTTGTTGCTTAAATTAAGTTTTTCAATAAAGTTTTAGGAATTTTTAGTTGGGGTTTAAAAATTTGAATTTGGAAGATTTGATTCTATTTAGAATTTGCATTTGTTAATGTTAGAAATTGGTTACAGATTTTTAAATTGACAATTATTTTTGTTTTATACAAAATTTGTTGGTTAAATTGAGTTTTTTGGTAAAGCATTAAGAATTTTGAGTATGGAATTAAAAATTTGAATTTGGAAGATTTTATTCTATTAAGAATTTGCATTAATAAAGCTGAAAAAAATTTAATAGATTTTTAAATTAGTGATAAATCTTGTTTTATAAAAAAAATTGTTGGTTAAATTGAGTTTTTTGGTAAAGTATTAGGAATGTTGAGTTGGAGACTAAAAATTTGGGTTTGGAAGACTTGATTATTCATTTAATTTGCATCAGTAAAGTTAAGAAAAATTAAATAGATTTCTAAATCAGCGATAACTTTGGTTTTATACAAAATTTGTTGCTTAAAATGATTTTTCCGGTAAAGTATTAGGAATTTTGAGTTAGGGATTGAAAATTTAGATTTAGAAGACTTAATTTTATATAGAAATTGCATTAGTAAAATTGACAATGTTTTATTGGATTTTTAAATTAGCAATTACTTTGGTTTTATACTAAATTTGTAATTAAATTGAGTTTTTCGGTAAAGTATTAGAAATTTTAAGTTGGGGAATAAAATTTAGATTTGGAAAACTTTTTTTTATATAAAATTTACATCAGCGAAATCAAGAAAAATTTAATGGACTTTTAAATTAGTGTCAACTTTGGTTTTATACAAAATTTGTTGGTTAATTTGAGTTTTTCGGTAAAGTGTTAAGAATTTTGAGTTGGGGATTGAAAATTTGGATTTGGAAAACTAAATTCTATATAGAATTTCCGTTAGAAAAGTTAAGAAACATTTAATAGATTTTTAAATTATTGATAATTTTTGTTTAATACAAAATTTCTTGAATAAATTGAGTATTTTGGTAAAGTATTAAGAATTTTCAGTTGGGGATTAAAAATTTGGATTTGACAAACTTAGTTTTATATAGAATTTGAATAAGTAAAGATGAGAAAAATTTAATTAATTTTTAAATTACTGATAACTTTGGTTTTATACAAAAATGGTTGATTTTTGTTGAGTTTTTTGGTAAAGTATTGGGAATTTTGAGTTGAGGATTAAAATTTTGGATTTGGAAGACTTGATTCTATATGGAATTTGCATTAGTGAGTTGCAAAAAATTTTAATGGCTTTTTAATTATCAAATACTTTGGTTTTATACAAAATTTGTTGCTTAAATTGAGTTTTTCGGTAAAGTATTAGGAATTTTGAGTTGGGAATTAAAAACTTGGATTTGAAAAACTTGATTCTATATATTATTTGCATAAATAAAGTTAAGAAAATCTAAATGGATACAAAATTTGTTGCTTAAAATGAGTTTTCCGGTAAAGTATTAAGAATTTTGAGTTGGTGATTGAAAATTTAGATTTAAAAGACTTAATTTCATATAAAATTAGCATTAGTGAAGTTGAGAATGATTTAATGGATTTTTAAATTAGCGATAACTTTGGTTTTATACAAAATTTCTTGCTTAAATTGAATTTCTCGGTAAAGTATTAGGAATTTTGAGTTAAGGATTAAAAATTTGGATCTGGAAGACTTGATTCTGTATAGAATTTGCATGAATGAGTTTAAGAAAAATTTAATAGATTTATAAATTTTCAATAACTTTAGTTTTATACAAAATTTGTTGATTAAATTGAGTTTTTTGGTAAAGTATTAGGAATTTTGAGTTGGAAATTAAAAATTTGGATTTGTAAAACTTTATTATATATATTATTTGCATAAATAAAGTTAAGAAAAATTAAAAGGATTTTTTAATTAGTGATTACCTTAGTTTTATACAAAATTAGTTGCTTAAATTAAGTTTTTCGGTAAAGTATTAGGAATTTTGAGTTGGGGATTAAAAAATTGGATTTGGAAGACTTGATTTTATAAAGAATTTGCATAAGTGTAGTTGCGAAAAAATTAATGGTTTTTTAAATTAGAAAATACTTTAGTTTTATACAAAATTTGTTGATTAAATTGAGTTTTTCGGTAAAGTATTAGGAATTTTAAGTTGGTGATTTAAAATTTAAATTGGGAAGACTTGATTCTTTATAGAATTTGCAGTAATTAGCTTAAGAAAAGTTTAATAGATTTTTAAATTATCAATAACTTTGGTTTTATACAAAATTTGTTGATTAAATTGAGTTTTTCGGTAAAGTATTGGGATTTTTGAAATGGGAATTGAAAATTTGGATTTGTAAAACTTGATTCTATATATTATTTGCATAAATAAAGTTAAGAAAAATTAAATAGATTTTTTAATTAGTGATTACTTTAGTTTTATACAAAATTTTTGCTTAATTTGAATTTTTCGGTAAAGTATTAGGAATTTTGAGTTGAGGATTAAAAATTTGGATCTAGAAGACCTGATTCTGTATAGAATTTGCATGAATGAGTTTAAGAAAAATTTAATAGATTTTTAAATTATCAATAACTTTGGTTTTATTCAAAATTTGTTGATTATATTGAGTTTTTCGGTAAATTATTAGGAATTTTGAGTTGGGATTTAAAAATTTGGATTTGTTAAACTTGATTCTATATATTATTTGCATAAATGAAGTTAAGAAAAATTAATTGGATTTTTAAATTAGCAAATACTTTAGTTTTATACAAAATTTGTTGCTTAAATTGAGTTTTTCGGTAAAGTATTAGTATTTTTGAGTTGGAGATTAAAAATTTGGATTTGGAAATCTTGATTCTACATAAAATTTGTATTAGTGAAGTTAAGAAAAATTTATTGGATTTTTAAATTAGTAATAACTTTTGTTTTATACAAAATTTGTTGATCCAATTGAGTTTTTTGGTAAAGTATTAGGAATTTTGAGTTGAGGTTAAAAAATTTGAATTGGGAAGACTTGATTCTTTATAGAATTTGTATAAATAAGTTTAAGAAAAATTTGATAGATTTTTAAATTATTAATTACTTTGATTTTATACAAAAATTTGTTGGTTAAATTGAGTTTTTCGGTAAAATATTACGAATTTTGAGTTAGGGTTTAAAAATTTGGATTTGAGTTACTTGATTCTATATAGAATTTGTATTTGTGAAAATAGGAAAAAAATAATGGGTTTTTAAATTAGTGATAACTTTGGTTTAATACAAAATTTGTTGGTTAAATTGAGTTTTTCGGTAAAGTATTAGGAATTTTGAGTTGGGAATTAAAAATTTGGATTTGAAAAACTTGATTCTATATAATATTTGCATAAGTAAAGTTAGATAACGTTAAATAGATTTTTAAATTAGTGATTACTTTTATTTTATATCAAATTTATTGGTTAAATTGAGTTTTTTGGTAAAGTAATAGGAATTTTGAGTTGGGGACTAAAAATTTGGATTTGGAAGACTTGATTATATATAGAATTTGCATTAGTGAGTTTAATAAAAATTTAATAAAATTTTAAATTATCAATAACTTTGATTTTATACAAAATTTGTTGGTTAAATTGAGTTTTTTGGTAAAGTATTAAGAATTTTGAGTTGAAGATTAAAAATTTAGATTTGAAAGATTTAATTCTAAATAATATTTGTATAAATGAAGTTATAAAAGAATAAATAGATTTTTTAATTAGTGTTTACTTTAGTTTATACAAAATTTGTCGCTTAAATTGAGTTTTTTGGTAAAGTATTAGGAGTTTTGAGTTGGGGATTAAAAAAATTTTGTTGGTTAATTTGAGTTTTTTGGTAAAGTATTAGGAATTTTGAGTTAGGGATTGAAAATTTGGATTTGGCAAACTAAATTCTATATAGAATTTTTGTTAGAAAATTTAAGAAACATTTAATAGATTTTTAAATTATTGATAATTTTTGTTTTATACAAAATTTGTTGGTTAAATTGAGTTTTTCGGTAAAGTATTAAGAATTTTGAGTTGGGGATTTAAATTTGGGTTTGAAAGACTTAAATCTATATAGATTTTGTGTTGGTTAAGTTAAGAACACTGTAGAAAACTTAAAGAAATTACTACATTCCATTTTGCATAACTTCAAATTAATAGACTTCAGCCAACTCAACTCAAACACTTACTAAAACTATTGTAACTCGCTAACAATTTATTGAAAATTGATGCAATTTGGTCCCAATTTACTTCATCATCATTAGTACCAACTGTAAATAATATAAATTGATTCGCTCAATTTTGAATAACCTCAAATTAATAGATTTGAGCCAACTTAAAATAATTGAAAACTGATACAATTTAGTAATATTGCACTTTATTATTATAAGTATCAACTGTAGAAAAACCTATTTGGCGACTGAGTATACATAACAATTTTTTACAGTTGAGAAAGAAAATAACAGAAAACATTTCCCATCCGGGTGGAAACTACCGGAGTGTAAAATAAATGAAAAAGTCATCTAAAAGCACCCAGAGAGTAATTCGCATATTGTCAGAGCGCCCCACCATTCTAATTAAAAGAGAAAGTATTATTTTAAAAGCTCTGAAATATTGGAAAAAGCTCAAGAAGCTAGATTTATGGCGCGGATTAAATTGCTTCCTTCTCATGCATATAAGAGCGATTGAATATATTCAGAAATAGGGTGAATCTCGCATAATACCACCATTCCAAGTCGGATAATATTTTTGTTTACCAATCCGGCTGCTAAATCAATTGAGTGTAATTTATACGCGCGAATAAAATCCAAGCGTTCGTCTTTATCTGTCCATCATAATATTTTTAGAACAAATCAATAGAATCTGTCTGAAATAAATGAATCGGGATAGCAATTATGTTTAAGCGTGACTTGTGATCACGTGCGTGTCTGAGCGCTCGTAAATCGCTCTTGTAAGTCCGAGCGCCACACACCGTATTACTATTTTAATCCCTCCGGTTTATGTTTACCTTGGGGGCATCACAACACCCTCCGTTTCTATCTCGCTCCCTCTTTCAGCAACATAACAAACTTGCATGTAATGTAAACCTTACGCGCATTCCAACCCATACTATTTTAATTACAAAATATTTGGATCTATTAGATTAAGCTTAATTAAGCTTATAATTAAATTGAAAACTTATTTTTAATGTTCTGTAAGATTATTCAATAAGTTCATAGTTAATTTTAGTTTCAAGCTACATTTTCAAGTCACAGTTTCGAAATTTGTAATGTGTTTGGGTTGAGCCTATTAATTTGAGGTTATGATCGTATAAATTTTTATAAATTTTCTACAGTTGGTACTTATGATAATGAAGTGCAGTATTACTAAATTGTATCAGTTTTCAATAAATTGTTAGCGAGTTACAATTATTTTAATAATGTCTTAAGTGTTTGGGTTGAATTAACTAAAGTCTTGGCTAAGAAAATAGAGATTATTTGGTAACTTTAAAGTATTTTTGTATTCTGTTTAAAAATTTGCATTTAGCATACTTAAATTTATTAGAAAACATTTTTTAATGCACTCAATTGTTGCTAAGTTGACTTTAATTTACATTTAAACTGATTTAAAGGAAATTTGAGAAACTCAACTTGGCTAAGAAAATTGAGATTACTCGGTAACCTTAAAGTATTTTTGAATTTTGATTAAAAATTTGCATTCAGCATACTTGAATTTATTAGAAAACATTTTTTAAGGCATTCAATTGTTGCTAAGTTGACCTTAAATCACATTTAAACTGAGTTAAATAATATTTAAGAAACTCAACTTGGCTAAGAAAATTAAGATTACTCGGTAACCTTAAAACATTTTTGAAATCTGGTTAAAAATTTGCGTTTATCATACTTCAATTTGTTAGAAAACATTTTTTAGGGCAATCAATTGTTGCTAAGTTGACCTTAATTCACATTTAAACTGATTTAAAGGAAATTTGAGAAACTCAACTTGGCTAAGAAAATTGAGATTACTCGGTAACCTTAAAACATTTTTGAAATCTGGTTAAAAATTTGCATTTAGCATACTTAAATTTATTAGAAAACCTTTTTTAAAGCATTCAATTGTTGCTAAATTGACCTTAATTCACATTTAAACTGAGTTAAATAAAATTTAAGAAACTCAACTTGGCTAAGAAAATTAAGATTACTCGGTAATCTTAACGTATTTTTGAATTGTGGTTAAAAATTTGCAATCAGCTTACTTCTATTTCTATAAGAAAACCTTATTTAAAGTATATAACTAAAGCCTACTTGTTTTTAAATTGGCCTGAAAATTAAATTTAAGAGAATTTCAAAAACAAAACTCTTTAGTAATTTGAGATTTTGGAGACAACAAATAGGAATTTTTAAATGTGGTTTAAAAATTTGAAATCAGCATACTTGATTAAGTAAGAAAACCTTACTTAATGTATTCAAATATTACCTACTTGCTTTTAAATTAGTCTCAAAATTGAATTTAAGAAAATTCCAAAAACTAAACTTTTTAGTAATTTGAGAATTTTTGAGGCAACCGGTTAGAATTTTGAAACGCGGTTTAAAAATTTGAAATCAGCATACTTGCTTCTCTTAAAAAAATTTACTTAATGTATTCAAATATTGCTTACTTGCTTTTAAATTTGCTTCAAAATTGATTTTAAGAAAATTCCAAAAACTAAACTTTTTAGTAATTTGAGATTTTTGAGGCAACCAGTTGGAATTTTGAAATGCGGTTTAAAAACTTAAAATCAGCATACTTGATTCTTTAAAAAAATTTTAATTAATGTATTCAAATATTGCCTACTTGCTTTTAAATTAGCCTCAAAATTGAATTTAAGAAAATTCCAAAAACGGAACTCTTTATTAATTTGAGATTTTTGAGGCAACCAATAGGAATTTTCAAAAAGCGGTTTAAAAATTTAAAATCAGCATACTTGATTCTCTAAAAAAACTTTATTTAATGTATTCAAATAATGCCTACTTGCTTTTAAATTAGCCTCAAAATTGAGTTTAAGAAAATTCCAATAACAGAACCCTTTAATAGTTTGAGATTTTTGAAGCAACCAATTGGAATTTTTAAATGCGGTTTAAAAATTTGAAATCAGCATACTTGATTCTCTAAAAAAACTTTATTTAATGTATTCAAATATTGCTTGCTTGTTTTTAAATAAGCCTCAAAATTGAATTTAAGAAAGTTCCAAAAACGAAACTCTTCAGTAATATGAGATTTTTGAGGCAATCAATAGGAGTTTTCAAAAACGGTTTAAAAATTTGTAGTCAGCATACTTGATTCTCTAAGAAAACATTATTTAATGTATTTAATTATTACCTACTTGCTTTTAAATTAATCTCAAAATTGAATTTAAGAAAATTCCAAAAACAGATCTCTTTAATAGTTTAAGATTTTTGAGGCAACCAATTAGAATTTTTAAATGCGGTTTAAAAATTTTAAATCAACGTACATGGTTTCTTAAGGAAATTTTATTTAATGTATTCAATTATTGCCCACTTGTTTTTAAATTAATTTTAAAATTGAATTTAAGAAAATTTCAAAAACAAAACTTTTCAGTAATTTGAGATTTTTGAGGCAACCAATTGGAATTTTTAAATGCGGTTTAAAAATTTGTAACCAACATACTTGATTTTATAAGAAAACGTTGTTTAATGTATTCAATTATTACCTACTTGCTTTTAAATTAGCTTCAAAATTGAATTTAAGAAAATTCCAAAAACAGAACTCTTCAGTAATTTGAGATTTTTTAGGCAACCAATAGGAATTTTCAAAAACGGTTAAAAAATTTGTAATCAGCATACTTGATTCTCTAAGAAAACCTTATTTAATGTTTTTAATTATTACCTACTTGCTTTTAAATTAGTCTCAAAATTGAATTTAAGAAAATTCTAAAAACAGAACTCTTTAATAGTTTGAGATTTTTGAGGCAACCAATCAGAATTTTTAAATGCGGTTTAAAAATTTGAAATCAACGTACTCAGTTTCTTAAGGAAATTTTATTTAATGTATTCAATTATTGCCTACTTGTTTTTAAATTAATTTTAAAATTGAATTTAAGAAAATTTCAAAAACAAAACTTTTCAGTAATTTGAGATTTTTGAGGCAACCAATGAAAATTTTTAAATGCGGTTTAAAAATTTGAAATCAACATACTTGATTTTATAAGAAAACGTTGTTTAATGTATTCAATTATTGCATATTTGCTTTTAAATTAGCCTGAAGATTGAAGTTAAGAAAATTCCAAAAACAGAACTCTTCAGTAATTTAATATTTCTTTGGCAACCAACTAGAGTTTTTTAAATTTGAAATTAACATACTTGATTTCCTTAGGAAACTTTATTAAAAGTTTTCAATTATTGCCTTCTTGCTTTTAAATTAGCTTCAAAATTTATTTTAAGAAAACTTCAAAAACAAATTAACTTTGTATTTAAATAATTTCCATCATAGTTTATATTCTAATTAGAAAAGTTCAATACGACCACTATAATAAAATTACCCTTAAACTAAAATCAAATAAAGAACAAATCTTCACCAGTTGCATGAAACATTTAATCAAATAGCCGGCCCCTTTGTTGTGCATTTCCCTTTGAAAATGTTGCAAAGCCTAATCCATCCGCACACCAATTTGCGTCGTTATTTCCATCCACATAAAAAACGAATTGATTTTGTTCTCTCAACAAAGGAAACGAAAGAAAAAATGAGGTTAATTTACTTCGACATTATGCACCTGAGAGCTCCGTTTAATAGGATTTTAATCGATCGCAACCGCACTTACCTTCAAGTCGATTTCGCTGAAAGGCATTGCAAACCAAGGCAGATCTAACAGACTGTCTCTGTGACTTCCTTCGAAATCACTGTAGACATCATTGTTGGCCCATAGGACAACTTGTACTATTTCCAATTTCCTACAGTTGTCGTTATTGAGACGGTAGTAAAGGTCTTTTAATTTTTTTATAAAATCGTCGCACTGTAAATTGATATTTGCGAATGAAAAGTATATTCCGATAAATTCGATGTTTTTTAACACTTCACAGGTGGATGTATCGGTTTCCGCATTGGATTTTGTTATGTTTTTGCAGTCGATTAGTTGTTTGCCGAATAAGCGCTCCTGCCACTTGGATTTTTGCGCCATCAGGACAATCTGAAATTTAATTATTTACAAATTAGTAACTAACATTAATATTTTAATCATTTTATTAAATTTAAAGTATTTTGCGATTGACAGAATATTATGTAAGTTGTCAATCAAAGTCAATTTGTCGCTTTGCGATTAATATGTCACTGCACTAATATAACCTAAAATAATCTTGACATTCACTTTGTTGCTTCGTGATTGACAGAACATAATTTTGATTTCTAATTTGTCGATTCGCAGTTGACAAAATATTATCAAAGTCAATTTGTCGCTTCGCGATTAATTTGTCACTGCACTAACCTAACCTAAAATAATCTTAACATTTACTTTGTCGCTTAGCGATTGACAGAACATTATTTTGATTTCTAATTTGTCGCTTTGCGATCGACAAATATTTTTTTTAATTTGTCAATCAAATTTAATTTGTCGCTTCACGATTAATACGTCACTGCACTAATATAACCTAAAATAATTTTGACATTCAATCTGTCGTTTTGCTATTGACAGAACATAATTTTGATTTCTAATTTGTTGCTTTGCGATTGACAAAATATTATCTAATTTGTCAATCAATTTGTCGCTTTGCAATTAATAGTCACTGCACTTACATAACCTAAAATAATCTTAATATTCAATCTGTCGCTTTGCAATTGACGGAATATAATTTTGATTTCTAATTAGTCGCTTTGTGATTGATAAAATATTATCTAATTTGTCAATCAAAGTCAATTTGTTGCTTTGCAATTAATATGTCACTGCACTAACTTAACCTAAAATAATCTTGACATTCAATCTGTCGCTTTGCGATTTATTGAACTTAAGTTTGATTTCTAATTTGTCGCTTTGCAGTTTACAAAATGTTATCTAATTTGTCAATTAAAATCAATTTGTTGCTTGACAATTAATAGGTCACTGCACTGATATAACCTAAAATAATCATTACATTCAATCTGTCGTTTCGCAATTGATAGAACATAATTTTGACTTCTAATTTGTCGTATGGCAATTGACAAAATATTATCTAATTTGTCAAACAAAGTCAATTTATTGTTTTGCGATTAATATGTCAGTGCAGTGACAAATTAATCGCATAACTTGAACTATATTTTAAATTTACTGTCAACAACAAATTTAACGTTATTTGAGAAACGTGGGCTATATGTCAAAAGTGATGTATTACTCGCAAGAACTACATTTATTTATTTTGCAGACACGTTTAATGTGACGTTTAAATTGTTTTGGCGCAGCCGCTAAGATTTTCAAGTATGTATATGCTAAAATTATGTTCGAAATTACTGGCAAAATTTATATTATAGTTAATATCGTTAATAAACATATTTGGCGCAGTCGGTAGAATTTTAAAATAAATTAGTAAAATCAAATAATTTTTAGTTTAGTTGAAACATTGTTTAACAATTAAAGTTAAGAACTTATTTATTAATCAAATAATGTTTTTGGCAGATAAACGTTTCTTTTGATTTTACTTTTGGTTCTTAAATTATACTTTTTAGATGACAATTAAATATTAAATCATCTTTTGTTGTCACTTTTGAAAGGCATTTAACTGTTAACCTATATTTTTCAATTAAGTGTCATATAAACGTCACTTTGACAGTAAAATGCCAAAGAATGTTTTGGCTGATAATTGAAAAATGTCACTTTTTACAGATTATTTACATCTTTTAGATAAAATTAACCTAAAATTTTGTCAAAATAAATTTGGACTAAAAAATATATAAAGAACATTGAGAATTGAAAGCATTTTTATAATTTTTAATTAGTCTACTTAAAAATCCTGTCGACTGCGCCAAATAAGTAAATTTTTAATACTGTTTAGCAAACAATACCAATAACAAAATTGTCAACTATAATCTATTTATATTATTATTTTTAATATAACTGATTTATTTAGAATATTTACCGACTGCGCCAAATATCTAACCTAATGATTTCATCTAAAAAGTAAAAATTGTAAATCAAATTTACATTAAATTTAGAAATTTTGTCTATGCATTGTTATAGCGTTATTCGACTGCATCAAAATGATTTAATTGTTGTAAATACTAAAGAATGTTTTAGTTAATAATCAAAAAGTATTTCCGTACTTTAAATTGTCAAAAAACATTCTTTTATTTAACGATTTTAGGCAAGTTAATAATTAAAATTTTAGAAAACATTTTGACAATTAAGCCACATTTGCTACACAAATGGACTTAAGTTTTGATATTAAAACGACACTTTTGACAAATTTCAAAGGTTTTCAGTTGACAGTTAAACGTCAAATAATGGTTTTGATATATAATATGTTACTTTTGAAAGCAAACAACGTTTTAGCAGACAAATAAACGTCATTTTTGACAGTAAAATGCTAGAAAATGTTTTGGCTAAGTTCCTATTTAAAAATCTCATTGACTGCGCAAAATATGTTTTTTTTTTTTAATTTAAAGTAAAACATTTTTTGTCAATTTAATCAATGATCAAATTTTTTAAACAAACGTAAACAACGTTTTTGCAGTTGTTTCAGTTAAATATTAGATACATTTTTTTACAGATAAACGACGTATTTATTAGGTTAGGTTAGGTAGACCTACATTTTTCAGATGACAGTTAAGTGTTAGATAAAGTTTCTGACAGATATACACTTTTGAAAGGCAACAACAATTTTGCAGACAAACAAACGTCACTTTTGACAGTTAAATGCCCGAGAATGTGTTGGATGTTAAAATCTGTTAAATCAATAGTCAAAATGGCAAAAAAATTATATAGACAATCAAAATTTACGCAATTTTGTCAGATTTAAAAACATTTTTACAATCGTTAAGTGTTCGATTTAAAAATCTTATAGAGTGTACCAAATTTGTAAATTAATAATTTTAATAGTTGAATAGCTATTATATATTTTTTTTTACCTTGACTTATTTAAAAATTCTACAACTGCGCCAAATATGTAAATAAACCGACTGCGCCAAAACAATTTGAACGTTGAAAATACTAAATACAAATTTTCAAAAAGATTTTGTTTTCAAAACAGATGTAAACAACGTTTTTCTGGACAAATAAATAATACAAATTTTAGAAAATTATGAGTTAATCAAATATTTCATTTAAATATCAGATAATGTTCTTGGCAGTTAAAAGTCAGTTTTGATATTAAATTGTCAGTAAAACTTATAACAATTATGAAAGGTTTTTAGAAAATACTTAAATTATGTTTTTGACAGATAAATGTCACTTTTGACAAATAGGAGTCATTTTTTAGAGTAAAATGCCACACAATGTTTGGTTCATAGTTAAAAAACGTTTTTTTTTTTACAATTAACTTAGATAAAAATGAGTATAGTAGTAGAAATATAGTTTTTAAATGTCTATTTAAAAATCCTGCCGACTGCGCCAAATAAATAAATCATTAATTTTAATAGTTAAACAGTATTTTAAGTACTAATATATGTTGCATTTAAATATTACATTTTTCAGATTTAGTTAATTTTATCAAATCATTAATAAAATTGAAAAAATATAAAGACAATCAGATTTTAAAACATTTTAACAAACTTTAATTATAAGTGTTAAGTGTATCTGTAAAAATCTTATCGACTGCGCTAATTTAGTGAGTTATTAATTTGTTAAACAATGTTTCAAGTAATAGTCAAAAAATTGTTAACTAAAATGCGTTTGTATTAAATTTTTAATTTATCTGATTTGTTTAAAAATATATAATACCGACTGCGCCAATTGTGCTAGTAATTTTAACCAAAAAGTGCAAATTGCTTCATCATCAAATTTTGATTTTTTTGTCTCAACATAATTTTAGCATTTATTAGAAAATCTTACCGACTGCGTCAAAACGATTTGAGCGTTGCAAATGTTTTAAATTGTCAAAAAGCAACAACGTTTTTGCAAACAAATAAATAATAGAAGTTTTAGAAATGTTTTGCATTAAATTCAGAAGTTGATAAATGAATATAATATTAGCATTTATTTAAAAAAAACTTACCGACTGCGCCAAAACGAATGGATTTTTGTGAATAATTTATATTTTGTTTTTTCAAAACTAATTGTTTTTGCGGACAAATAAAAGTTATTTTTGACAGTTAACCAATATATTTTAATTCAATATCAAATATTGTATTTGGGAGCTAACGTCATATTTAAATTTAAGCAACATTTGTAAAGGCGTCAGTTTTGATATTAAAACGTCACTTTTGACAGTTAACAAAGTTTTCAGATGACTGTTAAATCTCAGATAATGTTTTTGACAGATAACGTTGTTGCAAACAAATATTATATTGTTCAATTGACCGTTAAATAGCAGATAATATTTTTGACAGATAGACTTTTGAAAGATAATCTATTTTAGAAAACACATTTTGGAAATTAACAATTATTTTTAAGTTAAGCGTTTGGTAATATTTATAATAAATAAACATACGTAGTTCTTAAAAGGTGAACAACAATTATGCAGGCAAATAAATATCGCTTTTGACAGTAAAATTTTAAAGCATGTTTTGGATGAAAATTAAGAAAACTCAAATTTATCAAATAATCTACTTTTTTTTAGTTGATATTTATCTAAAATCTCTTCAATCATTGTTCTACTGTCAAAATGAAAAATATAAAAAAAAATTACAAAGGCATTATGCTTAAGTGTTAAAAATCCTATCGACTGCGCCAAATAAGTAAATTTTTAATTTTAAAAACTGTATTTCAAGTACTAATGACAAAATTGTCAACCAAAAACCATTTATATTATGTTCTTAGTTTAAATGATTTATTTAAATACCCTACCGACTGCGCCGAATATGTAAATAAGTGATATTAGTGCAACTTGTTAAACAAATTATTTTTTTAATTGTAAATAAGAAATTCTGCTTGAACAAATTATGTTAGCATTTATTTAAAAATCTTCTTGACTGCGCCAAAACGATTTGACTGTTGTGATTGCTTTAAATAGACAAAAAGTGTTGTTTTTTCTAAACAAAGTCGCTTTTGACAGTTATCAAAGGTAACAGTTACACGTCAGATAATGTTGTTGACAGATAGACAGTAAAACTGTAATTTTGGCTGTTATTCTATCCAAACGTCATTTTTGACAGTTATTAAAAATGTTCAGATGGCAGTTAAACGTCAGATAATGTTTATGACGTCACTTTTGAAAAGCAAACAACGTTTTAGCAGACAAATAAATGTCACTTTTGACAGTAAAATTTGCAGACAATGTTTTGGCTGATAAGTCTATTCAAAAATCCTATTGACTGCGCCAATTTCTAATTTTAATAGTTAATCTGTGTACTAATAATAAAACTGTTAACTAAAAAGCATTTATATTATGGTTTTAATTAAACTGATTTATTTTAAAATTTTACCGACTGAGCCGAATATGTAAATAAGTGATTCAACTGAAAAGTGCAATTTATTATGCTTTAAATTCAAATACACACCAGTTTTGATATTAAAACGTCATTTTTGACAGTTTTCAAAACTTTTTAACCGACAGTTAATGTTTTTGACAATTAAACGTCATTTTTGAAAGCTAAACTGTTATCGACAACGCCAAATATGTAACTTATTGATTTTAATAATTAAACAGTGTTTCAAATATTAATAACAAAATTGTCAACTGAAATGCATTTATATTTTATTTTTAATATAACTGATTTTTAAGAAAAATTTGACCGACTAGCATTTATTTGAAAATCTTACCGACTGCGCCAAAACGATTTGACTGTTGTTAATCTTTTAAACTGCTAAAAAGCTTTTGTTCTTTGAAACAAATGTAAACAACATTTTTGCAAATAAATAAACGTTAATTTTAATGAAATGAATTAATAATTTATTCAAAATCAGTCAATCGAATCACAGCGGCCAAGGGTCAAGCATAGACAATTGTTTCGGTTCTACAAACCTCGTCAGTATGCCTTGTACGACCACGGCATCGCATGATAGCGAAGACAATTTTGAATAAATATTTCTGTGCTTATGAACACAATTGATATTATAAATAATCAAACGAAAGTCTTTCGTTTGATTATTTATAATATCAATTGTGTTCATAAGCACAGAAATATTTATTCAAAATTGTCTTCGCTATCATGCGATGCCGTGGTCGTACAAGGCATACTGACGAGGTTTGTAGAACCGAAACAATTGTCTATGCTTGACCCTTGGCCGCTGTGATTCGATTGACTGATTTTGAATAAATTATTAATTCATTTCATAATTTATTGGCGATTCAAAATCGTTATAGCCGCGAAATGACTGCCAATTGCATAAATGCAAAAATGATACCGATTAATGCGGACATTTTAGTATTAATAATTGCAACTAGATGGCAAACCAGTCTTTCGTTTGATTATTTATAATGTTAATTTTAATATTAAAACGTCACTTTTGACAGTTATGAGAGGTTTTCAGATGACAGTTAAACGTCAAATTATGCTTTTGACAGATAAACGTCACACAATGTAAAATGTCACTTTTAACAGGTAACACACGTTTTTCAAATGACACTAAACGTCAGATTTGGTTTTTGACATATAAACGTCTCTGTCACTTTTGACAGTAAAACATAACTTTTAGATTAAATTTTAAATTTGACAGATTTAGACCAAATCGTATGTTTTAGGTTTGATAATATTTTCTTACTAATTTAAACATTTTTTGTTATACCCAAACGTTGACTTTTTTACTAATTTGACATTTCTTAGATTTGTTTGACCATATTCAACCATTTATTTTACAATAATTTTATTTGCAAAAACATTAATCACTTTAACAAATTTAATGAATTAAAAATTGTTTTGACACATTTTAATATCGCATAATTAAAATTTCAAACATATAAAACATGCAATGAATATTTTAATTAAAGCTTGGAAATACCCATCACGTTTACCTTAAATTAATTAATCCTTGTTTTGATGAAAATTTATTCAACAGTTGATTAACAATTAAAAACAAACGCACCACAACAAGGCACTGTTTTATGTATCAATTTTTTGTATATAAATAATAAACGCGCGAGAACATACACACACTACTCAAGTGAGGTCAATACCACGGCGGCGTCGCGACGTCACGATTTCAACTGACGTGCTCAAGCGTCGGGAATAGACGCGGGGGGTGCTGTGCGTCTATATACATATTGTAGAACAGAGAGGTGCAGCGGCGTCGGTCTCGTCCTACACATTAACATGCGCACTCGGACCGACAGTAAAACGCCAACGAATAAAATACTACACGTGACGTGGTTGAAGGGAAAGGGAAATATTTTTTCGCACCCATAACTCAATAACGCCAGACTGATTTAATGTTCTGTCCATCCGCGTTTATTACTAGCAATACGTATTGATAGAAAATCAATCCAATATAAAAAAATATTATTTTCAAACATTTGTTTTTATTATTATTTGATATAATAAATTTTATTAAATATAATAAAGTTTATTTAACAGTCAAAATTGATAGAAATCAATTAATGTTGGTAGAAGTGTCACAAAATAATTTATGACTTATTAGAACTGTCAAATATTATTTACAAACATGAAAGTGAGATATGTATTTAAATATTTTAATATTGTCAAAACTGTCAAATTTTGTATTAATTTATTCAGATCGTTGTAGTTGCATCCAACAACAATATTTATATCAAATTTATTAAAATAATAATAAATAATGAATAATGAATAATGAAGAACATAGGGAATTAATTATTAATACAAAAACCTTGTTCACAATGTAGGCAACCAAATGTACACTATTGCTCGAGCGCTTCATAACATGTTCACCATAGGCGTAACACAGTTTTTTTTATTAGATTAAATTTTTTTTTAATTTAAACCAATCATTGGATTTTTATAAAATTTTGTAACAATTTGTTCACGACTGTTATCAAATATTCAAATATTGAAATTATTAACACGATCAATTTTACATAACCTCAATTTAATTGATTTCGTTCTATAAGAGCTAAATGATAAAAAGAAAATTAAAAAAATTATAAATTTTAAACCAATCATTGGATATTAATGCAACTTGGCAACAATGCGCTCCAATACCCCCTTTGCCAGTTATATAAATTTTAAAAATATTGCTACAACCAATTTTATAATATCTCAAGTTAATTGATCTTGTTCTAAAAAAGTTAAATGTTAAGAAGAAAATTGAAAAATTCATAAATTCTAATCCAACCATTGGATATTAATGCAATTTGGCAACAAGGCGTTCCAATACCACCGCCACCAGTTGTATAAATTTTAAGAATATTGGTACGACCAATTTTACATAAACTTAATTTAAATAATCTTGTTCTGTTAAAACTAAATGTTAATAAAAAAATTAAAAAAATCATAATATCTAAACCAACCATTGGATACTAATGCAACTTGGCAAAAATGCGCTCTTATACGACCATCGCTAATTGTATAAATTTTAAGAACATTGCTACAACCAATTTAAAATAATTTTAAATTGGATGATCTTGTTCTAAAAAAGCAAAATGTAATGAGAAAATTGAAAAATTCATAAATTCTAAACCAACTATTGTATATTAATGCAACTTCACAACAATGCGCTCCAATACCACCTTTGTTAGTTGTAAAAATTTTAAGAATTTTTCACGACCAATTTTACATAACCTTAATTTAATTGATCTTGTTCTGTAAAAACTAAATGTTAATGAGAAAATTGAAAAATTCATAAATTCTAAACCAACCATTAGATATTAATGCAAATTGGCAAGAATGCGTTCCAATACCACCTCCACCAGTTGTATAAATTTTAAGAAAAATGTTACAACCAATTGTATATAATCTCAAATTAATTGATTTAGTTCTAAAAAATTTAATGTTAAGAAAAAAATTAAAAAATTCATAAAATCTAAATTAACCATTGGATATTAATGCATCTTGGCAACAATGTGCTTTAATACTATTGTCTTCAGTTGTAAAAATTTTAAGATTATTGCTACAACTAATTTTATATAATCTCAAATTAATTGATCTTGTTCTAAACTAGTTAAATGTTAAGAAGAAAATTGAAAATTTCATAAATTCTAAACCAACCATTGGATATTAATGCAACTTGGCAACAATGCGCTCCAATACCACCGTCAACAGTTGCATAAATTTTAAGAATATTGCTACAACCAATTTTATATAATCTCTAATTGATTGATCTTGTTCTAAAAAAGTTAAATGTTAAGGAAAATTGAAAAAATTATAAATTCTAAACCAATCATTGGATATTGATGCAACTTGGCAACAATGCGCTTTAGTACCACTGTCTTCAGTTGTATAAATTTTAAGATTATTGCTACAACCAATTTTATATAATCTCAAATTAATTGATCTTATTCTAAAAAAGTTAATGTTAGGGAGACAATTGAAAAATTTATAAATTCTAAACCAACCATTGGATATTAATGCAACTTAGGAACAATGTGTTTTAATACCACCGTCAATAGTTGTATAAATTTTAGGAATATTGCTACAACCAATTTTGTATAATCTCAAATTGATTGATCTTGTTCTAAAAAAGTTAATGTTAAGAAAAAAATTGAAAAATTTATAAATTCTAAACTAACCATTGGATATTAATGCAATTTGGCAACAATGCGCTCCCATACTATTGTTACCAATTATATAAATTTTAAGAATAATGTTACAACCAATTTTATATAATTTGAAATTAACTGATCTTGTTCTAAAAAAGTTAAAAGTAAAGGAGAAAATTGAAAATTTCATAAATTTTAAACAAACCATTGGATATTAATGCAACTTGGCAACAATGCGCTCCAATATCACCGTCGTCAGTTGTATAAATTTTAGGAATATTGCTGCAACCAATTTTATATAATCTCAAATTGATTGATCTTGTTCAAAAAAAATTAATGTTAAGGAGAAAATTAAAAAATTCATAAATTCTAAACCAACTATTGGATATTAACACAGCTTGGCAATAATGCGCTCCAATACCATCGTCACCAGTTGTATAAATTTTAAGAATATTGCTGCAACCAATTTTATATAATCTCAAATTGATTGATTTCTTTCTATAAAACCAAAATGTTAAGGAGCAAAATTTAAAAATTAATAAATTCTAAACAAATCATTGGATATTGATGCAACTTGGCAACAATGCGTTTCAATACCACCGTCACCAGTTGTATAAATTTTAAGAAAATTGCTGCAACCAATTTTATATAATCTCAAATTGATTGATCTTGTTCTAAGAAAAAAATTCTAAAATTCTAAAATTCTAAACCAATCATTGGATATTAACGCCACTTGGTAACAATACGCTTCAATGCCACCGTCATTAGTAGTATAAATTTTAAGAATATTGCTTCAACCAATTTTATATAATCTCAAATTGATTGATCTTGTTCTAAAAAAGTTAAATGTTAAGAAGAAAATTGAAAAATTCATAAATTCTAAACCAACCATTGGTTATTAATGCAACTTGGCAACAATGCGCTTAAATATCTTCGTTATCAGTTAAATAAATTTTAAAAATATTGCTACAACCAATTTTATATAATCTCAAATTGATTGATCTTGTTCTAAAAAAGTAAAACTTAAGGAAACAGTTGAAAAATTCATAAATTCTAAACCAACTATTAGATATTGATGCAATTTGGCAACAATGCGCTTCAATACCACAATCTTCAGTTGTAAAAATTTTAAGAATATTGCTGCAACCAATTTTTTATAATCTCAAATTGATTGATCTCTTTCTATAAAACCAAAATGTTAAGGAGAAAATTGAAAAATTAATAAATTCTAAACCAATCATTGGATATTAATGCAACTTGGCAACAATGGGCTTCAATACCACCGTCACCAGTTGTGAAAATTTTAAGATTATTGCTACAACCAATTTTATATAATCTCAAATTGATTGATCTTGTTCTAAAAAAGTTAAATGTTAAGGAGAAAATTGAAAAATTCATAAATTCTAAACCAACCATTGGATATTAATGCAACTTGGCAACAATGGGCTTCAATACCACCGTCACCAGTTGTGAAAATTTTAAGATTATTGCTACAACCAATTTTATATAATCTCAAATTGATTGATCTTGTTCTAAAAAAGTTAAATGTTAAGGAGAAAATTGAAAAATTCATAAATTCTAAACCAACTATTGGATATTAATGCAACTTGGCAACAATCGGCTCCAATACCACCGTCACCAGTTGTATAAATTTTAAGAATATTGCTACAACCATTTTTATATAATCTCAAATTAATTGATCTTGTTCTATAAAAGTTAATGTTAAAAAGCAAATTGAAAAATTCATACATTCTAAACTAACCATTGGATATTAATGCAACTTGGCAACAATGCGCTCCAATACCACAGTAACCAGTTGTGTGAATTTTAAAAATTATGCTACAACCAATTTTATATAATCTCAAATTGATTAATCTTGTTCGAAAAAAGTTAAATGTTAAAGAGACAATTAAAAAATTCATAAATTCTAAACCTACCATTGGATATTAATGTAACTTGGTAACAATCAATCAGTTGAGTTGAATCATAATCTCTCTACAATTATGTCACTCAAATATAGTTAATTCCTACAAAAGAAAGTTACGTTTCAATCGAGAACAATTACTCTGGAACAGATTAGCATTAATTGAAAATACACAGATTGGGACACCTTAAGTGTAGTTGAGAATAGTTTACACTTCAGTACATTAAAGAGTAACGTAGATACAGTTTAAATTTATTCTGGAACAGCTAAAACATTGTAGACACAGTTAAGAGCAGAAACACTTAAATTACATCAAATAAGATAAATAGTTTAATACACCCATCGGAAAAAGATAGGAACACATTAAGTGCAGTTGAAAACAGTTTTGGTACACCTTGAAACACTTTAGAACAATTTCTATATAATATATCAATCAATAAAAGCGTTTATTCTACGCCCATATTGTTAACTTTATCTAAATTTTAAAACTCAGTGTTGCCAATAGTAATTTATAGCTAGATAAAACTAATTTGAACAAATTTGTATTTGTAAATTTGCAAATAATGTAGCATTAGCCACATTAATGTATGCAACCAATGTTACACATCAGCATTAAAATTTTATTATTCTTAGCAATTTAAATTGATTCATAATTAAATTTTAATTTAATTTATCTATAATTTAATGACAATAATGTTATAAACTACAAAATTAGTTTTCAAGTTACTTATAAATTATCTTTCATCATTACAGATTTCTATAATTATAGTTCCCTACCATGCAGTGTTGCCAATGTTAGGAAAATAATTAAAAATAATTTAATTAATATCCTACGCTATAAATTGTTCAAATATTAATTATTACAGTTGATTTTGTTTAATTAAAACATATAATACTAATTTACTCAATTTTTGAATCTTATAATTATCGTTTCTTACCTTGTAGTGTTGCCAATGTTAGGAAAATTGTTAAATAGTTGAAAAAGAAACAAACTATAACATCCTACACTAAAAATTAATTAATTTAAAAACAGTTATCATATTTTATATTGTTAATTTTAATAATTTAATAAATAGCATTCAAAAATCAAATGTTACTACTTAATTTTTTAGTTAGGCAACTACATCTACAGTAATGTAATAGTAGTTGCTTACGATGACATTAAATTTAAAACATTTGATAACAGATTTGATCATAAAGGATACAACAATCTCTACTTACATAGTAGATGGCCGTGTAAAAGAATGCCGTAGTATATTGCCCTATAATAAAAAAAATATTGCTGCAATTAATTATTTTATTTCTACAATTACTTCATTAACCTAGTTCAAGCTTATAACTCGTATAAATGTTATATTTAATACATTTCTAATCTAACATGTTGGTAATAAATATAATCCTTACATTAATCACAATTACTGAAAGTTTTAATGAAACTTTAATAATGACTCATTTGGTAAATTTTATAAAAAATATTTTAATAAATTAAATTGAAAATTAATTTTCAGATGTTTCGTCATGGAAATAGATATCCTGAATCGATGTTGCCTACAAATGCATTATTCAATTCAACATTTTATCCTTATGGACAAGGACAATTAAGTTTGGTAGGTTTGTACTTACTTAAAAAAAATGTGGATTTTGATTAAATTTCTTTTAGAAAGGGAAGAAATCTATGTACAATTTAGGTAAATTGTTGCGAAAACGTTATGGTTCATTTATAGGCCAATATGATCCAACTTTGTTTGAAGCCTTATCTTCTGGTCATAACAGAAATAGACTTAGCATGCAATTAGTTTTGGCCGGCTTATTTCCACCAGAAAGTAGCGATTTTGATGAAGATATTAATTGGCAACCTATTGATTATGATTACATAGTACAACATGATGATAAGGTAAGGTTAAATCAACGTTTGACAGTTGCACAAATTATTGGTTAATGCAACTGTCAAATTGTGTGATGTTAAACGTCAATTTATGATGTAAAACTGTCAAATAAGATGCAACTTAATTTATATTTGTTTATCTTTAAATTGATATAAAATTCAACCGAACTGCGCCAGTTAAGTAATAGCTTTTACGACGTTTTTTATAAAATCCTACCGACTGCGCCATAATAATATTTAATTAAATAATAGCTTTTATGACGTTTCTAATAAGTTCTATACTTTAATTATTTCCTCAATATGATGATTGTAGGCATATTTTTTTTAGATGTTAGGTCCTTGGAATTGTCTACCCATTTTATATTTAGCAAACGTTAACGAAACAAATGAAAACCATACAGAGCTTTTTGATTATTTATCATTTCACACTGGAGTACAAATAGTTTCCAAAAATCAAGTTTACTATATCTATGACGCCTTATTCTGCCAGGTTTGTATAATTAGTTAGAATTAAACAAAATATTTACATTTTATTTCAGGAAGATGTAGATTTAGAGTTGCCTAATTGGGCTAAACCAATATGGCCTGAACCTTTAACCAAAGTTGCTCATCTTTACATTTCTATGATAATTGAAAATTTAAAAAATTATGAAATTGGTAAAAAATTCTTCAAAATTTTGTTTTTGCATTTAAAATATTTTTTTAGGAAATTTTTTAAAGAAACTAATAACTGATACTAATTCCCAAACGAATACAAATAAATTTATTCTTTACTCAGCTCACGATATAAATTTAATGTTTCTACTTGGTGCCCTTGACGAATTTGATGGAATTCATTCTAAATACGGTTCTTATATGTCGTTTGAAATTCACAACATTGAAGGAGAGAAATATATTAAAGTATTGAATTCCGAATCAAATTTGCGAATTATTAATAACTTCTGTTGTAGGTACTGTATGAAAATTATTCTGATTTAGAGCCAAAAATTATTAATATTAAAGATTGCGGCCAAATTTGTTTATTTGATACATTTGCATTATTAATGGAGAAATATTTTCCTCAAGATTGGTGCCCGTATGATCGTATTCTAATTAATGGTTATTATTTAATCCCTAAACCAAAAGATAATTTAATTTATAAAACTTTAATTCCATAAGATTATACAATTATATCTAAATTAGTTAATTATTAATAAAAAATTAAAAGATAAGAAATTTTATTCAATTCATAACCAACCAACTAACCATGCGTTTACACTATTTTGTCTTAATTTTCCTCAATTTATTAGAAAATATTCAATCAAATAAAACCTTAATCATAACACATGTGGTAACACTTTTTTTGGATATTTTATTCTACATTAATAATTAAATAGATTTTCAGGCATGGAAATAAGGCACCTGATGTGGCAACCATGTATCCATCAAATGAGTTGAAAAACTCAACTTTTTATCCATTTGGAAGCTCACAATTAACTTTGGTAATTATTTATTATTGTTTAAACTATTTGGATTATTTATTGATTTTTAGAAAGGTAAAAAGGTTATGTTTAATTTGGGAAAATTATTGAAGAAGCGATATCAGCAATTTTTAGGCCAATTTGAACCCGAAATGTTGGAAGCTTTATCTTCAGATTATGCAAGGACTAGAATTAGCTTGCAATTAGTTCTGGCTGGATTGTTTTCGAATGGTAGTAATTGGAAACCAATTGATTATGATTATATTCCAAAATCTGATGATAAAGTAAGTAATAAAGTTATTGTCCAGTAGCGTCACTAATAATAACTCAAAACATGATTTTTAAAAAAAGATTTACAAAAATGTTGTAAGGAATTATGATTTTATTCATGTATTTTTTTTAATTTCTTCAAAATAAGCGAGTTAATTGCATTATAATCAGGATTTTGTTGCAAAATAAAGGTTTTTTTGGAATAACTTTAAAACTAGAAGCATTTTTGAAAAATCTTAAATAAAAATGTTGTACAGAATTAAATTTTCTACATTATCTTTTATATAAGGTTTCTTTGATTTCTTTAAAACAGGCAAAATAATAGCATTATAACAGGAATTTTGATAAGAATTTCTGGTTTTTCTAGAATAACTTAAAAACTAATAGCATTTAATTTTTTTTTTAAATCAATGTTGTACAGAATTAAATTTTGCATGTTTTTATTTATATAAAGTTTCTTTGATTTCTTTAAAACAAGCAAAATAATAGCATTATAACAGGAATTTTGATAAGAAATCCTGGTTTTTTTGGAATAACTTTAAAACTAAAAGCATTTTTGAAAAATTTTAAATACAAATGTTGTTAAAAATTTAATTTTCTACTTTTTTATTTTTATAAAGTTTTAATGATTTCTTTAAAATAAGAGAGATAATAGCATTATAATAAGAATTTTGATAAAAAATGCTGATTTTCTAGGATTAACTTAAAAACTAGAAGCATTTTTAAAAAGTTCTAAATACAAATGTTGCATAGAATTAAATTTTGTATTTTTTTATTTATATAAAGTTTCTTTGATTTCTTTAAAATAAGCGAGATAATAGCATTATAATCAGAATTTTGGTACAAAATAAAGGTTTTTCTGAAATAACTTTAAAACAAAAAGCATTTTCAAAAAAATTTAAATAAAAATGTTGTTCAAAATTAAATTTTGTACGTTTTTGTTTATATAAAGTTTCTTTGATTTCTTTAAAACAAGTTAAATAATAGCATTCTAATAGGAGTTTTGGTAAGAAATGCTGGTGTTTCTAGAATAACTTAAAAACTAAAAGCATTTTTGAAAAATTCTAAATACAAATGTTGTTAGGAATTTAATTTTCTACGTTTTTATTTATATAAGGTTTTAATGAATTCTTCAAAATAAAAGATATAATAGCATTATAATAAGAATTTTGTCAAGAAATTCTGGTTTTTCTGGAAAAACTTAAAACTAAAAACATTTAAAAAAAATTTTAAATAAAAATGTTGTTTAGAATTAAATTTTGTACGTTTTTATTTATATAAAGTTTTTTTGATTTTTCTAAAACAAGCAAAATAGTAGCGTTATTATAGGAATTTTCATAAGAAACGCTGGTTTTTCTGGAATAACTTAAAAATTAGAAGCATTTTTGATAAATTCGAAATACAAATGTTGTTTAGAATTAATATTTGTACGTTTTTCATTATATAAGGTTTTATTGATTTTTTTAAAATAAGAGAGATAATAGCATTATAATAAGAATTTTGATCAAAAATGCTGATTTTCTAGGATTAACTTAAAAACTAGAAGCATTTTT